>JAOPHQ010003418.1:365000-382500 GCA_030340625.1 Merluccius polli
CCATATATCAGCACAATATGTGATGTTATTATTTCTGAAATAAGAAAAGGAGACATATTTACATGCTGCCTATTCTCATCATGGTAAATGTCGTACTCCAGCTAAAAACAAAGTAGGTTATTCAAATAGGGAATCGTTTTGTCTTGATAGCCTATTGTTTATGATCGGTTGAGACACAAGTCTAATTACCAACTGTCTCAAACTAATATTCACCAGCAAGCTAGAACCTTTGCCTTTCAAAATGTATTAATATATTTAAAAAATCTTTTAAAAATCTTTTAAAAATCTTTTTTTTTTTTAAATGGGGATATTTCCAGGGACAGGCAGAAACGGGACTGTCCCCGGAAAACGTCTAGTCACCCTACGGTGCCCCAACTATCACACCTCTGTGCTAAAGGTCTATCATAAAATAATCAAAGTAGAAGATAGGTCAGGTTAGAAACAATTTGGTTTTGTTCAAAATGTCAAAATGTATCTGGGCATCTTTGACTTTATTTAAAATGATTAAATTCAGAGGGGACAGTTGGTATCTTAAAATAGGTCAAATGTGAGTGATGCTTTACTTGGGTCCTTTAAAGTTCACTTAGAGAATGAACTATTTTTGAATGTACAGTTTTGTCAAAGAAAATATACCGTAGATGATTTGAAAAGCAGTTCATCTCTCTGTAACCTAGCCTTAATTATTCCCTCATGATCATGTCACACTTTTATGGCGGGTTTCTCATATCAAGAGTTTATCAAAATGTACGAGAACGTTAAAAGGCTTTTGGCAGAATCTTCAGTACATTTATTAATTTGATATATATTTAACACGTATGGCAGCTGACTGCCAATTCTCTAGCTAATACATGTCAAATGGTAATGAGCCACCTTCTGGCAGACATCTGTAGCCAGACGACATCAAATCATACCCTTGAAATGGATTCTTTTTACAAAGGGAACGTTTGTCAAAAAACATCTGCCAGCTACTCTTTCTACTTTCTACTTGGACTGGAGGATGTTTGCACACAACGTGTATTAGACAAAGAGGCGGAAGAGGACGATGACCTACCTTCGGCTGAAGGTTGGGATGAAGCAGGACGTACCCATTTGGGTCAATTGCGAAATAGTATCCGTTTGGCCCGATCTGAACCGAGATGAAAGTTATGACCAAATTGTGATCCCCACTCCTCATATTGTTGAGGAGTGGGGATCTTAGTAATTACATGTGATCTTAGTAATACATGTGATCTTAGTTATTACATGTGATCTTAGTAATACATGCGATCTTAGTTATTACATGTGATCTTAGTAATACATGTGATCTTAGTTATTACATGTGATCTTAGTTATTACATGTGATCTTAGTAATACATGCGATCTTAGTTATTACATGTGATCTTAGTAATACATGTGATCTTAGTAATACATGCGATCTTAGTAATACATGTGATCTTAGTTATTACATGTGATCTTAGTAATACATGCGATCTTAGTTATTACATGTGATCTTAGTAATACATGCGATCTTAGTAATACATGTGATCTTAGTAATACATGCGATCTTAGTAATACATGTGATCTTAGTTATTACATGTGATCTTAGTAATACATGCAATCTTAGTTATTACATGTGATCTTAGTAATACATGTGATCTTAGTTATTACATGTGATCTTAGTAATACATGTGATCTTACTAATACATGCAATCTTAGTAATACATGTGATCTTAGTAATACATGTGATCTTAGTTATTACATGTGATCTTAGTAATACATGTGATCTTAGTTATTACATGTGATCTTAGTAATACATGTGATCTTAGTAATACATGTGATCTTAGTTATTACATGTGATCTTAGTAATACATGTGATCTTAGTTATTACATGTGATCTTAGTAATACATGTGATCTTAGTTATTACATGTGATGTTAGTAATACATGCGATCTTAGTTATTACATGTGATCTTAGTAATACATGCAATCTTAGTAATACATGTGCAAAAACATTTTTGTGAAAAAAAGGAGTATGCCGGGGAAAAGGGTGTGTAGGCTTCTGCAGGAAAACTAATATCATATGTGGTGACAAAGACGTCAATAAGAGTGACACATTTCATTACAATACTATAATTTTATTGGCCCAGAGAGAACACAATACACTGTTAAGGGGCTTGACACACAGTGTGTGTTGTGTGTGTGTGTGTGTGTGTGTGTGTGTGTGTGTGTGTGTGTGTGTTTGTGTGTGCGTGTGGTCCAACTCACAGTGAATCGTGGCGTTACTTTCTTGATGTCATTCAGGGACACATCAATCCCCATCACCCCGAGAATCAACTGGTTCTGGTGCTTCAACAGCAAGACAGAGAGACACAGAGACAGAGACAGATAGAGATTGACAGACCGACAGACAGAGAGACAAACAGAGAGACAGAGAGACAGAGACAGACAGACAGACAGAGACAAACAGAGAGAGAGAGAGAGAGAGAAATAGGGAGTCAGAGAACAAAGAGAATATATGCATGAGCTCCTGTCATTGGTCGCCCCAGGGCCCTATATAGTGTTTCAATGTACTGGCCTGTACCTCTACATTTGTATCATCTCTGCTTCTGGTCTTGTTGAACACTGGCAGCGTGCCTGTAATGACCAGACCTAGTTCCTGAAGATAAGGAGGAACATCGTTCTATTAGTGTCTTATTAAAGAGGAACTGCTTCATACATGTGTTGTCGTGGTCTGCAACATCAAGTCGTAGTTGGACTACCATCATTGGTCCAGGATTTGGTCTGACTCTGAAAACCAATGGTGCAACTCTTCCACAATTTCTCGCAGAAACAGAGTTGATGTTGCAGACGTGTATGCAATACAATAAACAGATAAGACATTACAGAAGAGCTAGGTTAGGAGATAGGTTCACCTTGTTGGCCAAATATGTGACAACACAACACATATATTATACAAGAACCTGGATCAGTAAAGTGTAAGGATAGATGTTAAAGGGCCCTATGTTACCACCAGGTGTGATGTTGATCATCATTGCAAACCAGTCAGAATCTACCCTCAAGTGACAAGTGGGAGTGTCCACCCAGATGTATGAGGCTTACCAGCCTACCCAGTGGACTGCACCAACTGGTAGGCTGATGTCACTAGAGAGTATATTTTGACTTTGATTTTGACTGGCTTGTAATGGCTAATCAACATCACATCTGGTGGTCAACTAGGGGCCCTTTAATGTAAAGTCATACCAGAGCATCCAGGTAGACGTTGGTCCACTGCACCTGCTTGGCCTGCTGACCCGCACGCACCATCGGCCTCCCCAGCACATCCAAATACTCCTACACACACCCACACACCCACACACGCACACACACACACACACACACACACACACACACACACACACACACACACACACACACACACACACACACACACACACACACACACACACACTTCTTACTGACAATTCAATAGACACATTAGGCAAGTTTGCCTCCATTCTGCAGTGTTACCATAGCAACAAATTCACCTGTGTGTTTATTCTGATGGCTCCGATGGAAGGAATCTCGTAAAAGTAACCTGGAAAATAGTCATAATAATAGATGAAGGTTGAAATGTAAGATTTGCCCAAGGGTACAATCGATGGAAATACAGCTGCCATCCCTATTACAAAAGTCCTCTGACTACCATGCATGACATAATAAAATACAAATAAAATACAATGCAATAGAATATACAATAATCTAGCCTGGGTAGAGGAATTCAAGGCTGTATTTTAGTAAAACTAGTGTTGTGCAGTAGCTGCAGTATTAGTAGTAGCAGACAACTCTGAACAACAGTGTACCTTTATTGGCACATGCCATCCACTGAATGGGTCCTTTGTCATAGTTGTGCTGGCCCACAGAGAAGGTGAACACCCTCACCTGGAACAGGAAAGCATAGTTAAACAGTCTGGAAAATGCTATTTTGCAATCCTAGCCGACTGGGAGAAACAGACTGGGCATGACAATGACACAATTTAACGACTGACCCAAACTACAGGATCACATTCAGATGGGTCACAACTCCAGTCGTAAATATCAAACATGTTTGGTATTTACGACCCCAGTTGGCCGCAGGCTCAATTGGGAGGCTACGGATGTGAATCCTGAACCCTCGCACAGTACAAGATAATGTGAGCCCACTGTTCAGGGTGACCAGTGCAAGGGGCAAATCAGGGTTAAAATGGGGCTGTACATCTTCTAGTGTGTTCCTAGCTCAACACAGTAGAAAACATCCCTTGTCACATGTATGTCCCATCTGTGACGTAGAGAAATGTTCATTATGAAGACATATACAAAAATACATTAAGAATTATATGTTTCATTAAGATTATTTTCTTTGGCTGTGAAGTGGCATTGCACCATCTTATTTTATTGAAAAAATAATATGACACTTGAAAATGTGTGGTATTAGTTGAGCTAATGTCAAACTATATATCTTTATGATTATCTTGCAATATGTAGAATAATATATCATAGTATATGTGGATCAGTGTTATAAATGCGTGCTTGTGTCTGCATGAATGCATGTGCTTTGTTTCTGTTGCAGTGCATTTGCACACAGCACACACACACACACACACACACACGGTTCTGTGTAAACTTTAAAAAGGATGTGCAGACGGAAGATCAAATCCAAAGGGAGCTCCAAAAAGCTGTGTCTTATAAAATTGTGGAGGGGGCGCATCAACCCACATTAGAGTAACTCACTCAGCCTACTGTTATAAGTCAATGTGTGTGTGTGTGTGTGTGTGTGTGTGTGTGTGTGTGTGTGTGTGTGTGTGTGTGTATGTGTGTGTGCCTGTGTGTGTTTACCTACTTTCTTGTCAGTGTTGTATTTTTCCAGAATGGCCTGAGCTCTTTCCTCTCCTCCATCCGTAAACAGCATGATTATCTTGTTGCAGTTGGCTCTGCTCACATTCGTCTAAACAGAGCACACCGCTTGTATCACTCCAACATCCCCCAATGACGTGGAAACAATACCAAAACAAACACAATGATGAATCCTTATCAGAAGATACAATTCCACTGCCACTACTCCCATGGCTGTAAGCTGTAAGTACACTAGTAATATCACTTAATGCTGTGGGCAGCTTAACGGTAATCACACCTAATAGAAGCCAAGACTGTGCTTTTCTATCAAACTGTTTTTCCCTTTAGGCTTCGAGTTTCAAGAACTACTGTCTTTAGTCTCTTAGGTTCACATTAGCATATTTGTATCCTATTTGTTTGTTGTTTACATGTGTATGTAAACGTATAGGAGTGACTGAGCATTGTACAATAATATAGATGCGGTTGGCATGGCAATAAACATTCATGGCACCTGATGGAGTGCTTGTTGTGCTCCTACTGTCCTTACCTTGCTGTGCTTCAAGGACAGAGTATGTAGTCGCTGTTCACCCACATGACACTACTTGTAAACAAACGGTGAGATAGCGCAGAATCGAGGTATACCAGTGCCATCCGTTGTTTTTCTGTCCATGACCACACATAGGGCTGGCTGGGGGTGACTGTTATTGTCTTTCCCATCGTACCCCTTTTGATTTTGTAATTCTCGATGCAAAACATGTACTTAGATTGTGAAGATATGTTGCACAGCTGTTTAACACACTGTTTGTTTTTAACTGTGATTTTATCACGGTTTGTCATTAATTGCTTACACCCAACATGGCGGATGTAACAAATCAAGCATGCACAAGCCTTGCCTTCATCTCTCCTGACTGTTTCCACTGAGATAGGAGATAGATATGACTTGGTATTTGACACTACATATAAGATGTCTGTTTCTAAAAAAAAAAGGTTTGAATAGCAGAGTAGACGGAGTGAACGCAGGCTTAGACAGGGTGACAACATAGTTAACCACCAGATGGCAGTGTCTGACAATTTTTTATGGACTTTTCAAAGGCGAAGCATTGTATGCAACCCATGCATATCATTGTTCACTGGTTTCATTGCAGTGACCCTCTCCCCCTTATTCACATGCTATTGTCCCATTGTTGACCTCTCACTCACATACGCATCATATAGCATCATTCTGGGTTCTTCCAGAATTGTGTATGGAAACATCATCTCACCACAGAGAGTTGCTCGAAAGCAAACTCAAATCCTTTGGTGTAGTTGGTGATGCCCTTGGCTGTGATGTTCTGGACGGCGTCTTTCAGCAGCTTCTTGTTCCGGACGTTGGCTTGGACCAGGTGGTCGAAGCAGCCCGCAATCCTCACCCTGGTGTTGAACTGGAAAACAAACCAGCAAGGAGAAATAAGGATATCCATCTTGAGTGATCCACACCGAGCCCCGTTCCATGCCTCTTGTGTGTGTGTTGTGTGTGATGTGCACGACGCATACAAATGGAAGTGGATGAGGTGTCATACCCCCCACCCCCCCACACACACACACTTACTTTATAAAGTGCTTTGGGTGAAAATAGATAAATGCAATTAATTATTAGTAGTAGTATTAAACAGCATTTGAGGAGGGACACGACTGGAAGTAGAGTTGCCACCATGAACCACAAAAAAAGCCAACGTCACAAACCAAGACATTCATTTGATACAACCGTCCCTCCAGCGGACACACACACACACACACACACACACCCCCATATCCGTGTTTGGCCTTGGCTATTATGAGGAGGTGGTAAACAGACACATTCATCAGGAGTCACTAACTGCTCTACATCCTGCGAGCTCAGTGATCTGGTACCCATGGAAACAACATTCCTTTCTGAAGAAGAGGAGGAAGGTTTTCACAACACAATTTTACCCGAGGTGAGAGTCCCATGACATCCAACACCACAACACACACACACACACACGTGCACACACACACACACACACACACACACACACACACACATGCACACACACAACACACACATGCACGCACGTGCATGCACAGATGCGCACACAAACACACACACACACACACACACACACACAAACAAGCATATGTGCCCACACACACACACACGTGCATGCGCACGTGCACACACAAATGCGCCGCGCAAACACACACACACACACATACACACACACACAAACACGCACGCATATGTGCACGCACACACACACACAACCACAAGCATGCATGCGTGCATTGCACACAAACACACACACACACACGAACACCAGCATGGACGCAGATTCCCACAAAGAGAACACAGGACAGAGAACAGACCCAACGGGTAGAGCGGTACGCCTGCAGCCTCCCTGTGTTTCAGAACCCTGTGAGAACAACACTGCAGCTCATCGATCACATCTGATCAATGTGTCTCTATGGTGGAGGCACTAGGGAACTATACGTCAGATAGCAGTACGTGGAGAGCCACCCGGCATGGCGTACTTCTGCTTGTGCTAGTGTGTTGTGGTTGCTGTTTGTATGTGTGGATATGTGTCAGTGGTTTCCATTTCATTGACAGCAGTCTCACAAATCAGACATTCGATTAACATCTAAAGTCTGATGGCAGACGAGCTCAAATCTGGGTGAACGGGGACCAATCATGTTGCTGGGGGCAGGGATCTGTAGACCCAAGTTACATGGAATGGGTCTCTACTGGAAACCACCTGACCAGCGGCCAGCATTGGTAAACAAAACTTTTCCCATAGCAGGGGGGAAGACAAGCTAAAACCTCCTGCGGACATCAACTTTCTTAGACAAAGTGTCTGTGAAGGTTTAAAATCAAACGTGTGTAGTAGACTGGCCACTGTAAAAATACATTTGTTAAAATCTTCTTCTCTTCTCTTCTGAAACCTCCATCTTGCACTCGTGAATGAGCTTATCTTCGGAGGAATATATCCGTAACAAAACAGCAAACACTGCGTAACTCAGCCCCTCACACTTTCTGGTTTCCGGCCCAGGAGCTGTGCAGTCTCCCCTCAGAAGCTGGCTAGCGTTGTTGAACTTCTGGAGCCGAGATTACATTAACAGTAACAGCCTAATGGACTCAGAGACAATATTTCAATATAAGCCTCGTTGACAAGTGCAAGTGTGTGTGAGCGCACATGTGTGTGCATTATTTGGTCTTCTAGTGGATCCGGGCAGAGTTAATTAATATCGCATGCACATTTCCCTTGCTCTCTTGTAATCTTATTGCGGCAGGTCTGTCTGTGTGATGGTTCAGGTGGATTAGTAGAGGCACATGGGAGGAGGAGAAGGGGGGTAATCTGCACTAATCCCAGTGGAGTCACTGCTCTGCTCGGCCCTGCTTGGTCCACTGGACAGACTGTACTGCAGTGACGTACTGCACCATCTAAGGGCCAGGCGTTGGCAGGTTGAAATGGTAGAAGCACAACCATTTCAGACCATTGCCCAATCCCAATTCCCTTCCCTTCTCCCTACCCTAGCGGTGGAGCGCCCTCTACTGGTATTGGCCAGAACACAGGGTCACCACTCGTTACATCATGGTAGCTGGCGATGGCGCATACGCAACACACCAGCGATGAGGATGGAGGCATTCTGGACAGAGGTTAATACATTATTTTTTAAGCATCATACATGGGACATGAACTCTTTGTTTACTCATGAATAGTGATTTTTGAAGTGCGTGTGTGGAGTGTGTGGTTGATGGTTTACAGCCTCACCTGGTCTGAGTCAGACTGATTAGACTCTGGGCTGGATGGGGCTGCACAACTGTGGTGCAGAGCAATCATGGAACCCAGGATAAACCAGCTATCACCACACACTCAGGAGAGAGCTCTGACATGGCAGAGCGTTACATCTGCTCGGCTTCTACCATCTCGCCATCTCCAATAAATGGATATCCTTAACCATCTACTGTGTCTTGTGTCGGAGGGCCCCAGCAAAGCCACTTATGTTATCTGCTACAGCGTATACAACGATCCAATTATATACTCCTTTGCATCTACATTAAGTTGATATTCCAACGGATTTTTGTGAAGATCCATTTATGGGCTTCTTTCTCTGCAGCCGTAGTTATGTTTAATTTTCCGCTGCCTCAGTTCGCAAAGCACTCTGGGAATTTTCTTCTACCACTCCGTTTGGAGGGCCATATGGAGGGCTGGATGACCACTAGCCCTCCATTCCCAAAAGAAACGCAAAATTGGAGGGGTAGGGCCAAGGGGAATTTGGACCGCCATCTGCACCTGTCCACCTGTCCATGAGGGGTGTGTTGTGTGTGTGTGTTGTGTGTGTGTATGTGTGTGCGTGTGTCTGTGTGTATGTCTGTGTGGTGTGCGTGTGTGTGTGACTGTGCGTGCATGTGTTTGTGCGAGTGTGTGTATGAATGTGTGACTGTGTGTGTACATGCATGTGCATGCACGCATGTGTGTCTAAAAGGGATTAAAGTGTCCCTGAGCACCTGTAACCAGAGTGCCTAGTGAGTGGACACATCCGTCCAGCCATTCATCACCATGCACACTCCGTCTCCCACCCATTCATCACTCACTCACGACACTGCTGCATTTCACCGTGCAGCGACGACCATCTCTTACGTCAATGAAAGGTCCATCTCTCTCTCTCTCTCTCTCTCTCTCTCTCTCTCTCTCTCTCTCTCTCTCTCTCTCTTTCTCTTTCTCTCCTAAACCTTCCTACTTTTTGTTTGTCTGCACATCATCTCTCGCTCTCTCTCTCTCTTTCTCTCTCTCTTGCTCGTTTTCTCTCTCGTTAGCTCTCTCTCGCTCTCGCTCTTTCGCTCTCTGTATGTATGTGTTTAATCTGTGTTCATACTTTGCTGTCATGTTGACATGAGGTGATGCATAGTATGAGACTCTACACAGATCTAAGTGTGCAGGCATGGTTGTGTATAGCTGTGTGCAGATGGATAAATGAGTGCTGAATGCTGGGGAGGGTGAATGGTGACTGGCCTTGGTCAAATCACCCACAGCCAGTCAATATCCACCCCAGCAGAAATCATTATTCTCCTTCTCATTTTGTCGGATTCTCTTGCACTCACGCACACACACACACACACACACACACACACACACACACACACACACACACACACACACACACACACACACACACACACACACACACACACACACACACAGATGTGTGACCCTATGTCTGAGGCCTTGAGGGTGTTGTAACCTGACACTAAATCATTCATCTCTGATATTACCCATTAATCCTCACTCATTAACGGAAGCCCAGGAGACTAGCTTGGCATTTGGTCATAGAAGATGTTCACACACACACTCAATTTGAGAGACACACACACATGCACACACACACACACACACACACACACACACACACACACACACACACACACACACACACACACACACACACACACACACACACACAAACACCACACACTCACTCACAGATACACACATGCGCACACACGGCACCCACCCCTCCCTCTCAAACACACATACATATATGTACATAGAGGTATGCACAGACACACAAACACACACACATGCACACACAAGCGTTGGTAAATGGTCGTGGTGGGGGGGGCATGTAAGGCAGAGTTTAATCCTGTCCAGCCAATAGAGTTCTATTGGCTATTTCATTACAGACCTGTTTCAGAGAAGCAAAGCCCAGGAGCAATCCATATTTCATTACTCCCCATCCATCTCGCCTCACCTGTGTGTGTGTGTGTGTGTGTGTGTGTGTGTGTGTGTGTGTGTGTGTGTGTGTGTGTGTGTGTGTGTGTATGTGTATGTGTGTGTGTGTGTGTGTGTGTGTGTGTGTGTTTACTGGAGAATTCTCTGTCAGTAGCATTTCTAATTCCACATCTCAATTTCCCCAATCGCCTTCCTCTTGAAAGACCCCCCCCCTGGGGACCACCCACCCACCCAGCCCCTCCCCAACAGAGCAGCGGTGCTTAGTACTCACGTAGACCACGTTGACGTAGTCATCGTCGGACAAAGTGTCCAACATCTCAATCACGGAGGTCCGGATGAGCTTCAGCGTCAGGCCAGACACGCTGCCACTCCTGCAAAGAGAAACAAAGACCCCAAGAGTTATCACTCTCTCCTCTCTTCTCTCTCGCTGCACGACCTGCTCTCACTCTCAATTATCTCATTGCGGAGCTTCTCTCTGAATGTAATTAAGAACTCCTCCGCCTCTGGGAGACGTGGGACAGTAGCAGACAGCGGCCGTAGCCAGCTGTGAATTATAATCAGGAGACGATATGATGATAGGATGATACAAAATCAAAGAGATCAATGGTGGAGAGGAAGGTGTGTGTGTGTGTGTGTGTGTGTGTGTGTGTGTGTGTGTGTGTGTGTGTGTGTATGTGTGTGTGTGGAGTAACTCACGCATCCACCAGGATCAGCATGTCTTTGGGTGAGGCAGCACCTTGGATGTACCTACGGCGACAACAATCATTGTGTGTGAAGCGATATGCACATTCATCATAGCAAATCCATGCACACAAATAATAATAATAATAATAATAATAATAATAATAATAATAATAATAATAATAATAATAATAATAATAATAATAATACACTTTTCAAGACAAAGTTACAAAGTGCTTTACAGAACAGGATAAAATAGTACACAGTCGGGATTAAAACAACAAAAACATAATTAAAACATAGAACATAAGACCTGATAAAACAAAATGTAAAATAAAAACAAATTAATAAAAGTAAAAAAATAATAGAAACTTGACAAACAACAGATTTACTATAAAAAAGCCCTCCTGTAAAAGTATGATTTGTTGTTGAATTGGTTTGCCATTAAAAAAATGTATTTATTAGCTTTTGTATTGTATTGTGATTATGAATCACGATGCAAATATAAGTTATATATTATTTCTTTCAAGGTTTTTTTTTGTTATTGGATGAAGAGGTGAACAGGTTGAATATTTTTTACAATCCGTTATTAAAAGGTGAACTCCAGCATAGATGGGAGATGTACAACATATGGTATATGTCTCACCATGGTCTCCTTCGCACGTCATACAGGTCAATCTTACTGGGGGTCTTGCGGACATCCATCCATGGTGAAGCTAAGGAAGGTAACCATGTAGAGGTAACTGTAAACTCTAAGGAAGGTAACCATGTAGAGGTAATTGTAAAGGCTAAGGAAGGTAACCATATATAGGTAATTGTAAAGTCTAAGGAAGGTAACCATATATAGAGGTAACTGTAAAGAACCATATAGAGGTAACTGTAAAGACTAAGGAAGGTAACCATATAGAGGTAACTGTAAATACTAAGGAAGGTAACCATATAGAGGTAACTAAAGGCTAAGGAAGGTAACCATACTGAGGTAACTAAAGGCTAAGGAAGGTAACCATAGAGGTAACTGTAAAGTCTAAGGAAGGTAACCATATAGAGGTAACTAAAGGCTAAGGAAGGTAACCATATAGAGGTAACTGTAAAGACTAAGGAAGGTAACCATATAGAGGTAACTAAAGGCTAAGGAAGGTAACCATATAGAGGTAACTAAAGACTAAGGAAGGTAACCATATAGAGGTAACTGTAAAGTCTAAGGAAGGTAACCATATAGAGGTAATTGTAAAGGCTAGGTAACCATATATAGGTAACCGCATCTTCTAATTGTTTAAGTTCACTTCTTTCCTTCTGACACTCAAATATTTATGATCAATTAGGTCAAGTATGACAAAGTCCCATGAATTTGACTTTGAACTTAATGTACACCACCATCATTTTTTTGAAAAAATGACAAAACATGAAATGTTATTATTTAATTGAAATAACATAATAATTCACAAAATATTTAATTAGGTAATCCCATTGAAATTAAGAATCCCTTCTCCAATGTTTCAGACATTTAAAAAAAAAACAACAACATCAAAAATCAGAAATATTGAGTTACAAAAAATATTTTTGTTGCATTTCTTGCATGAAGTACAATGTCATGCGTGCTACACAGAGGGAGCAGGAACATGCAGGAGCATCCTGGGGCCAAATGAAACTTCATGAATATTACACAAACGTTTCTCATGAAGCAGCCGATGATGACAGAGAATCTTATGAATATAAATTGCAGGGCATAAATAAAACTCACTATCTATAGGGGAGCGTTAACACCGTCACCGATGATATGACACTGTGGCACACACACACACACACACACACACACACACACACACACACTCACATACACACACATATATATATATATATATATATATTATTACTGAGCGATGGATGCATGGTTACCTGGGAAGTAGCGAGCCAATCCCGTGGCACTACCAAACACCTGCCAGAGCAGGGTGGGGTCGTCCTCCCTGTTCCTCTTAAAGACGTCTGCCAACGCCTCCGTCCAGTTCAGCTCATTCAGCACAATAGTGGCTACACACACAAACACACACACACACACACACACACACACACACACACACACGTACAGATAAAGAGACACACTGAGAATGAATAGATTGTGCTACGTGTCTGCATGTGAAGAGTGTGTGTGTGTGTGTGTGTGTGGTGTGTGTGTGTGTGTGTGTGTGTGTGTGTGTGTGTGTGCGCACGTGCGCGTGTTTGTGCATGCCTACGTGTGCGTGGGATTGAGCATGTGAGGCCAGTATACACAGCTGTGTAGGACCACAGGGAAGGGTGCTGATACAGTGTTCACTAGACCACTGGGAACCATGAAGCGATATGAAACACCCTCATCTTGCACCACCACACCTCACCGCAGCCACACACAATACTAGATAGCGACATTGCAATGGGCACACAATAAAAGGTCCAGGACCTTTCAGAAAGAAGCCCTGTATGCTGACCTTCAACATGTTTTCTGGCTATGTTCACCGTGAAGACCGACCTCGCATGGTACTCACTACTCAGCTATTAGAAGACATCTGTCGCTATTACCTATTACTTCTGGAAGAGTGTGGTTATTTTTGGTTTCCTATATTTGGTAACCAAATGTGCCCTTTTAGTACACAGCATCTGTCAATCCGAGCGGGAATGAAGACTAATTACAAAATCTATAAAGACTTGTATTTATACACAAATGGCATTCAGACATTCAGGCATTATGAATGTAATGACACAGCATCTAGACATCTCGAGGTCAGGCTAGCATCACATCGCACAAACAACGACAAATGCTCACCCCCATGCTCTCTCTCTCTCTCTCTCTGTGGCTCTCTCTCTCTCTCTCTCTCTCTCTCCCTCTCATCCTTACTCACTTGTGCTCTCCCCTCTCACTGCAGTGTGTAAATGTTTGTGTACAGCATGTGATTGATTGGTAGACTGTAGAGATAGAGAGACAGAGAGAGAGAGAGAGAGAGAGAGAGAGATAGATAGACAGACAGACAGACAGACACAATGGCAGACAGACAGACATACAGACAGACTAAAAGACAGACATACAGATAGATCTATCAATGACAGATAGATTGATCACAGAGAGATAGACATATATAGAGACAGATAAATTAATAGATAGTTAGGCAGACAGACAGACCAGTTGGTTAGTTCCATAAGAAAATAGCTATGGCAGCCTGAGTGCCTGAGTGCTCTCCCCTCTCACTCGTATACCAATCGTATCCTTAAGATGAATTTCTCTGACGGATCCACAGCCCCTGGCCATGATACAGATGACATAATGGAGTTTTACTGCCGCTAGGAAAACCCAGAGTGGGTTAAATGCAATATAAATTATGTTCAACCTCTATCTTCCTCTATTTTTCTTGTTTCTCTGGTTAATCTTGATATTTTGTTTCCTCTCTCCACCTCTGTTCCTGCCCATGTGTCCAAGCACAAACTGGTCATTTGACTTAATCGTGTCCCCCCCCCCCCCAATTCTTCCTATTTACAGTCACTCCATGAACTTTGACCTGCCAACTTTGCACAACAAATCCAATTGTCCTCTCTCCGGGGATGAGGGCAAGCTGCGTGTGTAAAATGTATAGATTTGAGATCAATTTGAAAGAGTTGTTACCAGTGTGCGAAATACGGGGGGGGGTGTGGGGGGGTCCGACCCCCCCGATTAACCCTTGAGACCCCCTGAAAGCCTCAAAAGCAAAAATTTGGGGGGGTCTCAAATTTTGTAAAAAACATTTTTAAAATAGTATATTATTGTCACTAATATTGTCACCAGGGCCGGTTTTACCGATGGGCAATGTGGGCGACCGCCCAGGGCGCAATCTATGTGGGGGCGCACGAGCGCGCCCTAAAAAAAAAAACAAAAAAAACGAGTGCGCCCTCAAAAAAAAACCAGCGCGCCCTAAAAAAAAAAGAAATAAAAGAAAAACTAAACTCAAAACTAAACTCGCCAGTTTTCTAGACTACCGCTCATTTCCATGTCAGGCTAGTGGAGTGGGCGCTGGGGCGCCCTCGTTGTCACGTCAACTTGCTGCTGAGAGTCATACAGGTTGTGTGTCCGAGAGGCAAGGGGAGGGGGGCGACTGATAAGCGAGCTGCACACTAGCCTACATGCGGAAATGTACTAAAATCTCCGCGATTCTGAAGTGGACATCGTACTACTTCAAAAAAACTATCGGAGCCACATTTGAAGCGGTAGAAAAAAACGGTCGGTTGAGAGACGCAGATTGTATCTTTTTACGGAACATCCGCACGATAATGTCGTGATATATCAACACCCAAATCAGGCCACACAACACAAACTGCCTCCAAATAAATTGTATTTCATAATTAACATAGACCCATATGCCTACACGACACGTAATTGATTGGTTTGTGTAAAAAAAAAAGAAATAAATGTTAATAAATAAATAAATAAATATCAGACAATATCAGGTTGATTGACGGGTGAACGGACGTTGGCAAAAGGTAATGCGATAGGTAATGTTATGATTCAATCATACAGTTGCACAACAGGTTTCGTATGATGATTTAATTGATGATTTTGCATCAAAGAAGGCTAGAAAAGTCAAGTTTTAGATTGCACTTCATACCTGTTGTTATGTTAATGTTCTAAACAGGTTGAAAAATAGGGATGGTTCTTGTTTTTGTATCTAAGATTATATGTAATAAAATAATGCAAATAATATAATATATTGTTTTGTCCTGTTTGTCGGCCGGGGCGGGGGCGGGGGGGGGGGGGGGGTGCCCAAGGGATGGTTCGCCCAGGGCGCAAATGTAGCCAGGACTAGAGCCCTGCACTGGAGCCCTAGGCCCGAGGGGCCCGAGCCCGACAGCCCGAGGGCCGGGCTTCGGGCCGACGACCGCATAATCGGACACGGGCACTTTTATTTTTCAACTGAATTAATTTTTTTAAACCTTTTTTAAACCGACGTATTATGACAGTCCTGGACCGGCCCAATAATCTGGACCGGCCCAAAAATAATAATACACAAAATAAAAAATAAAAAATAATCGGCCTGAAATCGTCCGGCCGAACCTCCCTATGGCAGCCCGTCCCTGGTTATAGGCCTATGCGGCGCTCGTAAAAGCCGAACAATGCGCCTACATGCGCTCTTAAAGGTTTGGAAACGATTCAACAAGACTACATCTGTATTCCAATCACAATAAGTAGCCTACTTATCGGCCAACAATAATCAAACAAGGCAGTAAAAGTGGGCATTAAACTGTATAGGACTGTTTTGAATAAAAGGGAAAAGGCCGACATATGCCGATACAATATGCAGCCGGCGCTCGGAAAAGGCTCGCAACAAAAAGATGAGCCACACATTTAGAAACAATTGCATGAACTATCTAAAAGCAATACCTTAGTCAGAAAACATATATGAGGCTGAACGTTTTGCTAAAATGTCAGTTATGGAAATATTGAAAATGTAGGAGCGGCTGGCTTGACCACGCGAAACCGAGAGACGGCTGTCTTGACCGCAGTAGGCGATCGGTCATTAATAGGGTGACCACCCGTCCCGCGTAGCGCGTGACCGCACAGCGTTTGAAACCCAATTCACGCGTCCCGCGAATTGAGACCTTGTCACGCATAATCAATACTTGCTCAAAAAAAATCGCGCACCCCCCCCCCCCCCCCCCCCCCCGTCAACAATCGCGAAGCACCCCCCCTCCCCCCCTGTATTGCGCAACAATTCGGAGATGGGGACCCCCCCGAATATCGACGGGTATTTCGCACACTGGTTGTTACCCCCGTAACCATTAATCTCCCGGTGGCAAAACAGACAGACAGACAGACAGACAGTACTGCATGCATACATTCAACCGACCTATACACACATGCAGGCACACACACACACACACACACACACTGGCACACACACATGCACACACACAACACACACATGCACGCACGTGCATGCACAGATGCGCACACACACACACACACACACACACACACACACACACACACACACACACACACACACACACACAAACACACAGGCACACACATACTCACACACACACACACACACACACACATTCCCAGGCCTATACTGTTGCTGCAGGTCAGAGCAGAGCCCTGGCTGTGGGCCAGTAGGGCCGTATCTATGCATTCTCATTACAGGAACCAAATCAACGGCCACCTTGAGACAGGGGCCTTTAGACACCCAGCCAACACATATACCAGAGATACTGTCATTTCAAACACACATCAGAGGAGGCTGGTCCATAGAGGCACAGGAGGTTGCT
>JAOPHQ010003418.1:387500-399731 GCA_030340625.1 Merluccius polli
CCACACACACTTGGTATTCAGACAGAGATAATGAGACATTAAGACAGTGGAGCATATTTCACTTATATGGATGACGTCATTGCTGCTGACCATGTGTGACAATAACCACTTTTTGTCTTTAAAGCCGGGATCAGACTACATGGATTCAGCCCCTTTCCAACACCATTTTGGTGTCACAGATCATCTTTCAGCGTCGCAGCCGATTATGAACGGCGGGCCATCATAGTTGTCAGACAACGGTCAAAAAATATAAACTTGCTCGAAAATGTATAGTCTTCACGTCAGGCTGTCGTACCCATGTAGTGTGAAATGGTCAACAGCTTGCGAAGTGGCATCTGGGATGTGCTACGTAAAGACTAGCGGGTTTACATTTTTTGACCGTTGTCGTATTGTCTGACAACTCCTACAACGTATACACAGATGTTGATGAATTAAATATCGACCCCTACTCCCCGATTCCAGGTGAAATTGATGCCAAGTCGTGAAGACTGAAAACGGTGGTCAAACACGTAGTGTGCCCCGTCTCCAGCCCAAGTCACTGCAAGATGTTATGATGTAATAATCGCCTAATTTGACATGATGACTTTGGCAGCAGACCCTACCACACGCCACCTAAGTGGCTTCGCTGGGCTCCTGAGACATCCAGGACACAGCGAGATGTTGTATAAACCAGTTTATTGGAGAGTTTGGCAGAATGTTATAGCCAGAGCAGATGTTGGTGCTATTGCTGATATGTCCGAGTTCTCTCTCTCTCTCTTGATCTCTATCGAGTGTGTGTGTGGTGATAGCTGATTTATCCTGTGTGCCTCGCTTACTCCAATGCACCACAGGTGTGCAGCCTCACCCGGCCCCAGAGTCTAATCAGTCTGACTTGAACCAGGTGCAGCTGCTTAAACCAGCCATCAACCACACACACTCCACAGTGACCCTCGTGAACGAAAAAAATGACATGAAGTCAGATCCCGGCATAACAGAATAACCAATGCTGTGGTTAAAGCTGCTGTAGGTAAGATTCAGAAAAGACTGGAAGAGAGCCACAATTTGAAACTAACCAACCAAAAAACATCCCCTACCTCCCTATATATTTCTATGCCGCTGAGAAGTGTAGCATTTCACACACCTGTGATTGACAGGCAAGATGGATTTCCTGAACCAATCATGGAAGAGATGCCCTGATTGGTCAGAAATGAGCCGGGAGGCCGGGAGTGGTCTAAAATCTAAATTGTCACATACAGAGGCGGGCGCAGTCAACTGGAAACAGGCTGTGTTTGGAACCGCATACTAACGCACTGCCTACTACATGCTCAATGAGTATGTAGTGCATACTGCCTACTAAATGAACGATTAAGTATTCCATTACCAGCAGACCGTTCACACTGAAGTATACAGCCAAGTAGCCCAGAATGCATTTCGCATCAACCAGCAGCGATAGTGTAGCCTGGCTCCGCCCGCCGACGTACTTCCGCTCAATTTTCATTTCACTTCAGTACTAGGTCTGGCAGTGCTGTATGTTAGAACGATTTCTTTTCCCTCAAATGTGCCTTCCAATCAGCGAACAGGAGGCGCGGCCTGAGAACAGTGACGTAGAGGTTGTGCGCGAATTTCAGTTATTGAGCGGAAGTACGGAGGCGGGCGGAACCAGGCTAATGCTAATGCTCACTGCATCTGCCGTTTGTATACTGCGCGCAACGTGGTTTCTGGCGCATGAAATACGTCATGACCAAACGTTAGCGATTGGTTAAGGCAGATCCAGAGTGGCACTGGGCAGAGCCAATAGGTTTTAAACTTCAACAGCACCCGCCTTCAAGTGAGAAATCGTTTGTCTCTACAGCACTGCTAGACCTTTAGTATGAATTAAATGAGTACCAAGGTCTAGTTAGGACTAGGCTAGCGATAGTGGAGATTTTTAGTCAGTGGAATGCATTGTGGGGCAGTTGAGTATGTCCAGTAAGCTCACGCCGCAATTCTCACACACACAAAATCCACATATTAGCGGTGGTTATACTTCTACAACTGCGTAATGCGCTATCCAACTGCGTAAGGGACTGTACGATATTTACCGGGGGGGGAGGGCCGGTCGTCAGGGGGGGAGGGCCTAGGATAATTTTTTTAAGCCTTAGGGGAGGGCCCAGGAGAATATTTTTGGCCTGGGGGGAGGGCCGAGGAAAATTATTTTATGGGGGGGCAATCGTCATGACTCATGCCGAGTTCGATGTTTAAATGAAAGATAGGATAGCCTGTAAGGAAGTGAACGTCTCCTTTACCATAACCATAACCCTTTTTGGAGTGAATTGTTTCACAGTAGACTGCGGACGCTGTAGACTCTGCTCTGCGAGCGGACGCTGTAGACTCTGCTCGTCTCATACCACCGCGAACGGGTTTATGAGACCCCAGATCGTTTCACACAGACGCGGGAGGGTACCTTTGGCGTCAGTATCCAGGGCTTAATTTGGGCCGGAACACGCCGGAATATGTTCCGGCACCTCCAACGGTGGATCCGGCACCTTTTTTATTTTTTTATTCCCCCCCCCCCCCCCGCCGTCAGTGGTTACGATCGCGCAACCCCGTCATCAGTCCGCGGTCCCCCCCCTCCCGTTGACAATCACGAACCCCCCCCCCCCCCCCCCCCCCCCCCCCCCCCGGGCGTGACAAATCGTCGGTAGGGCCTATATTACGAGTTGGCATGAGAACGGGTTGTCTGCCGAAACCGTCAAGTCTAAATCATGCGATAGGCGCGCACGATGACATCCTCACAGCATGCACACGGGCTGTGTGTGGACTCGGGTCTGCGGCTGAGTCCGCGGCCGGGTCCGCGGGTCCGGTGCTGGGTCCGCGGCTGGCGGGTCCGGTGCTCCCGTTGACAATCGCGCCCCCCCCCCCCCCCCCCCCCCCCGTTGACAATCGCGCCGAATGTAGATCGAGCATATTGTAATGCAGCGTTGAATGGATGAATAGCTTACATAAGGGTCCCCAGCACTTTTCAAACCACACTCAAGCTTATGGTTATTGTCCCCACCACTTCTAAAACCAAACTGACGCCACTGACCACATAGACCAAGAATCGCAGGGTGATCATTAGTCGCTCTTAGTCACAGTAGTTTGTGTTTTGTCTTATAATAGCCTATAAGGTACAATGTCATCAGCCAAGTTGTGAAATTATTGGGGGAGTCTCGTAACATTGATAAAAGCAGGCATGTCCCCATTCTCAAGTTCAAGGCACAGCGTGGCATAAACCCCTGCTCTTGCTGCGTGTGTACCCGTGTGTGTGTATGTGTGCTTATGTGGCCGTTTTAACCTTGTAAACGTCATTTTCCGACCAATTTTATTTGATTCACGTAGCGGGGAGGGCCTAGGAGAATTTTTTTGAGCCGGGGGGAGGGCCCCGGAAAAAAAAAAATTACCAGGGGGGAGGGCCAGGCAGAACAATTTTAACCCGATCGTCTGGCGACCGGCCCTCCCCCCCCGCTAAATATCGTACAGTCCCTAACCATGGAGACCCCTCGAGCCCTCATAATTCTCCGTCGTGGTACCTACACCGGATACGCAATGCAATTTCCCGCCCGGCGCTGCTGTGTTTACGTTGTGATAGTAGTCAAACCGGAAAAGTAATTCCGGAAATGATGTTTTTAGAGAACCAATCGCAGCCCTTGCCGTCTCCGTTGTCCGTTGATGGAGTGACGGACACTTAAAAAATATTTCATGCAGCCGGAGACGACGGAGAGGCTCTCCGTCAGGCTCTCCGGCGACGTAGAGGGCTCTCCGTAACCGACGTAGAGCACTTTACGCAGGAGTATAAATTAGGCTTTAATGCAGTGTAAACGCACAACATACTCGATTTGATGTCGAACTTGGTCTGCGATTCCGAACACAGCCATATTCTCACAGCGCATTTCAGTCACTAATAGTTGACGGATGGCTATGGCGTTTTTGACAAATGACTCAAATGACTCAATTAAAGGGGCACTTGGCAACTTTTTCAACTTAATAAACCCGTCTGGAAATCATTTGGATGGTTAAATGGTCTGTTCTGGTGTTAATGGTGACTATCCCCGCTCCCCCCAGCTCCCCCCAGCGCCCCCCAGGTGGAAAACCAGCCTTGCAACTTTGGGACTACCGTCCCGGTAAATTGGAAATGGGAAGTATCGCGAGAAGCGAGAACGAGCGAGAAACACAAACTGCTTTACGGCAATTCAACATAAACACACACGCCCCCCTCAATAACGGTTAATCACGCCGGCTATACATGTCAATGTTGTATGATACAGTGTATAATGTATTACCCACCTCGGTAGACATCGCGCCACACGAAAAAGTCCGGCAACAAATGCACATGAGCAGCGGTAGAAAGGGGGAGGAGGGTGCCGCAAGTGAGTTTTTTTACGACAGTGTTGTGTAATATACGTCCCAGACCTGTAGGGGGAGCTCGTTGAGAAAACATGCGACCACAAAAGTGAAAACCAGCGAAGAAATGGCTAGAGTTGCCAAATTCCCCTTTAATTGCTCTTAAACCTTACTAATCTTACAGAACCAAGTAATCGGTTCAAACCAATGCTGGTTCATATTGTTTGTTTTGTTTTGCGTAAAAGAAGAACATGTTCAATTGTTTTTGATTATCTTATATTTCAAAGTTATTGAAACTTTTCTTCTTTTGTGGTTTGATTTAAGATATGTTTTATGAACTTATTTTCATATTTTGAATGTATTATCACCTTGTTCTGTTTCATTGATTTCCCTTTATGTTTCAGATCAATATTATGGCCAAAGTATGTTAAAAGAGAGCCCAATATTGGGGGGGGGGGGGGGGGGGGGGGGGGGACAAATTAGCTCTCTTTGAACATTGGTGTGGACACCATCCCCCCCCCCCCCCCACACCCCCGGGAATTTTGCCCGTCCTGCACCTTGATCTTTGTGCTGCTGTCATCTTGGTTGTTGAGCTAAGACACAGGCCATAGGGTGACACTGTGGTCACATGTTTTGGGAGGAAATGCTTAAGTGCATTCTGCTGAAAACATTTCAGTGGGTGTGGAAAAATACCCCCCCCCCAGAAAAAAAAACCAAGAGAAGTAATGGAACAAGAAAACACAGGCTGAAAGAAATGCAAAGGGGAGAAGCAGCACATGCATCCCTGTACAAAAAAAAGGGGGTTTTGCATTTGTACCCAGTGGATTTTACCTCGTCTTAACCCAGTAAGAGGCCCGACTGAGGGGCTTTGATGCAGATACAGCTGCACTCTGCTGTGAACCAGACATGGATCAGACCTGTTTCCACACACTGGCCTGAGTGAGCACAATCTAGTTAGCAGCTGAATCAGTAGGCTTCCCTTCAATCCAATAACCCATAACTATAACAACAGACAACAACAACAATGGATAACATGCCGCTTTAAAGAGATGATTAATCCACAAGAAGGATCCATTTTAATAAAGCACTGGAACCTTGTTTACTTGCAAGTGTGAACGCACAAACCACATACTTATAATGGCATCCAGGAATAGATAAACTAATGGTTGCTTGCAGTGCGCCTGCAGTGCGTTTGTGTGTATGTTGGGTGTGTGTGTGTGTGTCTGTGTGTTTTGTGTGTGTGTGTGTGTGTGTGTGTGTGTGTGTGTGTTTGTGTGTGTGTTGTTGGGTGTCCATTAATGCCATTCTCAAACAATGATCTTGTCTCTCTGGCCTTGCGTCCTGGGCTCGCTTCCAAGCCTGTCTGCAACTCCTCTGCACTGTCTGTCAGCTGCTAAAAATATACTCTTCCACACACACACACACAGATGTACGCACGCAGACAAACTGACAGACAGACAGACACACACACACACACATACACTCATTTAGTGGTGAGGTGTATTTCATTGTTCATCTCAGAAGGCTCCGGTGCTTCCAAGTCCCCACAAGGTCTGCTTGATTGATACCATTTAAACCTCTGGGTCTGCTGGAGGAGCTTCTGGCTCTTGTACTGCCGCCTCCACATCACTCACGGTTTCTACTTTGTTTTGTGTTAATTATGCAGGTCGTGTTTGTTTTGGGTTTTTTTCAGCTGTGCCCTCAAAATACATTAACAATAATCAATCAAGATCTACAAAACCAGGTCTGTTTTTGGATTGAGACGCTTCATTTTAAACGCAATATTGTATCCTAGGAAAAGCAACTGTCTTCATCTATAATTCAGCCGCGCAAATAACCGTAAATTCACCTCGGCTCTAAAAACAATCTGCGAACAAATAATTGTGACCACCATGAGCTGCTTTGTGATGATTGTTTCATAAAACAAAACATCAATGATTTAGGAGTGTGGAGAGAGATGCTTCAGGGGAAGCAGAGTGCTGGAGAGACCAATTGAGGTGATTTGTAATGTTGATAATGCCACTTGTTGTGAGTCTGTGGGATACAGGGTCATTGAGTTGCATCACACAAGACAGTGATGCAAAAAACATAACCACACATGCCTAATAAATACCTGTAGTCCTACCTCATTATTGGTCAGCAATAGATGAGGATCTATGATAATGTCTGCTTTTAAACACACACACACACACTCACCCATACACACACCAACCCCCCCCCCCCACACACACACACAGGAGAGCTCAGTCAACCAGGTTGTTAAAAATTCATGACAGCGGTTTGACACGCTTCTCTCCCCCTTAGAGGTTTCGGGAGAGGAGGGGCGTACGAGGAAAGACATCTAATTACACTCCCTCTCTCTCTCTTGTACTCTACTGTGTCTGGCTGCTTCGCTGTCTCTCTCTCTCTCTCTCTCTCTCTCTCTCTCTCTCTCTCTCTCTCTCTCTCTCTCTCTCTCTCTCACACACACACACACACAAAGCACAACACAAAAGATATGTTATGAACAGGCGAGGAGGAGGGACACCATATTATCCAATGGGATCCATGAACTTTAATTAGAGGGTCCCTCGACATGCTCAGCACTCTCTACACTGGTTCAACAGTTCATTACACACACACAGACGCGTGGTGCAGCAAATTGCAATCCCTGCCTGCCTATTGATTAAAACCTATTGACTGTGGCCCGCTGAAAGGGCCTCTGGATTTCGAGGACTTATACAATCGTTTGGTTAAAATAGGACTGCCCACCAACACAGCGCCCCCCCCACCCCCCCCCTCCCACCGATACCATGAGGCCCTAGGCTGCCTCCCTCATTAAGGCTCATATCCCTGAGAACAAAAAAACACAGCTGCAGCAAAAAATGAGACCACTTTGTCAACGGGGGAGATGAGAGACCACCAGAGACCTAGGAGGAGTAATGTATGACTCTCTATAGCAACAGGGGGGTTACGAGGATGAATGATAAAGGAGGCGGTGATGAGGATGCTGGCAATGGTGGAACATAATTACAATAATAATAATATCAACACTCATAATAATAATAAACAGTATGTCTGCTAAGTTATACATAATGGAGTGAAAGAAAAGGCAGAACAGAGAGCAGAATTGACCAAAGCACAGTCTCCACTATTGGCATCACTAATCCATTTCAAACTCCTATCGTCACGGTGGTTAATACTGCTGGTGCATCGATGAACAAACAGTTATTCCCAGCTCATTTCAGCTCATCGACTGGCAAAAGGAGCGTGGACGGTTTCTGAGTACACGGATCTTTGCATACGTGCAGAAGTGTGATTTGGCCTTTAGTCAGCTTTTAAGCTAGCCAAGCAGCTTGTCATGTCGTCAAAAAGCTGAGTAAAGATAACAAAGACACATGAAGACAGATCCTCCTGTGTGTGCATGTGTGTGTGTTTGTGCGTGAGTGCATGCGTATGTGTGTGTGTGTGTGTGTGTGTGTGTGTGTGTGCATGCTTATGTACACGTACAGAACAGGTAAATGGAAAGGTGCAAATCCAAAATATACAATGTCCAAATATCAAGGTTAACGGTAGGGATCACAGAGATTAATGAGTGGCAAACAGCTAGGTATGTACATAATCAATCCGAAGTAGAGGTAATGTATGTGTGTGTGTGTGCGTGTGCGCGTGTGTGTGTGTGTGCATATGGAAACTTGTGTTTCCAAATCCTCTAAGGGGTCTGAAATCAATGAGCCATTCAGAGAGCATAGGGCCTAATCCCCAAGACAACACAGAGCTGCAGAGACAAATAAGAGGCAGGAAACACCACAACTCTGCTCTCCTGCAGTGTTCACACACGCTCAAATATTGGCTCTACACACACACACACACAAACACACACTCACACACACACACACACACACACACACACACACACACACACACACACACACACACACACATAGACACACACACACACATACTCACTCATAGATAGAGATAAATAGATAGATAGATAGATAGATAGATAGATAGATAGATAGATAGATAGATAGATAGATAGATAGATAGATAGATAGATAGATAATAGATAGATAATAGATAGATAGATAATAGATGGATAGATAGATAGATAGATAGATAGATAGATGGTATATAGATAGATATAACTATTTCCAATACACACCAGACTGCACCATCAACAACAACAACAATAGATGGTAGATAGATAGATAGATAGATAGATAGATAGATAGATAGATAGATAATAGATAGATAGATAGTATATAGATAGATATAACTATTTCCAATACACACCAGACTGCACCATCATCAACAACAACAACAACAACAACAAAAATAACAACATCAACATCAACAATGCAATATCAGCAAAAAACTTTGCACAAGAATAAAGCACAACTCAGAAAATGGAAAAGAGAATGCAATGATTGATAATAATAAATAACCAAGAACCCTCAACATTGTTCAACAGCTAACATTAATTTTACTACTCTCAATGTCCCTCCTCAACCCCCATCTGAACAGAGGATCCCTGAAAAACACCTTAAAAAAGTATTCATGGAGTCATCCAAATCCTCCAGTGATTAATGATAGTTAGAGTCTGGAGAGACACAGAGACAGCCGTTCTGTAGGGGTGCGGGTCTAAGTGAGAAACAGCAAGACAGAAAAAACAAGAAAACCTGAAGGAGGGGCGACAAGAGAAGGACAAAGATGGGAATTGAGTGGATGGAGAATGGATGGTGAGAGAGAGAGAGAGAGAGAGAGAGAGAGAGAGAGAGAGAGAGAGAGAGAGAGAGATAGAGGGAGACATGTTGGAGGGAGAGGGAGAGAGAAAGATATAGAGAGGGGGTCATGGGGATACAGGGTGTAAAACCACAGAGAGGAGAGCTGGAATAGAGGAGTGTTCAGCTGTGCAATATCCTATGGGGGGGCAGTGATGGTGATCACGCAGATCCCCCCTCTGAGGCCCTGGCCATCAGGGTAACATCCAGTCAACAGCTGCTGTTGTAACATTACACACACACACACACACACAAACACACACACAAAAACACACACATACACACACACACAGCCATTCATATGCGCTTAACATCCACACACAGATGAAGACAAGCACACACGTGCACATGTGCACGCACACACACACACACACACACACACACACACACACACACACACACACACACACACACACACACACACAAATATTCCCTGGCATACTACACAGTTACCAGTGTAAAAGAGGATATAAAGAAAAAAATTGAGAGAATGAAGTGTTTGGACACACCCATCGACTGGACCGGTTATCCAGAACACCAACAACAGTGTCAACACGTTCCCTGGCACCCTGCCTGTCAGTGTGTGACGTGTGGAGTGTGTTTGTACATGTATGTGTCTCTGGGCTTGTTACCTCAGGTGTCAGCTGTCTGGAGACTACCCACCAGATCTAGGTGGGCTAACTCCTTATCATTCTGAATGACAAAGGCAGCTGGGAGCGGTGCACCTCATAACATTACATGTCTTTCAACTCATATGAATTTGAGATCAATATCATTAAAGCCCCAGGGCACATAAAATGAACATAACTGTGAAATGTATTCTGAAATGTGGGTTTCGGTTATTATTTCTTATATTTATTATTTATATAATATTATACTTATTCCTGCACTATATCCTATGATGCATAGTGGTTTCATGGTTATCGGGTTCATCCAATGGAGATGGTCAGCACATATAGGTTCTTCATGCAAATGAGCTGTCACGAGGTGACTGCTAACACATGTTGGCTTGTTTATGGGACCAATACACATCACACTGCTGGAATTGTGACGCATGATTAGTGTCCTGAATTCCCCTTATACTTTTTCCCTAAATAGTATTTATATGTATGTATGTTTTTATTGATTCATAAGTGGCCATGGAATAAGCAGGATAATCCACTCCGAGGTGTGCATGTATCGAAAAATAATGCACGACCCAGGGGCTAAGAGCCTTGCCTCCGCGAACCCCCTCACACCTCGTCGTGGATTATCCATTTTATATATATATATATATATATATATATATATATATATATACTGTATATTAGTGGTGGGCATAGATTAATTTTTTTGATCTAGATTAATCTCACTGCAATATTGGAATTAATCTAGATTAATCTAGATTAAAATGGCTCATTTGAATTATGTCGAAGGCATTCATAATATGTGTGTGCTACCTAAATAATGACTAAAAGTAAGTCTGCGCGATTGGGGGGGGGGGCACGATCGTAACCCACCCCGGACCTACGACCGACGAGGGTGGGGGGGGGGGGGGGGGGGGTTGCGCGCGATCGTAACCCACCCCGGACCTACGACTGACGAGGGGGGGGGGGGGGGGGGGGGTTCGCGCGACCGTAACCCACCCCTGGCCTACAACCAACGGGGGGGGGGGGGGGGGGGGGGGGGCGGGCAGAGGACGCAGCCGTTCCGCAGCGCTTACCTTCCTTGGGGAAAATTCGGTATAGACCCAGCTCCCAAACCAACTTTGAGAATAGATTAACGGCGATCTTTTTTTTTATCGCGCGATAAGAGTCTCGCGTTATCGCAGCACGTTAACGCCGATAACGGCCCACCACTACTATATATATATTGATGTTTCCATTGCATTTCAAATCTATGTAGTTATTTCATCCTCTAACACGTGCAACAGGTCATACTGTTGGTATATTTTCCCTCCTTTTTCCACTGGCCAGTTGTTAGGAATGTGAGTCACGCTCCAGTTTTGTAAATATTATCTTTTTTGATTCACTTCATGGTATACATGTATAACTCTCTGAGTCCTTGGTTTTGGTCCCTTACAGTGAGCTTGGGTGTGTGTGTGGTGATCAGAGACGTCAGCCCCTGGAGCACATGCTCCTCACTCTCTCATCTCTTCTCTGCCCTAATCTCATTAATATCACACAACAGCCAAGACCTGTGTGTGTGTGTGTGTGTGTGTGTGTGTGTGTGTGTGTGTGTGTGTGTGTGTGTGTGTGTGTGTGTGTGTGTGTGTGTGTGTGTGTGTATGTGTGTGTGAGGATTGGGACTAAGGAAAATATACGGAGGGAGAGGAGAGAAGGCAGGTGTTGGAGAAAGAGAGAGAGAGAGAGAGAGAGAGAGAGAGAGAGAGAGAGAGAGAGAGAGAGAGAGAGAGAGAGAGAGAGCAGGTGGAGTGCTCTAATTAGGGGCTTGCTAGTTAGTTTTGTGTTGTCTAATACACCATGATTTAATTGTGCACTACGCTTGTAATATTGTGTTGGCTACGACATTATTGTTTATAATTATTTTACGCATAACAAAATGTCATTATGAATAGAAATGTCTACTCACTATTTAGTCATTCAGGGGACACTTGTATCCACAACAATTTACAGTGAATTAATTCAGATAAATGCCATAAGAGCAGGTAAGCATCTTGCACACTGAAGCCACAATACTGCAGACATTGGGGTTTGAACCCTGAACCTTTTGGTCGGGTGTTGAACTCCCCAGCCAATTGACCATCCCCCCTGCCTAAATGACCTGGCTCTCAATGTGAACAGGTATCCCATTATGTCCCATTAAGACACACACGCCACACATGTGTGTCTGCATGTGCATGTGTGTGTCTGTGTGTGTCCTAACTCTTTTTATCCATCTGCCTATTGCCTTAACAGTTTGTGCATCAATTATTAAGGCTTTAATTACAGTGTAGTGAGGGACGGCAGGCCAGAGAGACAAGACAGTGCTGATGGAGGGAGCAGCAGAGTTATGCCACACAGTAATTAGATTTAGCCCACGGCCATGTCTCTCTCTCTCTCTCTCTCTCTCTCTCTCTGTAATGTAGAGGTGTTCTGGCCTATACTATAAAGAGGCTTTACTGTGTTTGTGTGCAGCACCTCTG
>JAOPHQ010003419.1:0-17500 GCA_030340625.1 Merluccius polli
GGGGGGGGTGGGGGGGGGGGGGGGGGTTGGGGGGGGTGGGGGGGCGGTCCAGCACCTTTTTTTTATATTGTACACTGTGTTTGGCCATGTCTGTTTCCTGTTTAATTTCACACCTGACCAGCCCAGACAGAAGTGCGGCTGTCTGCCTCCACTTTGTGTTAATCTATCACACACAGCGCCAGCGATTCACCTCCGTCTCATTGGACGCGGTGCGATCTCCCGCTGTTTGCTCAATTCGATTCGTCTGTGACTTAATGGTATACCTGTTATAGGGCTACCGCTTGAGGTCATGACTCTCGCTTCAGCCCCCGGAACGCGCTGTTGTAATGTTGTAGCAACACCGTGCGACGACTTGACATTGTAATAGTATATATGTGTAGTATATGTACAAAACGTATTTGTTCTCCTTTAAATGTATTAATTCTTGCATCAACACACACGTGTTCAAATAGTACTCGGTAAATAGGATGATGATGATGATGATGATGATGATGATGATGATGATGATGATGATGAACTAAACTTTTCACAATGTATACAATTCTATACTCTATATTTCTGATTGGACCTTGTGATTAAATGAAGGGCCTTAGCAGTCCCATTACGACCCCCTGGTGACTTTAAACCAAAGCTTATCAATTAGAGCCTCCATCCAGGGTGGGAATTGGCTCACCCCTAGCAGTGTTAAAGCCGAAGTAATGGCTCATTCCAATGATATACAACACTGGCACCATTACACACAGCTCATAAAGGAGTAGGGGGGGGGGGGGGTGGGGGGGGGGGGGGGGGCGGGAGCCTTCTCTCAAATTAAATTGTGAGAGGGACCCCCCTGGTCTCTGAGTAGTGCTTGTCATACTCTCCTTGTGTGTTCCTAAAAATTACAAATACATAAAAAGCTCCTTAGGTCTAAGATACATAGAGATACATAGAGCTTCCAGCCAAAAGGTTTGATCGCCAATGTCTGCAGTCTACCTGCGCAAGATGCTCACCCCTAACCTCGACCTGCTCTCAATGTTCATGTATTTGAATTCACCATACGTCACTTTGGATAAATGTGTCTGTTGACTGGATATAATAGAATGCAATAGAAGCTCAATCAACACTCACTTCTAAAGTCATATTAAGAAGTGAACAAATTTCCCTAACAGCGTGCCCTAAAACACGTTTATTGCAAACCACACTCTTTGTTTTAACGCGCAGGGTGGCTGCGACGGCGTCAACCAAATGACATCTAATGCATGCATTAATGACGAGACGGCATACGATTACCTCCGGGAGAAAACACTCGCGCACAAAGACAAGTCACTTGATCCAGAGAAGCACTTACACCAGCCCGCCACCCGGAGCCAAATCCGGTGTTTGGAGATGACGCGAGGAGGCGACTTTTGTTGCCTCCTGCCGCCTGATGACGTGGAATTATTGATGACGTGGAATTAGCATCATGTTAGGGGACGCTTTCTGAATTAGTAACTCACAAAGTCGTACTTTGTTCTGCACATTTTATCGTGACGAGTGGGAATTTTGATCGATGCATATGACACGTACTCAGTAGTTTGGGGTGCGTGCCAGCAGGGTAATAGTAGTCGAACTCTCCGGTAGCATCAGGTGGACCAGTAAGAGAAACATTTGGAGAAGCAGAAGAAGAAAACAGCGTGCGTATCTCAAACTGAATAATACGTCAGATGTCTTTGTATAAATGTTTGATATTCCAACACAATGTTGGACTCAACAGGTGTATTGACAGGTAGACAGGTAGCGGTTCTCAGGAGTGTATTAAATTGTTGATGATTATAAATAATCCCCAACCTTTAAATCAAATATTTTGCATCACAGGCTCAGTATACCATACAAATAGCATAGGTTATATGAGTTAGAGTTAGAGTGCTGTGGATTTACCAACAACACCGCCTGATTTACCGAGATATAGACACTGGCTGTGTGTCCAAGCTGGGCTGTATTTTTCCATCTCTGCCCGTGACATTTAGAGAGGCGTGGAGGCAGAGGCTGCGGCCCAGCCAGGCTACCTCCTGGTCCCCCTGCCATCCAGCTTCCCAAAGAGCACAACCAAGAGCGCCACTCCAGGGACGGCTGAGTGAAATGCCAGAGACCATTTAGGGAATCAGTTGGGGATTTTTTCCAATTCTTCTGTCTCCATACGAGATGACTGAGGAATAGGATTCGGGATTGATGTGTGTTCGCTCAATCATTTGGTTAGCGACGTAAAAGGGCTGAAAACTCTCTATTTCTACGGGGTCATTTACTCTTTAGCCGTTTCCGAGAGGCTTTCATCAAATGCGACTCGAGGTGAATTCAAATACAGGCCGTTGAGGAGTAGGCAGGGGGGTTGGGCATCTCGCTCAAGCATGCCTACAGTAAGACATCGGGGATTGAACCCAGAACCTTTCGGCTGGGAACACCCTATCCAGTGCACTATCTTGCCCCATATATATTTCATCATCACCATCATTTCTCCCCATGGTTTAATCAATACCAATTTAAGCTTTATCAATAATTCACAGCAGGCTTATAATTGGTCCTCATTAGTGCCGGTGCTGTCAAACAACGGACATAAATTTGCATCGCAGATACGTGTGCATTTCCATTGGACCCTATATGGTTTCATATTGTATCACCCATATATTAATCCCCACATAATGGAGAACGACCTGAATTATAGAGAGGCATCTGAAATCCAAGGTTTCTAGTTACAAACGAGCTCTACGGCGTTCACCCCGAGTACGATAAGAGTCCGTGTTCACTGATTGATTAGTTAACGCTAGTCCTTCGCTAATTGCTTCTTCTTCTTTTTTAAAAACTTAATTTCACCCATTCAATTTCATACTTTAGGGTTATTATTAGTGGGCAACGTTTAAGAGTTGAGCTGATTATACTCATATGGTCTCCCCGCCGTCGAGGAGGTCTTCTCGCAGTGGTGGGTCACAGTGTGCGGCAGAAATGAAATTGCAAAGACAATGTTATCTGTACTGGAAGCGGGGTTTGGTTATGGGTGCTCCCTAATGTCATCGGCGGGAGATGGGATTGGCCGCGCGGAGATAAGTGGCGCAATATAATTATGTTTCGTTATCGGCCGCCTGCAGCCCCGCGGTGTACCGCCAGACGGAGGACACAATCTCGAGCTCGGTCCTTGTCACCCTTTACCTGAACGGCACGTTGGGTGGGGGGGGGGGCGACCATGAGCGCATGGCACCCGATGGCACCGGGACATGGAAGGTGCCCTTCACCAGAAAGTATCCCCATGTCGCCGACTCCACCAAGACCCCGCCCCCCCCACCGCACCGTGTCATGGCCCCTGGGGGGGGGGGGGGGGGGGGGGGGGGGGCAGGCTTTGTGGTTTGGGATAAAGTCAAGTGTTTTTGTGATGGGAGGATGAACTGCCATGTCACATAATGTATTCCGTGTAAAAAGAGATTAAACATGCAGGATGTTTGCTTAGTCCTGCTCTTTTATTTTTCATGTTGAATAAACTTCTCACTCCCTGGGATGTGTAAATGCAGACGTCTTGCTTTTAAGCCTTGGGCAGCAAATGGTGCATTTGAGTGGAATTTTTGTTTTAACTCTTTCCCTACTCACTCCCCGTGAGGACACACACACACACACTTTCTCACACACAAACACGCACACTTCCTCACACACATACACTTCCGCACTTACATCTGCACAAACACATGCACACATACACACGCACACACACACAAGCACACACCTACACACAAACGTCCTCACATATACGTGCACACACACACGCACACACACTAACACACACACAACACACACTAACACACACACACCCTCACCAGACACGTGCACAACGAGGAGCAGTCGTCTCCTCTGGTGCATCTAATGCGACTCGACAGTGGAACACTTACTGCATGTCGGGAATATTTAGGCCAATGAGCGGCTCCGCCCCTTCCAGCAGAGACAAAATAAAAGAGGAAGACACTCCTTCCTCCACCTCCCCATGCGAGGTCACTCTCCTGGAAAAATAAAGAAGGAGTGAAACATGTAGCCACTCCCTGGGTATACATCATCATCATCATCATCATCATCATCATCATCATCATCCTGTACTCCAGGAGGAGAGGAATGACATCACCCTCAAGTAGACACACTGATCTATAATACATAAGAATAGCAAACCCCAGATTCTCGTCTGGGGTTTTTGCCCAGTAACGCCAGTGATTGTTTCTAACTAGGGCCACCGACAAAACCCGTTCACAGCTGTCAGTTTAGCCTCCTATAGCCTCTCCTCGCCGTAAACCACAGGTACCCCCCCCCCCCACACACACACACACACACGCACACACTATTTTGTATTAACTTAGCATAACCAAAGTGGGCAGGCTATTTGTCCTTTTTTACAACGGCAGCCATTTGGGGCTATAAAATATGAGTTTGGCTTTCGATATCACCGCGGCGCTACGATGACATACAGTTAGCGAAGGCGAGGGAGGGGAGCCATTAGAAGTACAAGGAGGGGAGAGGATGACAAACCAAGACCTATTTACAGCCCGTTCATTTTCCATCGGCTTCCCCTCGTCCCACGTGAGCTTTTCTCTCCCTCCTCCAAACCAAAATATATTGCTCTCGGAATTACCAATAGGTTTGGAGAAAAACAGCGGCGGAATTGATTGGTTCTGTAATAACGACGGGAAGATACCATTGAGATTATACTGAAACACGATTGGGTTATAAGCAGCCGCTGACCTTTTTTCATACCACATCTGGAGGCCCACGTCCCACTCTGGCTTGTGTGTTGAAGTAATGCCCAATTTTAATTAGAAGTTGGAGATATCCCGTGGTTTTCTTTAACGTGAGGAACACTTGTGTAGAGCTTATGATGCGTACGGGAATCTCACACAGGAAGCTAATGGCTGCATGCGGCGAGCTTCGGGGGCTCCAGAATAGAGGCATTTCATTTCAAGTGCTCTTTGTTTTTCTATTCTCTAGGAGGATCTTCTGCAATATACCGCAATAACCCGAAGAAAGGGAGTACTTTACATGTAATTAAATACAGGGTCTGGGGAAAAAGACGACACGTTTAACTATTACTAGGCCTATTTGGCAAAAGTTTCATATTATTTTGTGCCCCCCTTCTTTTCCCCTTATTTAGTGTGTCTCCTGTTGCACCCATACATGCATTCTCACTGACACTCAGTGTGTGTGTGTGTGTGTGTGTGTGTGTGTGCACGCGCGCGCGCGCGCACACACACACACACACACACACACACACACACACACACACACACACACACACACAGATTTACATAAACACACATGCACAGTACACGCACATAACCCAAAACACCAGCATGATATTTTTTCACACTTGCATAATCTCTTTTACGCTGTGATTCGGGTCCCGGTGCAGCGGGGCCCATCTGCAAGGTGCGAATGAAATGCAAATGTCCTTGTTTGCTCGGGGAGCGTACAGGAAGGAGCAGTGAGCCATGGAAGCTGGATATGGCTGATGTGGCTTTTTAGGGTTTTTTTCCACCGGTATATGGGCTCTGCATCCTCTTGCCAGTTAGTTTGGTGTCACACCCGGGAAGCATTAGAATTGGAGGACATTCGGGGGGGGCTGTAGCAGCGGACGCCCGGGCCTGGCGCCGCCGCCGCTGGTCACGCCTTTTTGAGTCTTATTGACCTTTATCGCCGGACCGCTGTCCTGGAGAGCAGGGCATGGTAAAATATTCATCCCCCCGCCTTCCTCTACCTCTCTCAGCCTCGGGTATACGAGGAAGGGGGTTGGTGGATGGGGTGTGTCCATTGCATCCCCCCCCCGCCTCCGATTCCTCCGACATTCGACACAAACTTCCTATTCGATGCTACTGTGCAGATGCTAGAGCGGGTATTGGTTTGAGGCAGACCCCCCGCGATGCAGTTCACACTACGTTGTGGTGGGGGGGGCCGTAAAGGTGGGTCTGTTGTTGTGTTGAACTTGTGGCGGTGGTTAAACGCATGCCTGTGACTGCTGATGCATCTCACTTAATAAGGCCAGTTAATGACTTGTCAGCTGGCAAAGGTTAATGTATGATGTATCAGTGGAGCAAAGGGTAATGTATAATAGATATACCTCCTTAAGGGGGCGGGGGCGGCGGGGGGGAAGATGCGTACTTAGATTGTGTATTTGATTAGAGGCGGTAAGTCAAGCGTAACCGGCTGCTAAGAGATTAGTATTTCTCTCACAGTACCACTGCTGCTGAGCTGTGGTGGGCTCTCCAGGATTTAAACTGTAAAGAGGAGAGAGAGAGAGGGGGGGAGAGAGAGAGAGAGAGAGAGAGAGAGAGAGAGAGAGAGAGAGAGAGAGAGACAGAGACAGAGACAGAGAGAGAGAGAGTGCGAGAGAGAGAGAGCGCGAGAGAGCGCGAGAGAGAGCGAGAGAGTGAGAGAGAGAGAGGGGGGAGAGAGAGAGAGAGGGGGGGGAGAGAGAGAGCGAGAGAGAGCGAGAGAGAGAGAGAGCGAGACAGACAGACAGACAGACAGAGAGAGCAAGAGAGACAGAGAGAGACAGAGACAGACAGAAAGAAAGAGAGATATTGATGGTGTCAACATAACGGTAAGAAGTCTTCTGTCAGGACAACAGAAAGCCCCTCGCTAATAGGAACTCGACTATCATCGCCACGGCAACCCTGCAGGCTTGAAAAGAAGAAGAAGAAAAAAAAAACCTTGTCAATGACAGCGTTGTGACATGAATAAGCAATGGCCCCGCCACAAAGCCCAGCTTGAGCCATCAAACTGTGATCAGTTGTGTTCCCAGCTCTCTCTCTCTCTCTCTCTCTCTCTCTCTCCCCCCCCCCCCCCCCCGCAATCTATCACGTATCGCACTCTTGCGATACGTCACCTCTCTGGCACCGTTGTGTCACACAAACAAGTGGGAATAAACAACAACAAAGAAAATAAACTAAAAGTTGGACACACACAGGTCCTCCGCACATAAAATAAGACAACCGAACAAGCATCCGGACAAACATACTGCCTGGAGGAGTGTGGAGTCTTACTTCACATGCAGTTCAGTGAAATTTTTCCTCTCCATTTTTAGGCTCTTGAAGGTTTTCCAAGGTTTGGTTTTTGTTGCAGTCGAATCGCTTATCCGAGTGGCCATAGCCTCTTGACACATGCCAGCCTCCACCTCCCCTCTCCCTCCTCTCTACCCCCACTACCACCACCGCCGCTACCACCTCCACCACCACCTCCACCTCCACCACCTAAAGCTACTCTCTGACACCGGCGGCGCCGTTAAGATTAGATTTGAATTTATGAAGATTGCCTAACCCGGCGCACCGTTGTAATCTATGCTGTTGTAGTAATTCACATTGGGAGCCCTCATTTCCAATGCAGTCAGTGGGGCCTATATTTCACCGTGACAATGTAATCACAGGTCCACATTAAAAAGTCATTATTGTTTAGAATCGCGGCGGGGGCCCTGACTGAGATACTACTGCCGGGCTTTGTCATTCACACACAGGTTTACCCAAGAACAGAGGGCAATGTGATTTAAACGCACGCTTACTGCCTTATCGATCAAACCGAGGGATCACCCATATCGGCATATCGGCACACACACACACGCGCGAAATAATATAATTGTACGCTGGATTTACGATTGGTCTTAGCGCTGCGGGTAATCTCAGTAACGAGCTGTGATCCCAGCAGATTATTGAAGGGATAAAAACACAGGATATGTTTGTTGTAATGCCAATAGAAAGCTGGGGTCTGTTCCTGTCCACCGCTCTGAGATGAGGTCAGCCTATGCAGCTCCTCATTTAATTTGTAACCATTTCTCATAATAAATTGTATTTTAAGCTCCATTGCGTTTTCAAATGTTTTGAAAGTATCGCGTGTTGATTTCATGTCAACTCTAAGTCATGTTAAATATCACGGGGTAAAATGTTGGCAATTGATTTACCTGCAAAGCAGCCAGAAATTAACTGGAGGGGAAAATTGCTCGTTGTATAGTTGATGAACCAACTACGAATTGAAAAACAATATTAACATAGAAACATTTGTTAATAATAAAATGTCCTACATTTGTGTTATTTTCAACATGGTTCCCTATGTAGATTTTTTTTTGGGGGGGGTAATGGAGTAGGCCTACATATCTTGTCTTAGTTTGATCAGGATTTATTCACTGGTAAGCTGTGATTTCTGTGAGTGGATCAATCGCTCTGTTTTTTATGTCTCGCAATTTTCACAAATGTTCTTTGGCAATCAATACACAGTCCTCGAAGCATTTCTTATCTCCTCCACACCCTGCCTCCAGAGCCCTGCTTTCAGCACCAGTTCTGGGCAGGTAAGCTGTTTTTGAATGAGCGTATTAACAATGACAGTACAGTCAAGAATGCCAAATACAACCTTTTTCTGCTCCACAAAAAAAAAAAATGTAGTTCACCTCTTCGTGAAGAACATTGCGAAGAGAAAATTGTGATGAAAATACACACAACATCTAACACGATAAACACTTCGCTCAATCTGCTCCCATTCCGGTCAAGCCATCGCTCGTCCTTATTTCACTTGGAACCGCTCTAAACCGTGCCGCCGACGAGACACGTGGACGCCGTCCTGTGATATTTCTCCACATATCCATCCGTTAGATCAGCTGGGATCATGAAAGCTTTATTTGTTTACCTCTAGAATTACGATCATTGTGGGGGGTCGGGGGGGGGGAGTTGGCAGGCGCCGGTGTGATTACTGCTTACACTGCTGATTTATAACTGACTTTTAATTATCTGAGGGGTGTGGGGGGGGCCTGCAGCCGCTCTGCGCCAGCGCATCCTCTCATTTGAGGGTGGGTTTGGGTAAAGGGTGTAAGGGGGTTGGGTTTCCTCCTCCCACCCCTTGTTTTTTCCCCTGCGTGTGCCGCAGGAGGGGGTGGGTTAGATAGAGGAGGAGGGGCTGGGTCCACCGACCCAGCCCCTCCTCCTCGAGAGGAGGCCGTGTGTCTGACATCCGTACCCAGGCGGGGGATCTGAAGACGATGAGCCACGCCTGAAATATGAAGCGGCCCCTTTTCACTGGCCGCGTAACGCTAACGAACACACCCCAGTGCCCTGTAAATGGTTATTGCAAGGACCACAGGAAGAATCACAGCACTCCTTAGCCCTCCTTCTCCAGCAGATGATGCATTGTGGATTATTTTTTAATTTGTTGCATTGTTCAATTTCAAAATAAGAGTCCCGTTTGATTATGAAAAAAAAAGAAGTTTATCCCTGAAGGATTGGTGGCTCCCAACATTTATTTGGATAGGTGCCCCGGTGCCCTCTGGCACTCAAAGTAGTAGTAACATCATGTAGGCCTACACAAGTAGGCCTATATTGTGCGGATCTCATAACGTCCTTCTTATAATTCGCTGTTAAATTGTGTCATTTAGATTTGGCGCCGTGTTGCTCTTGGGAGACTCTCGGGATATTAAGTCAAAAACGAACTAATTGGATTACAACGTGTGCAAGAGATGGTGTCAGGGCACTTAGTGGCTGAGCAGAATCACCATGAAGCCTAAATCTGCCGTTGTGTTCCTAATCAATGAGGATGGTCGGTCTCAAGGGAGTCCCATCTCATTTGTCCCTCAACCTCTTCACATCATAATCCCAAAGTATAATGCGGCAGCCGCGCTCCGCCGGGGTGAGCAGACGGCAGCAGTCGTCAAAAATGCTCAACTCTAAGACACAAGCATCACACGCCCCTCAATTATTCCTCTCTTGTTTTGTCCCTGTCTCACACCTCCTTAGCGGGAGAGGGAGATTGAGAAGGGAAGGTATAGCCTCTGCGTCTTCAAGCAATTTGCAGCTTCTCAGGAAGACCGCTGATGTCATTTGAATAATGAATTCTGAGTGCCCCCCCCCCCCTCCATTCTGCCCGTCAGATTGCTGTTGTTCATGTTAATTCCTTGTTCTTGTTCCTTAAATCAATATTAAGCTCTAATTACTTCTTTTTTTTTTTGTTCCATCGCCCAGATTTGTTATAGCTCATTTTTTATCTTACGCACCATGATTACTAGATATCACTGTGAATTAATTAAGCTTCGTGAAGATATTAAACGCCGTGGCATACAAATAAAAATTGTAATCAGTAGGCGGCAATATTAAATAAAAAACAAAAGGTATTTAACAGTATTTTCTAAATTATTATACCTGGCAATATTACATGTCAGGGTAAATTTAATTAAATGAACTAGGAAATTTATATTCACCAAATATCCCAGCAACACAAACTAGTAAATGAGAGCTGCATTCTCACTGATCATGTTTGAAGTAAATGATCTGTTATGACTATTATGATTACCATAATACAACAAGCCATCCTAGCTGACTACCAAAAAGAAACGGAGGACTTGGCTTTATGGAGGGTTAATTTCAAGCAAGACTGTTTTGTCTTACCTAATTATTTCTAATGCCACTCATTATGTTGTCCCTCGGGGGGGGGGGGGGGGGGGGGGGGGGGGGGTGTTCTCTGTGTGGATCCCATGTAATCAGCCATCAGAGCCCCCCATTAACCCCACCGCCACCGCCGCCGCCACTGCAGCTAGCCTGGAGTCCTGTTATCTCTGTACCCGCTAGCAGCACCGGCGGGGAACACCAGCGGCCATTCAACACCAACCTGCCGGAGATCGGCCGACGCCGTCAGACTGCGTCCGATGCTAAATGCCATTCCCTAGCCTCGTGTGACTATCCAGGTATACAGGTTTGTGTTTAGCAATGAATACCAGTGTGGCCTTGGCTGGGCAGTTATTGATTTACAAATATGGACGCGGCCTTACAAACAACTCCAGCCAATCAGAGTGACAATCAGAGTGACGCCCTCTGCTCTCTTAGCTCTTGCCGAATCTGATTGGAAGTAAAGCAAAAACATATTGAAAACTGAGATTAAAATATATCTCATCTGCCTCTCTGCTTCCTCTCTCTCTCTCTCTCTCTCTCTCACACACATACACACACCTCCAGCTCATCAATAGCATTCCCTATACAAAAGAAGTATGAGGAAACAGTTGAGAATCAATGTCAGGGCAAACAGACTAGATTAGATGATTAGATCTGGGTGTGTGGGGCCGGGAGGTATGCATGTGTGTGTGTGTGTGTGTGTGTGTGTGTGTGTGTGTGCGTGCGTGCGTGCGCGCGTGCGTGTGTGTGTGTGTGTGGTGAGGTGAAGCGCTGGCTCCCGCCCAAGGGACTACTGACACACCACATCCACATAGGGAGTGTGTAATGAGATTAGGTGTGTGGGTGTGTGTGTGTGTGTGGGGCGTGTGGGGGAGGGGGGGGGCACAGGGAGTCATGATGATCACATCAGGAGGAGAAGGACTCCCGCAACTTCATGATGTCTCTTCGAGGGAATACTACACCATGTAACGCAATACAAACCTCACGCGTGGAGGATCACCCGCCATTCCCACCATGAAGTTAGATGTCCCCTTCTCCCCTTCTCTCTCTCTCTCAGATTTCATCTTCATTTTGTTTCATTTGTTTTACGCTCAATCTTTGTGTCAAGCGAGGGCCGACCGATCGGCACGGCAGCAGTGGCAGCGCCTCTGCCACTGCTGCGCGCCGCGAGGAGGCGTGCGCACGGCGCGGCTGAAGGTGGCGGGCACACGGGGGATCAGCAGGGGTGTCACTCTGACGGATGAGTCTTCTCATTGCGAGCACCGGCGATTAGGTCAGCCGGCCCGGAAGACAGCGGTGTGGGCCCGCTGTAAAAAAAACGCTGATGCTAGACTTACTTACAGATTATAAGTCACTGCATCACTGCCAAACAGTGCTCCACACTCAGAGCCACCCGGCCCTCTGTGAATAATAGGTGGAGGAGGACTCCCCTCCCACACCCACACTTCCCCTAAGAGGATATCGAAAGCCCAGGTTTCACACACTCATGGCGGTGGTTTATTTGGTGAAAGCGGGCCTTTCTTAGGAGGGGTGCACTCTGGAGGTTGGGAAATTTCATTGGTTTTCAAGGTCCATATCTTTTAAAGGCACACCCGCAGCCACAAAAGCGGACCCGCGCGCATAGACACACCGACCTATACACACAAGATATACACACACTACTCACACACACACACACACACACACACAGTGCTGATCTTGCCATGGCATTCTCTTTCACAATAATGGTATTCTCCCACTTCCCGGGCAGTCCGCTTTTATTTGTTCAGTGCAAAATTCTCCGGCTGTTAAACTGAGGAATTGACTGTGGAGCTTGTCTTGCTTTTATCTTCCTCCCTGATTCATTTTCATTCCCACTCTGAGAGGGAGGACGAACAGAGCCGGTCCCGTAGCCATTACTTTGCCCCGGCACACATACACACACACACACACAAACCCACCAAAGACAGATCATCTTTTGCGGATAGTACCATTGTTTTTCCCAAAGACACCACCACATTACTGTACTAAGAGAGATGATTGCCTGGGAATTTTATAGGCTATTACCGCAAGAGCTATGGATCACCATGGTGGCCACAATTTAACCGCCAGCACCAACAGCAGAGACACATCCATTCATCCCACACCACTTTAGCCCCGGTTCAACAAACGCATAGCTTTGATTACCCGAGGCAGGGCTAAAACTGTTTATATCTGCTTTATAACCTGGCAGAGAGCCCTCAGTATTGTCTTCCCCCGATGACCTCATTTTCTTGACCGAGACCCTTTCCATAAGTTAAGTGGGTTGTCGTCTGCCAGAATAATCTTGATGAATAATTAGAATTAAAAAATGCTTTTTATTGCACTATTATTGCCTGTTGTTATTGTTCTTGTAATGTATGGAACAAGGAAGCATGCAAACCCATCAGCAGGATAGAGTAGAATAGACTAGAATAGATAGAATAGATAGTGTGGCTTGTCTGGCTCCATCCCAATGACGTAAATAAAAAACCAAATACAGAATAGGGATGTAGGACTGTTTTATTATTGATGTGCAGGCTAAACTATCAAAGGTGTACTTTGTGCCCACGAAGAGCAGTATACTTAACGTTTCAGTATGGATTTCTCCATCAACAACAACTAAAGCCACCACCATCAACACTCCTGGATGGGGGGGGGGGAGCATTCATGTGTCAATGAGAGGCAGGAACGCAGGCTGCAGTAAAAAGCCTCAGCCATGTAAAAGCCCAGCCCACAGCAGTGTCGTAAAGATAAGACAAGTGTTTTCTCCCTCTACTCTTTATTCACTATACCCCTAGGTTTACTTTTGTATGAACACGTTCGCAATTCTTTGGATGGATACCTTTTATGGTGGATGTCAGGGAGAAATATAATCTGCCTGTATCTGATTGCTGTTGCCTGCCAGGCACCCCTCACGCCATTGTTCCTGTTATATTAGGGGAACTAATGGTGGGGTTGCGAGACTGTTTGCCAAGCCCCATATATTTGAATACGGCACTAGCGACTACAACCTTTTAACATCGGTTTAAAGTTGCAGGAGTTGAAGTTGGTGCTATTGGATTAATAGATAGCAGTTTTACAATTGCTTTTTTGGTTCAATATGAAAATAGTATGACATGGTAACTTTGGTTTTGCGGTTAAATTAAGAAATATATAAGTCTGTGTTCCTTTGAATAAATTCTAATAACATTTTTAAAGTTTTGCATTGTAATTTATATGGAACGACAGATTCAAGGGACAGACGTTTAACTGTTGAAATGAGGCCGGTCTGCCCTCTTCAGGCCTTTAAAGTAACTGAGGAATAGCGAGTTTTTAATCAGAAATCAGTGTTGAGAGGGTTGGCAACATGTCCACTCAATGTAAAAATAAATAAATAAATAGATAAATAAAGGACATCCAATCAAGTTATAAGTATTCAATATTACTTTTTCAGGGCGGTGGTGAGCTTGGGGGGGGGGGGGGGGGGGGGCGCGAGGGAGGGTGGTATTGGTTGCCCTCAAGGCAAATATCCTGGAGTAAACCCACCAGGTAACTATTTGCAATTATATTTTTTCATTTGGCCCAATTCATCCCACTGGAATCCCTAGTTGCCGCAGGAGACAATTACTCCCTTACTAAAAGACAAGTGGAGATGGGATCATACACTTGCTTGTGTGTGGGAGTGTATTTGGGTGTATGTGTATCTGTGTATTTGATTGTGAGCTTTGTGTGTGTGTGTGTGTGTTTGCACTTGTTATATGTTTAGTGTACAGTATGTGTGCGCACATACATTGTGTGTGTGTGTGTGTGTGTGTGTGTGTGTGTGTGTGTGTGTATGTGTGCTTTGTTGTGTATGCTGTGCATCACGACACAAACACCAGCTACAATATGGACGTGTGTGTGTGTGTGTGTGTGTGTGTGTGTGTGTGTGTGTGTGTGTGTGTGTGTGTGTGTGTGTGTGTGTGTGTGTGTGCGCACGCGCAATCTCTCTACAGTTTGTGGCAGCATCGATCCAGGGAGCCCAGTCCTCTGGGGCCCTTTATGGGAAATTACACCCCTCCCTTCTTTCTATCAGTCCATCTTCCCTTTAGCCCACACACTCTCACACACACACACACACACAATGCAACTGACACAGTTACAGTCATCGTCCACCATCAGTACAACCCTGTTTGTGAAAGTCCATTAAAACATTTTCCCTCCTCTTGTCCATAACTTTCATCACCATACCACAAGGGTTATATCAGCTCATCCCGTCAGAATGGCCTCCAATGACCTCAGAGTGCAATTATGACAGGCCTTAAGCTTTGCTGAGCGCCACTCTGACTGCTTCTTTCCAGGCTCATTGCAGCCAATGAACCGTGTGGCCTGTCCCGCCCCCACATGTTCCTGATTGGATACATCGTGTGCTGATGATTATTGTGTATTAGAACTTTTAAATTGGTTGGCAAAATGGTAACTCGTCAATATATTATATATTGACGAGTTACCATTTTGCCAACATATACATATACTATGTATATGTGTATACCAGGTCTTCTCAACCTTGGGGTCGTGACCCCATGTTAGGCTAAATGTAAGGGTCCCCCCTTATTTTTTTTGTTCACCATTTCTGTCGTGTTTCTCCCATATCTCCTGTTTTTCCCAATCTCTTCCAAATTTGCAACCCAACTTTGGCACCCTTGAACTAAGACAGGGAGAAAATATTTTAGGGCAAAAGAAAGACTGTAAGACAACATCTTATCTTTTTTTCACAATTTCTGGCATGTTTCTCCCATATCTCCTGTCAAGGAGACATAAATAGCGGGGGGGGAAATGTGATAAAGAGATAAGGGTCCCCCCTTATTTTTTTTCACCATTTCTGTGATGTTTCTCCCATATTTATCAAATCTCTTCCAAACTTGCAACCCAGCTTTGGCACACTTGAACTATGACACAGGGACATTTTTAGCGTTTTGTTTTTGGTTTTAGGGTTTTATTTAAGGGGTTGGTTTGAGGGTTAGTTTTTAGGCCCACCGTCTTAGGACAGGCTCTCAGGCCCTGGTTTCCTGAAAAAAGAGCTAAAACCAAGCTCACAGGTGGACCTTGGAAGGGGAACAGTCCCAGGACGGGGCCCACAGTCCCTGGACAGGGCCCACAGTGCCAGGACGGGCCCCCAGGGTCTCCGGGGTCAAGGTTCCTGAAAAACAACCCAGGACTCGCAGACAGCTTTCCCGACGCCCACAGTCTCACAGGGTCAGGGTTCCCAGAAAAGACCACAGGATGACGTCTAATTAGGAAGAGCATTTCACATCCTTGTTTTTTGTTTTGTTTTCTGAATGTGTTAGGGTTGCGAAAAAGAAAAATGTAGGCCCGAAAAATGGGATTGTGGGTCAAAAAAGGTTCAGAGCCTCTGGTGTATACATTTTTTTGAGATTATCAACTTAAACCACTTGAGCAATTCCTATTGTAAAGCACACAGAGGTATACATCTGTGAACCTAAATCTTGTAGACATAACTGATATCATTGTTTTCCCCCTTTGACTGGTAAGGGTTTAGTCTGTTAAACAACAAATCTAAAAAACAATCTGGTTATGGATTGTACAAAGATAGGTAGCTCTCAGTCACGAGGGCAGTATGGTTTCAGAGTGGGCTAACAGGTTTTACACAGGTCTTACATTTAGGAGAATGAAGTCGGGGGTTTAAGAACTGAGTCTTATCATGTCTTACTCTAAGGTGCAATTCCCTTGAGGAGTGTGGGGGTTGACTTCTGGTGGATCCACTCTCTTCTCACCTAAAGTTAATCTTGTAACATCTGTCCTTAACCCCCACCCCCAACCCCCTGCCCCCCATGAGTCGGGGTAGTGATTCAGAAGAGACCTGCAAGACGAGTGCTTGGCTTCCCACGATCCCCTGTGAGGTCCCAGCATCCTCCAGCCCAGGGAGTAAATCATGTGCGAGAAGCGATGTGAAGGGTTAAAGGACTGCCGGGCCTTACAGAATATAGAGGAGCGGCGATCTGGAAGCCATGGAGGTTATGAAAAAGGGGGAGGTTGCTCCGACTGCTGATTGTCTCGTCCACCCTGATGATAGGGAATGAATCAGACAACATCACCACCACCAGCTCCATCCTGTAAAGCTCCAAGAGACATCGTTCAGATTAAGGTTGTTTTTTTTTGTCTTAGAGCACATGAAGTACCGTATCTATCTTTTGTGACGTCTACTGTGCCAAAAGGCCACATTGATATCCTCAATGTGTACAGACCTGAAATCGTTCACATTCTAAAATGAAGCTCATTCAAACAGCTTTGGTAGAGAATTAAATGAATCTTGTTTTTATATTATATATATATTATGATATTGTTAAACAAAACAATGAATTCATTCTGAGTTAATGGCTGTTGTAGGCCTGCTACAGTGCTCTCAGGACTCTGGACTGGACGTGTGTTGCTTTTATCTATGCGCTTCATAGGTTTAATATTTCATCTCATGATATAATGTCGCAACAAGGAAATTAGAATAGTAAACAGCATGTGGCTACGGATACATCCTCTGGTAATAAAACCAATATAGCATGATAATTATGCAGGATTTCTTTTACAATATGCCCCCACACATTTTTTTTTCCCCTGGAAGGAAAACTGTCACTGTGTGATTGCAAATGATTTTTCCTTTTTTATTAGCTCTTGGAAAAACACTGTCTCCGTACTGGCTCTATCACATACCTAAAGCAGTAGCCCGGCTTTATAGCCAGGCGATTCAGCAATAAAAAAAAATAAATGAATACATAATGCGTGTTGCATATTAATGTAATGTACAACATGGGACTGGATACATGCCGTAGTGTTATTTTGACACAGGATGTTATTTCCAATTAATCACGTTTAAATCTAGAATGTGTTACAGTATGCTTGATGCTTAGCTGTGCTATAATGGCTAAAGGCAATAATAAAATGACATTATCTATCTCTTCGTCAAGCGCTGTTGCTACCAACTATAGCTGGCAGCGAAAAAAGAGATAAAGATAGACCTATAACTTCGGGTGTCCTGCATTGATTCTTGGGGTGTGGCGTTTAAGCAGGTTGGCATTGGCTCAACACACGCCAGTAAATCTTATTTTGTGACATGACACCAAAAGTTCTTGTTA
>JAOPHQ010003419.1:22500-35000 GCA_030340625.1 Merluccius polli
GAGCCAAGGGTGCAGGTGTCCCGATGAACACTTGACCCTGATTGGCAGGTGGCATCCGGGAACCATTAGGATTTCTCTCAACTGCTGCCGTGTGTGTGACCCATCGTGGCCCACATCTAGTCAGACGGGAAGACCGGTTGGCATGACAACCTCGTTCATTGTCCCTAATGTCCCGAACATAAAAAAAATATATAACACAAACCTGTCTGAGGAGATACTGAGTGGTTGTGTATGAGCGGTTGGAGCAACAAGGATATAAGATGGTTTGTTAATCCTTTTTCTTATTATATCTCATTTTAACACTGCCTATAACATGACTTTCTGTCATTTAGCAGTGTGTAGGTCATCTCTTTTCCCCCCGACACTGAAGTGAAATGTATAATTCCTTATTGTTGCTGCGATAATACAGCTGGACTGGCAGTACTACAGTAATAATGTACTAATAAGATCATTTTCAGAGGTAACCATCTCCCGCAGAGCGCCAAATGGCCTGAGATCCCTGCACAGAAAAGGTCTTTTAATGAAATAGAGGACAATATAACCGTTCAGAGACAGATGGGGACATAGAGAATGGTTGTTTGTGTAGGTGCCAGTGATCTAATAACAAGTTATCCAATCAGAGTCCTCGTTGAGCCAATGGACACCTGCGCAGGCATTGTCCGCTGTTCCCATCGGTCGGTCTCATCAAGGTCTCATGGTCCGTGGAGATTTTTAATAGGCAACAGAAGGCAGTACAAAAGCCCAAATAGGTCAGATGGGCAAGTTATGAACATGTTGTAAAAGAGAGTGCATTACGTGGGAGGGTTAGCTTCAAGCTAATGGCTTCATTGTGTTGAAAACAGTGAGATTCCTGCCCCTGGCGGTGCGTTACAGGTGCTTTATGTAATTGTAAGAGATTATTACAACAGTAGGAGGTAAATGGGGTCAACACTTCATATCGCCTCTCCATTAACCTTCCATGGGGAAACAATCCCCAATTCATATCTCTAATAATAATACTTCACAGGCCCGGTTCTAGACTGCCTTGATTGGGGGGGGCTGTAAGAAATGTTGATTGGTCACCAACTGCTACTGTGTTGAGTGCCATAGGGATGACGTTTTTCTGCTAGTCAGACCACTGCTGCTAGCAGACTGGTCCCCCTTTTCTGGGGTCGGCATCGGGCGCCTTAACCCGGCGTTCGGTTCATCCCGCAGCGCCAGTTCTGCTTACCAAAAGTGGCCCACTGGGCACTCGCATTCCACGCCCTGCTCCAAGCCAGCGAGCAGGGCCTCTTACCCATTTAAAGTTTGAGAATAGGTTGAGATCGTTTCGGCCCCAAGGCCTCTCGTCATTCGCTTTACCAGATAAAACTGCGAGTATCGAACTTTCATTGCGCCGCGGGGTTTTGTAGGACCCTCTGACTCGCGCGTGCGTTAGACTCCTTGGTCCGTGTTACAAGACAGGTCAGGTGGGTAGCCGACATCGCTGCCGACCCCTTGCACCAGTTGTACGTGAGCCGGATCCCCGCCCTGAATGACGCGACGCGGTTGGGACGCACTGAGGACAGTCCGTCCCGGTCGACAGTCACGCTGGGGGCGTGTCCCCCATGAGGGGGGAGGAAGGCACAGCGAGATAATGCGTCCACGGCCCCAGGAAGCGGCGAGGTCTGAGCGGGGGGGGCGCTGTAAAGCCAGAGGCCAAAGCCGCCAGCCACCTTCGCCCCCGAACCCTTCCAAGCCGACCCAGAGCGAGTCACTGCTGCTAATGACTGTATGCACGGCGCAAGAGAGAGAGAGACCCCGGCTCTGTTGGCAGAAGAGCCATGGACTGTGATTACTCTGAGCAGCATTTATGGGAATAAATTACAATATAATTTATTTGAATACTTTTTTTTTTTTTTTTCCGGAATGAAGCAGGGTCGGTTTGGTGGGGCAGTCGAAGCATTTGGGGGGGCATTGCCGCCCGTGCCCATGCCTAGAACCAGGCCCGTTGTGTGGTGTTGTGTTGTGTGTGTTGTTGTGTTGTGTTGTGTGTGTTGTGTGTGTTGTATGTGGTTTTGATGTGCTGTGGTGTCTTGGGCTGGTCACACTCTTCATTGATTAAGTGATTGATTGATCTGATCTCCTAGAGCTCCTTGGAGAGGGACAGTGGGGTGTTAGGCTAACGGGGGCTCGTCCACCGAGGACATTCAGCCTGTCAGGGTCAGAGGAGGCCGGGGACAATCGCGCAGCGCCCCCCCCCCCCCCCCGTCGACAATCGCGCAGCGCCCCCCTGTCGACAATCGCGCAGCCCCCCCCACCGACAATCGTGCACACACCCCCCGCAGAATTTTGTTCCCAGTCCGTCACTGCCTACAACACCGCCCCCCCCCCGAACAAAAAAAAAAAGTCCCGAATTTCAGCCAATCTCATCTGGTCACCCTATCTCCCACTAGTATATTGTCGGCCACTGGGAGCTGCCCAGTACAGATATTTATTTATGTATGTATTCATGTTTAAGGGTGGATAATAGATCAGTGTAATATGCACTCAGTAACCATGTCAGCAGCAGCTGGGGAGGGATATGAAACACGCATCGCTCCATGTGCTCCTGTTCAGATATGAGAGGAAGCACAACGCTCAGACCTCCGCAGGAAGCCTCACCTCAATCCATACCGCCTGTAACGGAGCCCTGCTGGAGCTCACTGGGGACGGATGTGTGTGTGCGCGTGCGTGTGCGTGCGTGTCCGGATAGGCACGTGTGTGTGTGTGTCCGGATAGGCACGTGTGTGTGGGTGTGTTTCCGGATAGGCACGTGTGTGTGTGTGTGTGTGTGTGTGTCCGCATAGGCACGTGTGTGTGTGTGTGTGTCCGGATAGGCACGTGTGTGTGTGTCCGGATAGGCACGTGTGTGTCCAGATAGGCGTGTGTGTGGGAGGGTGTGTGTGTGTGTTGGTGTGGATGGGTGAGTGTATGTGTGTCAGGATGTGTGTGTGTTGGTGTGGATGGGTGAGTGTATGTGTGTCAGGATGTGGGTGTGTTGGTGTGGATGGGTGAGTGTGTGTGTGTGTGTGTGTGTCAGGATGTGGGTGTGTATGTGGATGGGTGAGCGTATGTGTGTGTGTGTGTTGGTGTGGATGGGTGAGTGTATGTGTGTGTCAGGATGTGGGTGTGTTGGTGTGGATGGGTGAGTGTATGTGTGTCAGGATTGTGTGTGTGTGCATGGATGGGTCTAAGGACTGAACTAGTAATACCCAATTCCACATAATAAAATCCAACAACTGTAAAAATAATGCATGTTTATTTATCATACAACAAGTGTTCAATATCATGTGAAGCGCTTCAAGCCCTCGAGGATTAAAACTCAAAAACCCCAATGGGGAAAGAGAGAAACCTTTGAAGAAAAAGATGGGAGAGACCAAGGAACACGTTTGGTTTAGCTATCATTTTGAAGTTAAGTTTTGAAATGGTATAGTTTAGTGGTGTTGAGGTATACGGTGAGTTCTGATTAAGTTTAGGTATTAGTTGTTAGATTAGGTACTATGTTAAAGATTTTTAAGTTGAGGTATTAGGTTAGAGAGTTTTGGCATTTTAGAGATGTTTAGGGTCGGTATTTTAGAGATTTTTAGGTTAGATGGCTAAGTTTTTGAGGGTTAAGTTTAGAGGGTTTAGGCATTAGGTTAGATGGTTAAGTTTAGAGGGTTAAGGCATTAGGTTAGATGGTTAAGTTTAGAGGGTTAAGTTTAGAGGGTTTAGGCATTAGGTTAGATGGTTAAGTTTAGAGGGTTTGTTTCCAACCGTGTCCCTTTAGTCGTTCCCTTAAAACGAGGGTTCCCAGTTAAGTGTGTTAGAAGTAAAATAGCTGGGATCACAGACATGGTATACAGAAATAAAATGGACAAATCAAAACATTGGGGTTCGAAAACATACTCCCCCAAAACGTGATGTAATGTGACATACTATGGCTCATGTTGTCAGTATGGTGTGTAGTAGGCAGAGTTGTAGCACTGTGTGGTTATGTTTGGTGTGGATGGGAGTGTAGGTCAGCCAGGTGTCTTCAGGGTGGACGGCGGTATAGGACACTGGTGGAGCTCAATCCTGGTCAGTCATCACTCTGTTGTAAATTGCCAAAAGTAAAGTCAGTTTCACATTGTGCTGGAGCATTTAGAAGACATTTTAAAACACCAAATGAGTGAAGTAAATGCAGTAACGGCACCATTTGGGGTTTAACATAGGCCATTACATTTGGTAATTTAGCAAATGATTTTATATAGACTTACAGGTGAGGCCGAGAACAATTAAAGCATTAAATCATTACAGCAACCAAATAAAAATGCAAGCGCTGGATTACCAGGTTTCTAACAAATATTAAAAGCATGTAGTGGAGCATTTGAGTTACTGCATCTAAATGAATACTTGCTATAACAAAAAACACTGGTCAGTTGAGCTGTTCCCAGAAAAGCCGAGTCTTCAGACCTTGCTGTTTGATACATTTGGTCCATTTAATAAAGCAAAGTAAATATTTACCACAGCTCACCTGGTTCTCTGCACCATGGCCACTCGTCTGCTGCACACCCATCTCTTCCTCCATCTACACCTGAAAGAAAATAAAGAAACTATTGATCCAGAGAGGATGGGTTGTTTTAGATGAGTCACTGGTGTCAAAGTAACTTGCCAACCAAAATTAAGCATGTTGAATTAATGCTAATCAGAACTAATTCAAATTCTAAGTTCAGCATCTTACCTGGTCCACATTGTGGTCTTGAAGCCGCTATACTGCAGGACTTTGGTCCATCCACTGCTCCCGACTGTTGTCCTGGGGTTTAGAGAACATCACCATTTAATCACCAAGCGACGCAGTAATTTTGAATGCTCGTCTGTGGGCATTTCCACCACGCCTCGCAGAAAGATCAAAACCAAAACTGAAAGTGTCATAAATATGTGAATAGTCTCTGAATGGGTGGGCAGGTACAACAACGCTCCAATTCTAGTGTGAAACGTTTTAGGTTTTATCTAATTCACGTAATTAAAAAATACATTATTTGGCAGTGGACACATTGGGAAGTGTGGATTACAAGGTTTCCGTCAAGCGTGTATGATACAAAAAAAAAAAAAACTTGTTTAGCTATTAATGTAAATAAATGACAAATGTATCATAATCCTGCCGTTTGACCCCAGAGGGTTAAGAAGCAAGTAGAGGTTGGGCAGCTTATTTACCTTCTCTGAATAGATGAGGGGCCGATCACTGTCACACCTCCAGAAGACCGCCACCCGCGTCGCCTCAGTCACTTCTGAAATTCAACACTTTCTCTATTTGCACACAGGACATTTCTTTTTCTCCCCGTTTATTATGTATACATAACTATTATATTTCAACGGTACAGCTTTTTTTTTAAACATCTGAGTGAATGCGATTTTTTTGTTGACGTGTACAGTTGTTGCTGCTGCTTGTGTCAGAGGATTCATTCTTAACAATTTAAACCAAGAAATAAATTCAAAGATTGGCATTTCAGTGTCTCACCCCCACCTCTGTTGGACTTGACCGCTCCTGGGCTCCTTCCACCTATAGCTCCCAGCGCCAGTCCTGGATTTGACGAACTCTGTAGAGCACTTCTTGGAATTAAAACTGCCCCTGAACAAAAAAACCTTTTAGTACATGACCCACTGTTTAAAGGCAAGCATTTAGAAATCTTAAATTCCTTAACTCACCAATATGAAGGGTAGCATGATGTCCGTACAAATCTCCCAAGTGGATCCTTGATGAAATTCGTAAATGATGTTGAAGTATAAAATTCGTCAAATTGGTTGTACTAAAGCAGCTGACTTTGCCAGTGAAGATGTTTAGTAGCCTAGTCCTAACTAGACCTTGGTACTCATTTCATTCATACTAAAGGTCTAGCAATGCTGTAGAGACAAACGATGTCTCACTTGAAGGCGGGTGCTGTTGAAGTTTAAAACCTATTGGCTCTGCCCAGTGCCACTCTGGATCTGCCTTAACCAATCGCTAACGTTTGGTCGTGACGTATTTCATGCGCCAGAAACCACGTTGCGCGCAGTATACAAACGGCAGATGCAGTGAGCATTAGCATTAGCCTGGTTCCGCCCGCCTCCGTACTTACGCTCAATAACTGAAATTCGCGCACGATCTCTACGTCACTGTTCTCAGGCCGCGCCTCCTGTTCGCTGATTGGACCGCAGATTTTGGGGAAAAGAAATCGTTCTAACATTGTAGCATCGCCAGACCCAGTACTGAAGTGAAATGAAATTTGAGCAGAAGTACGTAGGTGGGCGGAGCCAGGCTAGATGTTTAGGGTTGCCAAAGCGAATTCTAAAAAGTATATTCAACAATATTATTCAAATACAAAGTTCAGTTGCGCTGGAACTACGGGTTTAAAGCTCACAACAGCTGCATTGTAGCAGACCATCTACTAAACTACGGCTGAAGAGCTCACAACACAGTTGCGTCGGAGCAGACCATCTATCAAACTACGGCTGTAAAGCTCACAACACAGTTGCGTCGGAGCAGACCAATTTAACAAATGCCTTGCCACTAACCAAACTGAGTTCACACTGGCCTGAACAAAAGGACCGCTAAATGCAAAGCAAATACATGAAACCACACTGCACAGAATTAAAATGACATTGCACATAATAAAAATAAAAAAGGTAAAATAACAAACCGAGCCGCAGTCAACAGCAGCTTAAAAATGTATTGAAAGTTGAAACAAAGGAAAGGGTAGACAAGAAATGGGAGAGTGTTTTGTGTAGTGCGTGTGACATTGCACAAAAATAAAAAAGTAAAATAACAAAGGTAAAATAACAAACCGAGCCGCAGTCAACAGCAGCTTAAAAATGTATTGAAAGTTGAAATAAAGAAAAGCGTAGACAAGAAATGGGAGTGTTTTGAGTAGTGTGTGCCAGTGCAAATCAAGGAATACAGCAACACATCTCCAAACTCTAGCATGCCGACCTACCAAGCAAACCAGGGGTGTAAAGCTCACAACACAGTTGCATTGGAGCAGCAGACCAATTTAACAAATGCCTTCCCACGAACCAAACTGAGTTCACACTGGCCTGAACAAATAGGACCCTACTAAAGGCAAAGCAAATACATGAAACCACACTGCACAGAAATAAAATGACATTGCACATAATAAAAATAAAAAAGGTAAAATAACAAACCGAGCCGCAGTCAACAGCAGCTTAAAAATGTATTGAAAGTTGAAACAAAGAAAAGCGTAGACAAGAATGGGAGTGTTTTGTGTAGTGCGTGTGACATTGCACATAAAAATAAAAAAGTAAAATAAAAAAGGTAAAATAACAAACCGAGCTGCAGTCAACAGCAGCTTAAAAATGTATTGAAAGTTGAAACAGAGGAAAGACTAGACAAGACATGGGAGTGTTTTGAGTAGCGTGTGCCAGCATGTGTAAACCAGGCAGAGTACAGCAACACATCTCCAAACTCTAGCATGCCCACCATCTACCTTCAAGCCAAAACCAACCAACTCAACCAAACCGCAACGCGCCCAGTCAGTCGTCTCGTCAAGTCTTCAATCTGAAAGATTGAGTGGTACTCACTGCGGGTTTCCTCGTGGACGCTCCCCCGTTGGTGGCCACATGTGTCCGGATCGTTGCGTCCAACAAAAAAAATGCACAAAAACCCCGCGGCGGCGCCTTTGTACAAGTAGCGCGGAGACTCAGGTGAGCTCAATTAACGGCCTAATGAGAAGGCGCGCGGGTGATTGGCTGTGAGCGAGAGGCGCGAGACAGAGCACCTGTGGGGAATTAAAGTGAAAGCGCTCAATTACCGATTCATCGTTTCTGTTTTTTCTTTTTTGGGGGTTGCGTACGATATAGGTATAACTTCATCTTACTCTATATAATAGTCCACAATAATAAATCCATTGACTCTTTTTAGGGGTGCTCAAGCACCCCCAAATTTCATCTCAGCACCCGTAAATTTGTTTTTATTATTATTAGCATATCATTATTATTATTATTATTATTATTATTAATTATTATTATTTTCTGAAATCATTTTCAGAGCTGCCAAGCGTCACGCTTTGAGTGTGACAGTCACGCAATTTCACCCATTCTCACACCACACGCCACACGACACTTGACATTTCTCACGCCTATTTCCCCATTCAATAGCCTACTCTATTTTCATGTTTTTCATGATAATAAACTTCGGTCCTCGCGGCCGTAGTTCGAGTAACTCTGATTGACTGACCGAGATAACCTATCCCAGACCAATCCATCAGTCCTTTGTACCTAAATCTAACCAACCACGGAAGGCACCACGCAATATAAACCAATCAGAAGCAACGTAAGGCGGGTCTTGGCGTCTCTAACTACCTTTCACACACAACAGCGCCGACATTTAAAACCCACTTGGCGTTCTCCTGCTTGCAGTTTTCTCTGTGGTTGGACTGAACAAAACCAAAACCCGAAACAGTTTGGCTCTTGAGGGAACTCTATCATCCATCATGACAGTGAAGATGACGAGCCTTGAGCCACAGTAAGTGGGATTACATGATGTGCCCAGGCATTCGAGGTTTTGCATGAAATTATATTTATTTATACAAGTTATGTTTAATCCTATGTGGCCTTATTGGCTTGAATCGAGCCTAGAATGTTGAGGTGGCTTACTAAAATGGCGTCCATTCAGGCTGAGAACGTACTTCACCGCCCTGACGCTACTGATCCATCTTGCTCCGCTCTATTATCTTTGGTTATAATGCCAAGGAGAGAGAGAACCAGGTGAGAAAGTGGACAGGTAGTCAAGACCACATCATTATAATGCAAAGGAGAGAGAGAACCAGGTGAGAAAGTGGACAGGTAGGCCACATCATTATAATGCCAAGGAGAGAGAGAACCAGGTGAGAAAGTGGACAGGTAGGCCACATCATTATAATGCCAAGGAGAGAGAGAACCAGGTGAGAAAGTGGACAGGTAGGCCACATCATTATAATGCCAAGGAGAGAGAGAACCAGGTGAGAAAGTGGACAGGTAGGCCACATCATTATAATGCCAAGGAGAGAGAGAACCAGGTGAGAAAGTGGACAGGTAGGCCACATCATTATAATGCCAAGGAGAGAGAGAACCAGGTGAGAAAGTGGACAGGTAGGCCACATCATTATAATGCCAAGGCAGCTTCTGTTTTGCCCACATTCATTGCAGTGGACTCCCCAATGATTTCACATAACTAGCAGAGTATTGATACTGTTAATGTGGATTATCCCCAACCTCCTCGTACATTCATTTACGTCACAAATACTGTTTGCTTTATTTGTTATCAGATTATATGTCATTTTCTAGTTGAATACAATATGTTTGTGTGTGATTGTCAGTGCAAAGAGGGAGAGAGGAGGATGGAGAGAGAGAGGACAGAGAGCGAGAGCAGGAAGAACCAGGTGAGAAATGGGACAGATAGTCAAGATTGTTATAGTGGCAAAACAGTAACTGTTTAGCCGAGAGAAAAAAAACATTACATTCACAATATAATTTTACATGTATTTCATGGATTCTATGTGTTTTTTCCCACATTAAATGCTTTCTAGAAGTACACTTAGAATATACAGTATGTCAGTGGACTTCATTCTAAAGCAGACATCTTCATTGAAACACTTTCCTAGTTAACTATATATGCTATTTGTTTATTTTCACAATACAAGGAGAAAGAGAAGAACATGCAGGGAGAGTCTCTGGGAGATAGAGAGAGAGCAGACCAGAGAGACAAATGAAGAGAGAGCAGCATCCCGGCCACCAAGCCAGCAGGTCAGCAGAGAGTAGCTGAACAAATTGACAACTCCTAATTACAGTAACACACACACACACACGCAGTTGTGTGCACATTGGCAAATCAGTTTGAGCTCTTTCAAGTTGCATGGACTTCAGTTGTAGATAGATAGCATTTTCCAAGTCTCAGCACAGACTCTTCATAACATTGTGAACATGGCTTGAACTGGATCACTGCCAATCCAAGATTGGAGCGACAATATATAGCGACTATAAACATATTCTATTGGGGTACATGGGTGATGCCCTGAGTCTGCACAATAAAGTTTTTTATGAAGTAAAACACTTTAATGTAATTTTTTCTGACCACGGTACATTGGGCCATTTGCCAGTCGGATCTTTGATGAGTTGTCCCCATGTACTGTATGTGCTTAGGCCTCAAGAGCCCTTCTGGTGCAGGCAGACATAGAAACCACCCGGCAGGGCACGCTTTGCGAGCGCACCCAAAAAAATGTTTTCCGCACACGCGCAATGCATGCTTCACCTCCACTGCTGCTCAGACACCGCATTCTCATTAGGGGCTGAGCCCCCCTAAAGGTCTGATCCTAGAATCGCCCCTGAATAAATCTAATAATATCCATCTGAATAATAAATCACGTCCAAGTCCAAGAAGAAATTAATGATGTTGTAGTATGGTATTTATTATTATAGGGTATATTACTTTTAAAATGTCACACTGCTGGATATATTACCTTTAAATTGTCTATTTTGACAGTTTGTGTTTATTCCCACACAATAAATAGCTTACATAACGCGTCTGCCATCCTGTTTTGAAACAATATATTTAGATTTAGTTCATTTTTAAATGGATTATTAAAAAAAAAAAAAAAAAAAAAGACTATCCTTGTGAAAGTGTGACATACACTGTATGATCCACTGGGAGGTGCTAGAGAGGAATATAAGACATGAGTCCAGTTCTGAATATGAGTCCTAAGTGATGCAAGGTACAATGCTTGTTAATAATAAAAATAACGACCTGATGGACCTCCTGTACACCGATTATACCGGTCGTTATAAAGGCAGCCATTAGAGTCATTCATTGCAAGCATTTATAAAGCCCTTACCGTGCAGATGCAATAGTCACTCTGTGACCTCTTCAAAGCTCAACAGTAATGAGGAAAGTAATGAGGTTGCCTATGGACATAATTGTGCATGGTTTAAGATGATTCATGCGCTAATGAATTAGCCGGTCATGGTTCAAGGGCAGTGTTTGCTTTCAAAGCACAACTGGAATTAAAATTGACTCTGGAAAAAAGAAAAAGGCAACAAAAGAAATTGTGAGTAGAAGTGAGAGAATGATGTACGACGGTGTCGCCTCAGGATTTGCCTTACTGTATTTACCAGAGCGGTGTTTGTCAGTAAAAGTCATTGGGTCAGATAATTGGGTAAAAAAGAGACAGATGGTGGCAGCGTTTACTGCTGATTACATGGAGGTCATAAAGTGGCTTTCAGGAGCAAGGATTTTTGAGCCAAGCCAATAAAAACCGACAGAGCCTGAGTCTCCAAACGCTGGCCCCAGGTAGGGCCCCAGCAGCAGAGAGGGAGAGCTGAGGTTCAATATCGCTGGAAGACCGCACACCTCACAATGGAGAGTGCGCTCATGTACATTAATATACATAAATAAATACATACCATTTTGGTGGCCGCTTGTATCCAAAGCATCTTACAGCACAACTGAGTGCATACATTCAGCATGGAAGGCCCTAGTGGGTATTGAACCCTTTACTCCTGACTCCTGACTTCCAGTAGAGCCAGACAGCACTGTTGTGTACATTATTTAGAAGAAATAAAAGGGGTTCTGGGGGGTAGCATACTACTGTTAGTTTCTAAACCAGTCTAGTATGGCTACAAGACAACAGTGGGAAGTGTGGGTGTAGAAACACCGGTGAGTTGTTCTTCGTATCCATTGAGTCGGCATGTTGTGACCGGGGAGCTGTTGTCACTCACAGGGAGGAACCGGTTCCGCTCCACGGGCCCCTGGGCCAGGGGCAGGGCAGGGCAGCGAATGTGCACAATGCAGTAAATAAAAATAGTATCTGCTGATGTAGAGCCATGCGCACTGCTGTGAAATGACACGGGGATGTGAAAGCAGCAATGTCCCACCGCTGCTGGCTAACCTGCTGGAGTATGCAAAAAGAATTATCCCAACAAAACGGTTTATTCAATCAGCTTGGCCTATGATTCATGAGCTCATCCCGGGAAGCAGGGAACATAAACAGGAACACAAAACACATGCAGTCACTGCAGCACGGTGTGTCTCCGGTACTTCCTACCTACTTTTCATGTGCGTACACAAAATCCGTCCGAACAAATGAACACATACTTTTTTCTTTGGTTTAAAAAAAAAAAGTATGGATGCATGATGCATTTCACGCATCAATACTCATGGTCTTCTTGTCGTTTGACAGCCCTTTGTCCTCCACGCGATATCTCCATTGTGTCAGAGCGCTGCTTTGCCATACATCCAGATTAGTCTGGCGTCTCGGCGTGTTTGAATACAGGCGCCTCTAAGCTGCGGCTTGTTTACCGAACAAGCAGACGGATTTGTCGACCAACTCCTCTAGACAGGCAATCAATATTGCAATTACAGGTAGATTTTTTGCTCTCCCAGTCACCATCCATCAGCAGCTACGCACAGCAGATGCCGCCGTACTCGCAAAAAAAGCCTTTTCAGGGGGGAAAAGGCCTATGAAAGCAAATCATCTTTACTCTTTAGTGGTTTGCATATAATTGCAATTCAT
>JAOPHQ010003419.1:40000-55000 GCA_030340625.1 Merluccius polli
TGATACAATTATGGAGAAGTAAACTATTTGCACGTATCTGTTAAATCATTTAAATGTAATAGTGTATGACACTGTGGTGATACTACAACAGTAGAGGTTTGGGTTTAGGTTCAGGTATAGATAGTTTGCTAGTCATGTCTATCAACATTGTGTTTTACACTTTTATATCCTCGTCACAAATGTCACACACAATGTCCCAAAGAAACTAGTAAAAGTTGTCTGGTTGTTTTGATACTGGCTGGCCAACATTGAGATGACGTAATACTTTATCCAGGTTCTCTTGCTTTAGTCCCTACCCTAGTCAGTGACTCCGGTGGGAAATACATGGTTATTGGTGTTATGTTATTAGAACATGATGCTATCTAAATAACCTCTGAGTGCAGCTTGCAAGAGCATGTGGTGAGGGTTTATTGGCGAGCAATTCACGGAAAGGAGATTGATCTGGTATCATTCATCAGAGAACATCTGTGCATAAACAGCACCTTTAATAGCTGTATTCATACATACATATGTGTGTGTGTGTATGGGGGGGGTGGTCATCTGATATGGTTGAACTGGATATCATTTTAAAAACCTCAGATCCCCTAGGGTGGGGGGCTATACTTCAGATGGTTATTTCCGTCGGGGTCCTTGGTGGAATTGTGTCGCACGTGCAACCAGAGGTGCCTTTGGAGATGCCTGAGTTAATGGACACTTTTAGAGCACGGCCCAATTACGGTCTAGGGTGGTCTGGAGGGGTAGGAGGATGGGAGAGAGAGTGTGTGTGTGTGTGTGTGTGTTGGGGGAGGAAAAAGTGAGATTTCCCTTGCTGGGATGAAGTTGTGCTGTTGTTGATGTTGTTGCCGTCCAAGCAAGGGCTAAAAATATGCCGGTGACCTGCAGAAGTAGTGCCATGACCTCTGGTGATGACTGCTGCACTAATCCCCCCCCCCCCTAACTCCCACCCACCCCCATCCCCAGATGGCCCACTTGTTACTGATCTTATTCCCACTGTGGCTGCCAGGTAGAGCAAATCATCTGTAGTATTTGGAGAGGTTGCTCTCTCTCATGAAACACAGAGTTGGTAGTACACTGGCCAGATTGATATCATCATGGGATATTATTTAGCGTGGGATATTTTTTGGCATTGTCTTGGTACTTCTATGTTGTATTTGGTTCTCCTTGCATAGGATATGAATAGAGTGTGCTGCAATAGGTCTCGTTGCTCAGGAATGGGATGCTTGAATATTACCTAATGGGAGCAGAATGAAGGAGAGGGATGAAAGAAGCCAGATGTTGTAGATGTTTACTTGGGCCACCAGGTCAAAGTGACCTGCTCCTTCAGTACGACCCCGGAGGACAACCATATAGAAGGGAACCGGGTCAAACACAGTTTGCAGCGCTCTCATGGCGCCGAGTTGAAGTCGAGCTTTATTATGGTTTATACAATGAAATGGACGGTGCTAAGTCAAAAATGTAAGAGTAGCGTGCTGGTGTATCGGTGTTTATTTTAGGCACATTCTTGTGCTCACTTGTCAAGTATCAATGGTGGCACTTGGCAACCAGAGCCCCTCTGTTGTGTAATATTGTGAAGCAGGGGCTATTTTTAGAGACTTTTAAAAAAAAAAGTATTTTAATGGAAGCATGTCGCACAGAGATGACCTAACCCTAGCAAAACAACACTACCTGGAAAATGTGATCATTATATGCTCTACCGTTGGAAGAACAGACACTGTTAAAATAATAGAGAATAGAGCATGGCTTTTATCAAAGTTTCAAGAGATTTGTAAAATATGTCAAGGGCTGGATCACTATTGAAAAGAAAGGGGAATACAAATCCCTTTAGAGTATAAACACTATTCACAATCAATTTAATCAGCAGTGGTAAATCATACGCAGTCCAAAATGAAAAGGGGGTGGCTGAGTGAGCCGGGGCGACGCGACGATTTTCAAATGCAACAAATGTCTCATGCCTCACTGGTGATCCATAACACTCCTTCACGCAAAACACAACCAGATGAAAAAGCCCTTCAGTTCATCCAGGCTGAGAAAATGTTCTACGAGGTGGCGCTGATCGAACTCACAGGCAAGTACACTTTCGCTATCTCTTTTGCAATCGTTTTCAAAGGCTTCTTCTGGGGTACCGCACTCTGCATATACTGAACAATAGCAGATCAGAGATAGAGTTCAGAAAGGGGTCTTACAACTTTGAGGCAGTCAGCCAGAGAGCTAATGGCCCAATCATCTAAATGCTGCCCAGTGGTATTAGGTGGGTGTCTTCCCCGGGCGGCTCCCAGGCCGTGATTTGAATGTGAATGAGGCGCAGCTAAAGGGTGTAGCAATCCACCCTGGGTAAATAAAGATTACAAAACAGCGTGCATGCAGCAAGATATTATGACAGACATGCTATTTGTGTGTGCAGATGAAGGTGTGTGTGTGTGTAAATATATGCTATATATGTGTAAGGCATTTTCACCCCCTGCCCCTGGCAAACAAAAAAAAAAAAGGTGAGCGTGCATTTGAGCAAAACAAAACGAGCCAACGCATGCTTTCGCAACCAGGGTCAGTCGTTCATCACCTGCTGCTGCTGCTGGTCCAGACGGCCGCTCTCTGTCTCTGTCTCTCTCCCTCTGTCTCTCTGTCTCTCTCTCTCTCTCTTTCTCTCTCTTTCTCTCTCTCTCTCTCTCTCTCTCTCTCTCTCTCTCTCTCTCTCTCTCTCTGTCTCTGTCTCTGTCTCTGTCTCCCTCTCTCTCTCCTGCTGTTCGCTGATGCAGCAGCAGTGCCTCCCCGCCTGGGCAGAGAGGGTGGAGAGGAGTTAGAGGACAGCAGCGGGGCAGTGGAAGACGAATGGTTGCACTCGGTGTTATTTCATTAGGAGCCGCGCGCTGCGCCCCGGTGTACTCCCGGCCCTGAATCAGCACTCACTGGGATTGGATTCCGGGCCGGTTCCCCCCCCCCCCCCTGAGGGGCAGCAGACAGAGGCACTGGTCCGCAGTGGGGCCGTCGTTTTGCTTTGCCTCCCTCGCCGCCTTTGGGGGTGAAACTGTTTTCATTTCATCACTTCATCGGGGGCTGGTGTGGCTTTGATAGAAGTGCACTTTTCTTCGGTGTCTCTCTCTCTCCCTCTGGGGTTTGTGTGCATCCACGAGCTTGTCACAATAATAGCCGTGTGCGTGGATCAGAGGTATACTAACATCTGTGTTTACCGGGTTGTTGTTTTCAGTGAGTTATTGCAATGTGTGGGTGTATAAAGTATGTTTCTTTTTCGTGTGTGTGTGTCTGTGCGCCTGTGCTCATGTGCTCATGTGCTTGTGTGTGTGTGTGTGTGTGTGTGTGTGTGTGTGTGTGTGCATGTGTGTGTGTGATAGCTTGCCCTTTGCAGTTCAGGAGGGGGGCGTGGCAGGTAGCCTGTGTGTGTGTGTGTGTGTGTTGCCTCCCTCTACTGTCCTCCTCAGTGCTCTTGAGTCTCCAGTTTGCCCCACGCTGCCGCTCACTGGCCTCACATCTCAACTTTCCTCCAGGACGCTATCTCACAGGCACATCGCCGAACCTCAGACCAACCTATAGAGAGACGCAGGGAGGTTAAGTGAAGAGTAACAGTGGGTGGGGGAGGGGGGGGAAAACAGTTAGTGAGAGGAGGAGCAGGGGTAAGGCCAGGGTAGTGAGAGAACAGGGATAGAGAGAGCAGCAGAAACAGTGAGAGAGAGAGAGGGAGCGAGCAAGAGAGAGGTTTGTGTGGCCGGCTGACTGGGACCCCATGCCCTGTGTGTGTGTAACAGGGCCTCAGGAGGAGGCTACGCTAGGCTCGGCCGGATGGACCAACGCGGAGGAGATCCTGGACCAGGCCTCCCAGGCTCAGCACCTGGAGCGGCTGGCCCAGCTCTGCATCATGAGCAAAAGGTACCACTCTATATATATATATTCTGTATGTATATACCTGTGTATAAATATCACTGGACTGCACTCACAATGCAGCCGTGCTCACCTTGCTTACCTGGTGACTTTATTTATAATAAGTATATTTCTATTATGCCTATTTATAAGTGCGTCTGCCTCTACAGTATTTGGGTTGGTACCAGTTATTTATACAGTATATATTTGTGTGCATGTCATACAACGAAAACAAAAAAGAAGTACTCGTATCCTCTACTTAAGTTTTTGTAAAACTAAAAAGTTATCTCATTTTACTTTTCATTACTATTTTCATTACTTTTTTTTAATAACTATTAAATTTCCCGATACAAAGTATGCAAACAAAGTAATGCAAACAAAGTAATGAATTATCGTGACCTTGTTTTGATGTGCACACACACACATTGCATCCTCCTTAAACTTGTTGATTGAGCTTTCTCTGATTGTCCACAATATCAAACTAATACTCAAGTCATTTGCACCCTTACTATTAGGTAGCCAGTTGGACCATTATCTTTGCATTAACACATTATTTGATCTAAAATGAACAGTAACTACTCAAACCTATACACAAACATTAACACCTGTCCAAAGTGGAACATTTTCCATCCTTTGTAAAAACGTTTGCAATTAGAGATACATTGAATTTCCATTGCCATGTGGAAGAAAGAGACACCGTAGCTTACGTAGGGTCCGAGTGTTGCCAGAAGAAAGCGTTAACTAGATCTGGTGTCTCCTGTTGCAGGGGTACTTTGTTAGGCCAGAACAGAGACACTTTTTCTGTGCTCCTGTTGTCATTGTTGGGATTAAACCATTTAACCTAAGTGCCTGAAAGGGTGACAGAGGTGCTGGGCGTTTTTTAAGGTGAAGGGTATTGTATATTATGGCTCTGGCGGCTCCAGCGCGGAGCGACGGCGATGCTGTACGACTGTAGCCTTAAGGGCTCTAGTGTTTGAACAAAATAAGCCCATGCAAGAATTGGACTCTGACCCTTGCGCTGGCATTTCACCGATTTTCGAGGCTTTCCCATGCGGGGCTTTGTCTTAAAATAAATCCAACATGGAAACTGGGGGGAAAACAAACATGTTCCCTTAGTCGGCTGCGCTGGTTCACGGCAGGACAGTGTTATGCCTGCGTCTTTGTCCCGCATGTTTGGTTCAGGAAGTCCTTTGAGTAGGTGAAGGGCTTCTCTTGCCTTGGACGATCAGGTGTCCTCTGAGCACCTTCTAAATAAGTGCAAGCCGACACCTGGCCATTACTAATTAAAGACCAGTGCGGCTTGGAGCACAGACGCCGACATCTGTCACACTAAACATAGGTTGCTCTACATTTAAACGCACGCGCGAGGGTGATGAATGTCCTCGGTTGCCAGGTGAGGGTGGGCGGCGTGGGGGGGCGGGTGGGGGGATCTTACAACAGCTGGCCAACAGAGGGGGGGGGGGGGGGGGGGGAAGTACGGACAAGGGCACGGCCCCAGTAAGCAAAACCTATGCGAGCCGTGCCTGCTGTAACTCACCCCCCCCACCCCACCCCTCCCTCCCGAGGCGGAGGCAGAAGGTTTCCACTCCGGATCCCAGCCTCTCCAATCACTGCATGGCCGTGTTTGGCCTCCTCGCCGTGTCCCGTGCTCCAAGCGCTGACACGGATACGCTCGCCGGGCGACGCAGGCACGCTCCACTAAGCTTGATTAAGGTTACCCCCCCACCACACCCCCACCCACATCACCCCCGTCACCTCCGCCACCCCCACCCACGCCACTTCCGTAGTCCGTAATCTTCCATTAACAAAATGACGTGTTTGTTTGTGTGCGTGTGTGTGTGTGTGTGTGTGTGTGTGTGTGTGTGTGTGTGTGTGTGCGTGCGTGTGTGTGTTTTTGTGTGTGTGTGCGTGTCGTTGATTGCACGTCACGAGTACGTCAGAAGCACAGATAAGAGATTGTCTACTAACTACACAATTGATTCCATCTCTAGTTTTTCTTCACTGAGTTTCTGCTCATTTGGTCTCATTAACATTACTTTCTTCATTTATTCGGTCTTCCTTTTTTGCTTTTCAGACCCCATCTTGCTTTGGAGTACAGCGGGAAGGTATGTTCCTTCTTTTCATTCTTCTTTCTTTTTTTCTTTCATTCTTTCTTTCTTTTTTTAGCACTTTTGAACAGTCGAAGGAGAAATGACATCGGCACATGATCGGTTACATTTATTCAGGCTATGTCTGGTGTCTCCATAAGACACACATGTCACCATAAGACATACAACTATGTCACCATAAGACATTCATGTTAGGTTAATACTTGACCCAGACACCGGCAGTAGACCTGGAGTTGGTCCCCACTGCTCCTAGTGCTGCAGCTAGTGATGGGTCAAATGCAGAGATCACATTTCGTTGCATGTGCAATGATAAATAAAGCTCCTTCTTTCTTCTTCTTCTTCTTCTTCTTCTGACCTTTTGGTTTCTCTCAGGCCACCAAGATCCACCAGAGGACCTTTGGGCATGACCACCCCATCACAGCCCGGAGCCTGGAGCTGCTGGCCACCGTTTACGCTGAGATCGGCAAGACTGAGTATTCAGGTGAACAACGTTCACCAAAGCCAACCGTGTGGAAAGATAAACACCGCCGCTCCATTTTCTTATCAAAAGTGTTTGTTATCAAACAGCGTTTGTTATCAATAACTATCCAAATATAAATGGCCAGTGGAGAGGACTGTGTGTGTGTGTGTGTGTGTGTGTGTGTGTGTGTGTGTGTGTGTGTGTGTGTGTGTGTGTGTGTGTGTGTGTGTGTGTGTGTGTGTGTGTGTGTGTGTGTGTGTGTGTGTGTGCGTGTGTGTGTGCGTGTGTGTGTGTGTGTGTGTGTGTGTGTGTGTGTGTGTGAGCGTGCATGCGTGTGTTAACATGAGGGGGGGGGGGGGGGGGGGGGGGTTGATATAACGTTGGAAACACTGTCTGTCTGAGGAGAGGGAACACAGGCCTTTCTACCACATGAAACTGTCTCCGGAGGTTTGTCAAAAAGCGGCACAACAATGTCATTCCAGAGAAACATAGCACACAGCGTGCAGAATGGCTCGGCATGGAGACAGTACTACAGTACCGTCTCCAGCCCAGCCTGGTTAACAAATGTTAACTGAGGAAAATGGTCAATTATTAATTTGAGTAGCACAATTACACAGTGAAGTGCTTTTATGTACAGAGAGTGGCACTGTCGCTTTGACACAATGAAAGTCTTTATGTAGCACCAGAATACACATTAAAGTGGTTTTCATAGCATTTAGATGTAAAAAAAAACAAAAAAAAAAAGAATGTGCCTTTGTCACTTTGACAGTTTCGGGGCAATGCTTAGGCCTGGTGTTATTATTGCTTGGTTTGCACGAAGAGGGGGAAAATGGCTGAATTGTTTTTAGACTTTGTGTTTTTATAAAGGCTGGTCAGCTTTGCACACTAATGAAAAGTGCTTGACTTGGTGAGTCAGACCTCCGAGCAGTCTACAGGGAAATGAATACACCTTAACATGCTCATTTCCCCCGTTTGTTATTCAGTTCAAGGGATCCTGTAACATACTAAAATGACAATGTAGCCGGCCACACAACTGATTCCACTACTAGGGCATCATCTGACATCATTTAGTGTTACTATGCCACAACATGAATACATTGGGAATATGATGCCACTGATGTGCCTTTGCAATGCAAAAGTCTTTGTGTATCCATTCTGTTTTCTTGCGTTAATAAGCAGAACAAAAGAGTCATCACAATAAAGAGATGGGGGGGGGGGGGGCGGGGGGCGTCCTCTTATGTACCACTGCACTTTCCCTGACCTGTGTGTCAGTGTAGGAGTTGTTATGGCAGAAGGCTGTGTTTGCAGGACACTGCGCCACAAAATATTGGCAGGTCAGCGTGCTTCCCCTAGAAAACACCTTGTTTACCACCATGTCCTTCAGAGTGGGTTTTCCCCCTACAAGGGGATTTTCATGCATTGGAAAAATGCACATATGAGCTGATCAATGTAAAAACTATTGCTTTGTAATATCCTGTTTGAATAATAATAGAAATAAAAATACAAATGAGTATGTCAATTATTATTATTATTATTATTATTATTATTATTATTAATAATAATAATAATAATAACATCAAATAATCTTTCAGTAACCCAACCTCAAGTAACTTAGAAACACTGTGGCACTGTGGTCATACATGCTAAAAAATAATACTCAGCTGACGTTGAGTCGTATCGTAAAGATATGAAATGTGGAACTGTATGAGCAGCACTATGTTTAACTACATGACAAGATAAGACTGCCCCTGTTCATATCACTCACCAATCCACTGGTCCCAGGCAGCCAAGCACCCGTGTATCCCAATGACCCGCTTGGCAAGGAAAGAGTTAACCCAAGCCACACCTGGGTTTGTTTGCCCTCCTTTGCATGTTTTCCCCTCGATTGCATTGACAAGCGCGCACTCAAAGGCTCCAGGTGGCGGTGGCGGCTGCGGCGGTGGTGGTGGAGGTGGTGGCGGTGTTGCGGCGGAGTGTGTTGTTCCCGTACGCATGTCAACCACATGATGTCTCTGGTCCTAGACTCCCTGGGCCAGTGCGTCTCGGCGCTTTCCAAAAGGTTTGCCGCCGCCGAGACTTTCAGGGATGCGGTGACCAGTATCCCCTACTCCCACCGGGAGAAGCGCTCCGAGATCCGCCACAGGAAGGACCACTTCCACCACCAGGAGGACGCCGAGGGCTCCAAGGTTTATGTTGTCCTCTTCCCTTTTGTCTTTTCTTGGTTTTAAGTGATGAACAAAATGAGAAAATACTGTACTTTTCATTTGTCAAGTATTTAATTCACAGAGAAATATACAAACATAGGCTTTGCCATGTGGTTATTTTATATAGACTATTTATTTTTTGGGAATGACCAGAAAACATATATTGTGATATATTTCGTTATCGAGATATTAAATGACCTATGTGGGGATAGAAGATGTTGCAATGTGTCTTTACAAAGTGTTTCTGTTTGAGGGCATACAAAGGTGTTCCCAAAACCAGAAGATTGTTGTCTAATTTACATTTTGGGCCAAGGCCTATCCTGCATTGTCCTGAACTGATCTGATCTGCTCTGATCTGATCTCAAGGTTTCAAGTGCAGGGAGAGTGCCCACTTCCATACTGAAGAAGACGAACCTCAGCACCAGCTCAGACTCGGAGACGACCCACAGACGGAAGGGGGAGCGGCGGGTTCGATTCAGGGAGCCAGAGACGACTGTACACGGTAAGGAAAAGATGTCAAACAAAATGAAAAACATATTATTGTGTACCTGTAAACACCAGTAAGCCTTCATCGCCGAGGACCATGCAAGACAGAAAAGGTGTATTATGTTTGTACATGAGTCCTGCTCTATGCTTCATTACTGCTAAAAATACAGGGTATAAAACGCCTTCTGCGGTTTACAACAGCCAACAACGCTGTCCATCTTATGCACACCATAGATTTATGAGGTGCATACATTTGTGTGCAAGTTTTTAAGCTATTCTTTGACCTTCCCACGACCAAGGGGTCCTGAGCCACACAACCAACATAGATCCAAACGAAAATGCATTTCTTCAATATGCTATCATGAATCTTATGTAATGGTTAATTCAAATTCAAGTGCAAACAAGGCAGCATGAGGACTTGGACCGCACCAGCATACTCTTGTTTTGTCCATTTTTACAGACATTCCTTTCTATGACTGTGTAGGTGGTAAGTCCAAATAGAGATGCATGAGAAGAGTTGACTGACCTGCCTGATTTGCAATGCTAATTGTCACATGATGTGTGTGTGTGATCATGTGCTATAGTATAAAGGCATCAAAACCTATGTCATGATTTAATGACTGCAATGTTTTATTTCACGCCACATCGTTGTCCACTTCTCTGTTTGCATTACCACCAATCTATCTAACATAATGTGACATACGGTATATTTCACTTAATGTTGAGGCACTGATTGTATACTGTTGCTACACACCACAAAGCGTCTAATACCGTGCTTGCTGGGCCACAAACGAGCTGTGCACACTCTCCAATTCAAATGAGGAAACCATACTTAATTATTATTTACAAATCAAAACAGACTGAGTGAATAAAAAAAAATGCATCTTGTTGTCTGGGGGTCTAGCCTATGAGACGACTCCGGCCCGCCCCCACCTGGCTCTCTTCACTTGCCTGTTCCTGCTGATGTCATTCCTGGGCGTGGCCATGTACTGCACGGATCGCCGACGCCCGCAGCGCATGTGTGAGGAACTGGAGGCCTCGCTGGCCGTCTACCTCCTGCACATGAAGCAACTGGTCTGGGGCTGCTGGATATGGCTGACCATGCAATGACCGAGACCAAACACAGGTGGCGACATGGAGTGCGATTGAAAACGTTTTTAGAAGTCATTGTCAACAGGAGTCTCCACACACCACTACAAACCCCTGTAGCTGTTTGGGGAAGACTAATATACTATATACACTATGAATGGTGATGAGATTAACGGCTCACAGGGCGAGTATAGGGAGAATCGTAACATGTGGATCCCATGCCTGTATGTATATTTAACTATGTAGTGGGTATGCCACACTTTTTAAATTGTGAGGACATTTTGCACATCTGCAATGTTGACGCTCATGTAATGCTCACCAACTCGCAAATAATTTGATTTGTTTTGTTTTTTGGCACAATACTGTATGCGGGCAAATGTTTTGATGGAATGCAAATATTTATTTTGGCATTTTTAAGACTGTGTCATGTATACACTAAGTGTGATGCAGTAGTAAATGTGTAAATACTGTATTGCTCCGTTTTAAAAAGGACTATCACAATATTCAGCCATGTAAAAATACTTCAATGAATGTTGCCTCATGGGCAGAAATGCCTTTGAAATGACACAAAATCCCTTTCAGATAAGGCTGATTATAGCACAAAAAAACACCACTTTGATTGGAATCTATAAACACACACACACACACACAAGTGCAACCCATCACAGTGCAAGGCTGAATGACTAACGACCAAAAAACGTTATTGACATTGCACTCTAAACAACCCTGCGTATCGGATGATCAGTTATGAAATACAAATTTGGCTGAGGAGAAAAATGTTGCCCCACAATTTAGCGAATCATGTCTTGTTGGTCCAGACGAATATACACCAACTGTATGAACGCTACTGCTTATGACAGTGTATTGATCTGCTTATATGCCACCAATGACCTTTCTTCTAAATGTTATGTATTCGTCAACATCGACAACCAATGTCTAGCTTTACATTATCATCCTATTTATTTGTGTTTTTCTTAGTTGTTAATATTTCTATTTTCTATATTCAGGTTTTAATCTTGATGTCAAATATTCATTCATGCTTTGGATAATGTAGGGTACGTAGCATGGGGTATTTTGAAAGGTTTATGGTACCCGATAAATTCTTGGATATGTACCTTTAGAGAAAGGTTTGCGTGTCTGGGGCCAAAATGCGAAAAAACGACATACTATACTAGCTATTTCATCACTGTGACATCACCCATAAGAGCACCAACAAACCATATTCAGCTAGCCAAGCCAACCGAAGAAAGGTATAGTAGACACATGACATTCAACTTTCAATTTGAGCAATAACTCATGTCACAGTTTCCAGTAAAACGTCATTGTTTTATCCAACAGGTTTCAGGGAAAACAAAGGGAAGCATTGTACTTTGAAAGTCTTGCAGTTGAAGCAATATAAGGCTAACAATGCCAAGGTCGACAGGAGAACAGCTCCGTCCTATAGTACTGTCAAACACAATCACTATTAGCAATAAAAACACACCCAATTAGGTCCTGTAAATGCACCTTTTGGTTTAGTAGCTGAGTTTTATGGCTGTCCAAACGTATACGGTCACTTTGTAAGGAGTGCCTTTTTTAGGAGGTTTACTTAGTTCTTAACTTTTTTATGATTTGATTTTGATTGTTTTGAATAAAAATGTCATTACATACCAAAGTCAAATGAGCGGAAGACTTAGCCTTATCCCCCAACCCGTGTCTCTGGTGCGTATGTGTGTGTGTTTGTGATGTGTGGTTCTTAATATCAATACTTATAGGTATAGGTAAGTACTGTGTCCTAATGGAAGCATATAAAGAAATACAGTGTATATTCTAGTGAGTACAATAAAGGACAGTGAAGTACTTTACTGTCCTCACAAAGGACAGAAAAGTACCCTCGGCATTGGACGCCCAACATAATGATTTTATCAATGGCAAAGTTTGACAAAATACCTTTGGAGAATACTTTTGGAGATACAGTTGTGAATACACTGCAAAAGCAAACAGTATTATGCTACAGCATGCACAGGTTCTTGCTCCACCAACATATGGGCTTACTCCACTGAGAAAGCATAGACAATACACTTTTAGGTATTGGATAGTGTTAACATTTAAAAGCCACTCGTTTGGTTCATGCATTACAATCCATGCAAAAGCTACACATACACACGTCTGTTATAAGCAGTGAGTCTGTTTGAGTCATCACTATGACGTATACGTAAACAGACAGCTGCACACCTCTGCTTGTTAATTAGCTTAGCATCTAGCATATAAACTGCCTTTGCAAAGCTAAAACCTTCCATTTGATTCGATCCACCATCAACTGAAATGATTTTCGATTGTCTATATTGGCATCGGTCTTTCTCACAGTAGAAAAAGAGGACTGTGTGCATGTATGTCTGTGCATGTGTGTGTGTGTTTGTGTGTGTTTGTGTGTGTGTGTATGTGCATGCATGAATGTGACTTTATATATGTGGGTGTGTGTGAGTGTGCGTGTGTGTGTGTGTGTGTGTGTGTGTGTGTGTGTGTGTGTGTGTGTGTCATCCTCTGGCTCTCAGATCAGGCCGGTTTTGAAGTGTCCGTCGGAGCGGCCCAGCAGCAAGTCCTTCTCGTGGATCAGGCTGTCCAGCAGGTCCTGCTGCCTGTAGTTGTGGTACACCTTGAGGAAGGCCAGCACAGCTATCCCCAGCCAGGTCAGCCACGCTGCCCAGAGGCCAAACTGCAAGGAGAGAGGGTGGAGACACATCCAGAAGCGGTTCACCGTAGAATCCTCCATCGGAATAAACTGATAATGACTAATGAAGTACATCACCGGCTATCTGGTCTTACCTGAGCTATCGCAAACTGATCGTAGAAAGCTGAATTGTTCAGACCAAGTTCCAAGTCACTGTCTTGAAGGTCTTCACAACTAAAACCCGCAATACATTGAAGCAGGTGTTTAGGTATACACACACACACAATAATACATACAGCTATTGAGGAGGTATTGATGTACCTGCTGGGCATACTTCCACCCTCGGTGATGGAATCACACCACAGGTTGAAGCCGACGGTGATGATGGTGCTGGACAGGAAGACTGTGAACACCACCAGGGAACTGATGAGCAGGTTGAGGAAGGCATTGAAGATTGAGCTGCATAGGGGAAAATATATAGAATTATATATAACACGTTGGCAAAATGCATGATAATATAAACATAAAATATGTGTTGTGTTAGCGTATCTATAGATTTATGTTGAAATAGTGTAGGCAATGACTGGTAGGCCTATTAGAAGGAGAATCTGAGGCGGTTTGTAAATGGAAACATGCATTAACAAGTAAAGCCCTGTCAAGGTCTGTTTTTTATTTATTTTTTTCCAACAAAAAGAATATGCATTTGAGGATGGAGACCTGTAGCCATGTGACATCATGTGTGCAGTGATGTCTTTGCTGTTCAAAGCGAATGAAGGAATTGAAGAGGTGGACAGCATTGATTATGTCGCATAGCAACAGAATTGCCAGTGTTGTATTACTATATCCTGTACAGGCGCCATATGTGGCCATAGATCTTATATCGATACGTCGGACATTAAAAACAAACAGACCACATTCACATTGGACAATTCAATTAACAGGAGCTGGACAGGCTGGTCTACTATTAGGGCTGGTCTACATTAGGCTGGTCTACATTAAGCTGGTCTATATTAGGCTAGTCTACATTAGGCTAGCCTACCATTAGGCTGGTCTACATTAGGCTAGCCTACTATTAGGCTGGTCTACGTTAGGCTGGTCTACATTAGGCTAGCCTACTATTAGGCTGGTCTACATTAGGCTGGTCTACATTAGGCTAGCCTACTATTAGGCTGGTCTACGTTAGGCTGGTCTACATTAGGCTAGCCTACTATTAGGCTGGTCTACATTAGGCTGGTCTACATTAGGCTAGCCTACTATTAGGCTGGTCTACATTAGGCTGGTCTACATTAGGCTGGTCTTCATTAGGCTACTATTAGGTTGGTCTACATTAGGCTGGTCTACATTAGGCTACTATTAGGCTGGTCTACGTTGGGCTGGTCTACATTAGGCTGGTCTACTATTAGGCTAGCCTACTATTAGGGCTGGTCTATATTAGGCTGGTCTACATTAGGCTAGCCTACTATTAGGCTGGTCTACGTTAGGCTGGTCTACATTAGGCTAGCCTACTATTAGGCTGGTCTACATTAGGCTGGTCTACATTAGGCTAGCCTACTATTAGGCTAGCCTACTATTAGGCTGGTCTACATTAGGCTGGTCTACATTAGGCTACAATTAGGCTGGTCTACATTAGGCTGGTCCACATTAGGCTGGTCTTCATTAGGCTACTATTAGGCTGGTCTACATTAGGCTGGTCTACATTAGGCTACTATTAGGCTGGTCTACGTTAGGCTGGTCTACATTAGGCTGGTCTACTATTAGGCTAGCCTACTATTAGGCTGGTCTACGTTAGGCTGGTCTACATTAGGCTGGTCTACTATTAGGCTAGCCTACTATTAGGGCTGATCTACATTAGGCTGGTCTACATTAGGCTAGCCTACTATTAGGCTGATCTACATTAGGCTGGTCTACATTAGGCTACTATTAGGCTGGTCTACATTAGGCTGGTCTGCATTAGGCTAGCCTACTATTAGGCTGGTCTACATTAGGCTGGTCTGCATTAGGCTACTATTAGGCTGGTCTACATTAGGCTGGTCTGCATTAGGCTACTATTAGGCTGGTCTACATTAGGCTGGTCTACATTAGGCTGGTCTACTATTAGGCTAGCCTACTATTAGGGCCGGTCTACATTAGGCT
>JAOPHQ010003419.1:60000-428699 GCA_030340625.1 Merluccius polli
CCTGCAGGCTCCTCTTGGTCCGCCTGGAGGGGCAGGACGACATCCAACAGACACAATTAGAGCCTCATATCCTGGGCTGTGATGTGGACAGGCTGAGGAAATATCCTGTGACCATTAATCTTCCCCCGGGGGGGGGGGGGGGGGGTTGCAAGGGGACTGAAGGCACAGAGCCAGCCGCTGATTAAATGCCCTTAATATAGCCCATTTATCTCTGGCTCAGATCCCTTACCGTGTTTCAGTACGTACAGCCCAGCATCCCTCCCCAGCCACTAACATTAGGGTTTTGTTAAATTATATGTTTAAGACTCATAAGTCGATCGTATTTCATTCTGTGATTTCGGTTCCAAAGGGACACAAGTCTTATTGTTTGGCTCCTGCGTGAAACCAATGACTTTATTATTGACATGACATTCAGAATCTCATTCAGGGTCCCGACACACACCTGTCCTCGTAAAACACGTGTGATGTCAAATGGGACAACAGCGCAACGTATAGAGGGTTAACATCATGATCACTGTAGTTTTTTTAATATCCTGAAGACGTTGTAATCAGGAGCTGTAGTGCGGGATTGAACGGTGGGGCAATCTTATCAGTAATATTATCGGTGTCTCTGACTTATCTCCGGGCGTGAGTAATTTCTGCACACTTAGCAGAATCGACGGCGCTGAAACATTTTCTCTTTTTTTCCACCTCGCTGATGTTGCACAGCCAGGCCCGGATGAATCATTTATACCATTTACAGGAACTACATTATACACATCCAGTGCAAATTCACACCCAGACGGCATTATGATGAATGTGCCAGCGTAGCTACAATATACGCATGCACGCACACACACACACACACACACACACACACACACACACACACACACACACCACACACACACACACACACAGTGTTTATACTAGGCTAGTGTTGTACAGCTCTTGAATATGATGATGCCAATTCAACATATCCTGATTATGTTTCAGCTGCCATGTTCCGTACGGTCGCCCGTCTTGAGCAAAACAACGAAGGGCCGGCCTCGGTTGGCATTACTCAGAATAGCTCATTTACAGCATCTTTTAGGGAACAGTGAGACGAGAACGAATGTGAGATCTCAGTGAGTGAGACATTTTCTGGTTCATTTAATGAAACAGGTAAGTGATGCTGTTGCATATCCGTGAAATACTTTATCCTTGTCTGTTGTCTATATGAATGACATCATTGTTGAGAGCAGATCTTGGGGCGGTGTTGATGGAGGACGGGAGGAAGGAGGATGAAGGGTAGAAAATAGGCCACCTGCTGGGTCAGGATAAACCACTGCTCTCCCGGGAACAAAGCATGAGCTCATCGGCACATCAGACAGTCACTCTCCATCCTTTTCACTGGAACAATACTGACCCCTATTGGCCAGGATACCTACCTTTCACCACGACTAGTGTGTGTGTGTGTGTGTGTGTGTGTGTGTGTGTGTGTGTGTGTGTGTGTGTGTGTGTGTGTGTGTGTTTGCGAGTGTGTGCGTGTGTTTGCGTGTGTTTGCATGTGTGTGTGTGTGTGTGTGTGTGTGTGTGTGTGTGTGTGCGTATGCGTGCGTGTGCGTGCGTGCGTGTGTGTGTGTGTTCATGCATGTGACTGCCGGTACCTGCTTTGTCTCCCTCTTATCTCTCTTTTCCCTCGAGGATGACTCTGTGCAGGTGGCTGAACTGTGGGAACACGGCACACCCGGTACAGACGATAGTCTCGACTCTTCGGGGAAACCTAAAAAAAAACCAAAAAGGTCACTCCAGCCACACAGTTACGAAAGAACAAACTCAAACGTGGCACACAAAAAAATAAAACGATGGCCTGGGAAACTGTGGCATAATGAATTTAATTTCATCCACCACTGAATCCTTCCAGTGTGTTTCAATCGTTGACCGCCCTCCCTACCTCCCCCTGCCCCTCCCTCCCTCCCTCCCCTGGTGACAAGGTGGGGGCATCTGTGTGGGCAATAGGCCGTGGTTCCCCCGGGCCCCCAGGGAGGCCAGCAAGGCGTGACCATGCAGGAGGAGGCAATATAAAAAACACCAGTGGTAAAAGACCACCACCCAGAGCAGTGGGAGCAGCGTGTTTTTGTGGATGGCTGACTGGGTCAAGGTTAAGAGACTTGGGCTCAACACACACACACACACACACACACACACACACACACACATACATAACACTTCCTGCTGCCTGTTCATTGGTACAGACAGGACAGCCCACGTGTTTGGACCTGTGCACCTGCGTCCCGTTGCACGTCCTCGCTACTGAGCGCAATCGCGGTTGAGGGGTATGCTTTGTTAATATGCACACTGTGTCCCGGTCTCGCTCTCTGTATGCTCTCTCTGCAACCACACAGGAGCAAACACACACAGACAGACACACACACACACAGGAACAACCAAACACACAAACACAGAAGCAAACACACACACACACACACAGACATAGGAACAACCAAACACATACACACACACACACACACACACACACACGAACAACCAAACACACAAACACAGAAGGAAACACATGCACACACGCGCATACACACACACACACACACACACACAGGAACAACCAAACACACAAACACAGAAGGAAACACATGCACACAAGCGCATACACACACACACACACACAGGAACAACCAAACACATACACACACACACAGGAACAACCAAACACACACACACACACACACACACGAACAACCAAACACACAAACACAGAAGGAAACACACACACACACACGTGCACACACACACACACACACACACACACACACACACACACAGGAACAACCAAACACACAAACACAGAAAGAAACACACACACACACACGTGCACACACACACACACACACACACACACAGGAACAACCAAACACACACACACACACACACACAGATCATTTATATATATATTTATATTTACTAGCTATGGCTTCAATTGATTTTTCCTCATGTGAAATATACAAGCAATAAAAGGGACTATTTTATTAGCACTGTTGCCGTCCCCAATATGCCAACATGTTGTTATTAATGTTCTAAATGTCAGCTACGGCCACCGGTGCACTGGTTTGTTTGTAACGTCATTAAACACTGTTCAAAAAATAACATAACCAACTACGGTCTTTTTAACCTGATGTGCTGAAGGGCATCGGCTCCACGCCAGGCAGCAGAGCGGAGCCAGGTTTCCACCAGCCTCCTCCCGGCTCGCTGTCCCCAAGCCGGTCTGAGCTGCTCTGGGACCGACCCGCCTCCCCTTCGTCCGAGGCACGATAGAGGATCTGGGAGCTGTGGGTGGGGCTGGTCCTCGGGGACGGGAGACCACCGGGGATGGGGGACAGCGTCGGGGGGAAACGCTGGGGAGACAGAGGTCTAGCGTAGGTCCCGTCCAGAGGGCCCCTGGAGGATTCCTCCCGCCGCGCCTCGAGACCTCCTCTACCCACCGCCGTCATCTCGGGCTCCAGAAGTGGCGGGCACTGGGGAAAGCCAGCCGGCAGGTCCTGGGTCGGGTCAGGTCTTGGTGGGTCAGCAGCACAAGCAGTCAGAGTCTCTGGTTGGAAACATTGCAATGCTCCCGCCAACGACGGTGGATCAGCCGCTCTCTATGAACATACAATACAAAAACATACAAGACATTGAGTACAAATTATAAGTAGGTTATGTAAATGAAGGTTTATTATAAGTGTATGAACTGTCCACCTGAAGTGGCTCCAGTTCCAGGAAGCACTGAGAAGTTGTTGTCCCACTATGAGAGAAGATCTGAGGAGGATCCCAGGCTGGTTGGTCGTCTTGGTTCTCTGATGGAAAATCCAGAACATTAAAAAGTACAATATGCTTAATATGCAAGATTCACGATCTCAAGCTAGCTCCAGTCTAAATGTTTCCTCACCCCTCCCTCTCGCAACTCTCTCTCCAAACCCTGGCCACCCTCAAAAAGAGAGGCTTGCTAAAAAAAAAAAAGTAAGATGAGATGTCTCTAAGCTGCTGCAGAGTCGGAGCAATTAACCTAGATCCCCGTAGCCTTAAAGTTAACTTCCACATGACAGAAAGTGTTTTAAAACACTTTTCAAACCCTTTTTTTTTGCATTTGCACATGCGTACCTTTAAGAGGGCAAAAACCAAAACCAAATGAGATTCTCAGTATGCACGCAGTGGTGATGAATGTAACAACACACCATAGTCAGGTGACCGTAGATCGCGGCGGTCCAACCGGGACTCAGACCGCGGGTGTACTGGTTGGCTATCTTCATTACTGGGAAACTGCGGTGGGAGGTTGAGACACCTTCTGGAACTACAAAAAAAGGAAAAGGTGTTATATTACAGTATTCAGGGGACTTAAGTCTCACTCTTATTATTGAACAGGACTATGTTGTTAAACCTCTTTACTGTGAACATCTGCAAATTCCATGGTCCATACTTTTGCACATTCCTGCACAAACTGTGCAGCACTTTCATTTTAAAAACACACATCAAGCAAACACCGAGACAAATGACTCGTATGTGTTAAACTTACTTGGCAATAAACTCTGATTCTGATTCTGACTCTGATAACAACACTGACCGTGTGTCAAAGGAAAGCTCTTCCTCCACGAAAGGAGCTGCATTGTCACCGGCGGAGAGAAGGTCTTCCTTTGGCGTTGCCCATCTCATCATATCTTCTCCCTCCACTTCAAAGGAACACACACACACACAAGAAGTCGAACCACAATCAGAGCATATCACCCAGGAGCCCCGGGTGTATGGCTATAGAAATGATCCCAGTGTATAATACAGGACGACTTACACTCCGCAGAAGACGCCGCCGGCTCTTGCGCGCCGCTCTCTTTGTCCGGGCCGCTGGAGGTGGCGGGGCGCAGGGGGGCGCCGCCGCCACCGGGCGTGACCATCGGGTCGGAGCAGCAGGAGGAAGACTCCCTGCTCTCGTCTCCGCAGAGCAGAGCGGATATCCGCTGCAGGGTCACGGTGCTCTCGTACGCGCGCAAGGGGCACGCCCTTCCCAACGGGGGCCACGACGAGGCGCAGGAGAAGGAGGAGGAGACGGAGCGGTGGCTGAGCGTCTCCACGGACGACAGAGGGACGGAGCTCGAAAAGTCCTCCGGCGTGTCTTCTGGTTTCTGCCAGGGACAACGACGACAGGAGAACAGGTTGATAAGGGGGGGGGGGGGATCATCACACCACTCACTTTTGACGCTACACTAACTTCTTCTTCGTCTATCGATGACTGCGAGTGCAAGAGGGGGGGGCGTCCTTATCACATACATCACAGAGGAGGAGATCCCGTCCGTGGGCCGGTTCCCGCATGTAGGCCGGCTTCTCGGTCTCGTCGCCCCCCCAGTCCACCGGGGTGGGGCTGCTGGGGAGGAGGTGCAGGCGCAAGGCCTGGGTAGACAGGCACAGTTCTCCAGTGCTGCAGGTCTCCTCGTGGTGCTCTGGCCACACCACTTCACTGAGATAAAGGAGATAGACGGACGGGTTTGGAAATGGAATAGGTTCTTGCTAGACCCGGTGTCTCTTTAGTAGTGGATTTATATATTTGAATTGTTGTGTTTGTTTATGGTTTATGGTTGGTCCAGGTGGATATACAGTACAGTGTGGGGCATTGCTTTTCGAGGCTGACAGTAGCATTGTGCGGGACGGAAAATACCGTAGCATGGGTGGAGGTCTCCTCAGTTCCATCACAGCCTGCGTGAGCATCCTGAGCAGGTCTTCTGAGGACAACGGGTTCACGCGGCGGCGCTGATACAGCCTGGCAGACAACGGACAAGGCGGCGCTCCATCTAAACAGCGAGATGACGAGAGATTACAATACTATAAGTCGATATCATGCATTTTATGAGATTACTATCGTGGCGTCACTGTAATCCTGCATGTCCACCTTCAGGCTTCTCCGAGTTCCTGTTCAGACGGACGGGTCCGGTCTCCCATTCATCCTGAGCACAGTTGAAAAAATTGTCAAAATGAATGCATACCTTTTCTGTACTTTTTAATTTCTACTTTCACGAGGGCCGTCACCTACTTTACGTTTTGCTGGTATGTACTTTAACGCCTCCGACAACAGTCCATGCTCCCTGCAGACGTGGAGGAAGTACCCCACCGTGTCGTCCTGCACCGTGTGGGCCTTTCTCAGCAGGTCCCACGCCTCATAGACACACCTGACGGTACAGCCAATCAGCATACAGCAAGGAATACATTGAGAATGCCCCACAGGTTTATTGGCCTCGCTAGCATATACCACCACTGCAACATACTATGTATACTCACTGTGTATGTATACTGGTTTTGGTTTGTTGTTTATGTTATGTTCTCTCCAATTACATGATGTGTTTTTCTTTTTAACTTTTTAATATGACCACCAGTATACTGTACCTGTTCCGCAGAAGCACATCCGCCCACAGCTTGACATCGTGGGGGCTCTCCATGCCAGGTGAGGTTTTGTGGAGGTACCACAGGGCCAGGCGGTGGCGCTGTCTCCCCAGCAGGCTGTGGAGGACGCAGCGGTGCTGCCAGGGGAAGACTGGGGCGGCCACACCGGGGCTGAGGAGCAAATCCATGGAGGCCTGAACAAGGGCACACAGTGCTGACATTCAAGCCTTTTCGGAGTTACCTCATCCATACACTTATCTATACTTGTACTTTAATGTAATATATTTTAAATATATATATATTTAATGTATACATATACAATTTACAAAATGTTTAAAAAAAAAAAAAAAAAATTTAAAAAAGAAGAAAAAAAAAAAAAAATATATATATATATATATATATATATATATATATATATATGTTTTATGTTATTATTAGTATTATACTACTGTATCAGATGTATTTAATATTATATTTGCATATGATATTTATATAGTATATTGTTTGTATTTATTCATTTTTAACATATTTAAAAGCGTGAAAAGTAAACTCAACAAATATTATATCCTGATAACATACAGTATTATACACATATGGACAATTGGACAGCAGGCAAAGTACCTTTACATGGCCGTGGTCCAGCAACCAGAAGGCCTTTATTTGTTGAGAGAAGCTGGGGGGGATTGTAAACGCATTGCAGAAAGACTGCAGGAGGTTGTCTTTGCACTGCAGGAAACTGGCAATGTCTATGATGAAGTACATCATCTGGGGGGCCAATAGGTTAAGTATTGTATGACTGCAATAGAATGGGATAGAATACAATATAATAGAATAGGATGAAATGAAATACAAATATAATTTAAAAATACAATTAATTTAATTTAATTTAATTAGATTTAATTTAATCAAATTCCATTCAAGTAAATTAAATACAATTAATGTAATTTAATATAATTAGATTTAATTTAATTTAATCAAATTCCATTCAAGTAAATTAAATTAAATTAAAAATTTAATTAACTTAAATTAAATTAAAAAGTGTTTTGGTGATGAGGATACAATGGCCTGAACTGACATACTGTCAATCCGAGGCACCAGCACCAGTTTCAGCAGGGCCTGTAGATTAGGAGGCGGATACCTCTGCTCCGTGTGGGCCTCAGAGATCCAGATGGATCCGTACCGTTTGTCCAGATGAGCCACCATACCCTGTATGAGGGACATCTTCACACCTTCACACCTGTATAAGAAGAATGCAGAAAAGGAAATGAAGTAAGTCAGAGTCAAGTGAGTGACTGAGAAATCCTCAATATGAAGCTAAATGAGAGCTTACTGGGGTGTTTTTAGAGAAGCCCTGCGGTGGCTCTGGTCCATCTCCCTCCACATCTGGGAGATGCGCTTCAGCTCGTGGGCCTCTGGAAGAAGAGCCATAGACAGAAAAGGCACTCTCACCTACCGACAAATCAAAAACCCTAAGACCAAGTCAATCTCCAATGGAGTCGGCCCACTATGGGACCTTTCCCATCCAACATGATGGACTGGTGTGTGATGGAGAATGTTACCAGGGTACTTGGGGAGGAGGCCGGTGATGCTCCACCACTGCACCAGTCGACCCAGCCAGATGTGCCGCTTCAAGGCCCGCTGCTCTCGGCTCCAGCAGCCACTTTCTCCCTGAGGGGAGCGGCATGTGTCCACACACACAACACACGGGACCCCCACTCCTACAATAGGATGCACCCCCACACTGAAGATAAAGACGCAGCAAAGTGTACGGCTGTTGGGCTATAGTGGAAATGTCATTCATATGAGTTGACTCTATCGTCGGAACTTCCAACTTCCTTTCCACTGATACTACCAATCAGATCACTGATATTTGTACAATAAGATTCCTGCTTGTGATTAATACGGATTTTATTAAGTATTTAAATTAAAAAAATAAATTCTGTTCACAAATTCACTGGCAAATTTCAGTTATCATAATTGACGTTACCTTGGAGAGCCCAATTCCATTAACAATGTTTTGTCTTCATATACATAATGCACAGGCCTATATAGCCTGGAAGTGGGTACCATGCCAGAGGTGCACTGAGCCCAGCTGCCTCCTCCCCCACTGGGCCAGAGTGAGGATGTTCCTCAGCCTCTCCAGCAGCAGGTGAACCCTGGTGAAGGCACTCTGGTCCAGAAACATCCACAAGCCCTGACAGCGGCTGACGCCTAGAGAGAGGGACAGAAGGAAGGAAGGAAGGAAGGAAGGAAGGAAGGAAGGAAGGAAGGAAGGAAGGAAGGAAGGAAGGAAGGAAGGAAGGAAGGAAGGAAGGAAGGAAGGAAGGAAGGAAGGAAGGAAGGAAGGAAGGAAGGAAGGAAGGAAGGAAGAAAGAAAGAAGAAAGAAAGAAAGAAAGAAAGAAAGAAAGAAAGAAAGAAAGAAAGAAAGAAAGAAAGAAAGAAAGAAAGAAAGAAAGAAAGAAAGAAAGAAAGAAAGAAAGAAAGAAAGAAAGAAAGAAAGAAAGAAAGAAAGAAAGAAAGAAAGAAAGAAGAAGGAAGGAAGGAAGGAAGGAAGGAAGGAAGGAAGGAAGGAAGGAAGGAAGGAAGGAAGGAAGGAAAGAAAGAAAGAAAGAAAGAAAGAAAGATGTTACAAGAGAAAGACATGAGCTGGTATGTTTAAAAGGTATCCATGGTGATAGATAAAGAGGCTGTATACCTACTCAGGGTTAGCAGCTCCTTTTTTGCAAACTCGGATGTTCTCTGCACCCAACAGCTGAACGTTTCCAACGTTTCCTCCACATCAACATTACCTATAAACACACGAAAGAGAAATGTAAGTATATGCTATTAATAGAGGGATGTATAGTCATGTATTAGTAAGAGTTTAGGGTAAAGAGTGAGCACGGTAATAAGTATTTGTAGTTTGCGGTACCTTGGTCCGTCAGATTGTTGACCCAGCGGATGATGGCCCTGACGTTGTTAGTGTTCAGGGCCTTAGACCACTGGCCCTCTGTGTCCAGCATAATGCCTCACCCTTCAGTCATGGGGTCACATCCCATTCATAGGAGAAACACATGGACTCTGTTAGCTCTAATATATTTCAAGTCAACATGCTGTTTTTTTATGGAGATATTATTATTACAGAGAAGGATGTCACAATAGTTTACAAGTGATATTTGACAGCTTATATTATTGCTTTCAAAACATTTAAACCCCTAAACACAAATATAAAAAAAACACTTTTGAGGGTATAGCAAGGAGTACCCAAGTGACATGCACTCCTGTGAACACACATACAGATATAAGTGAACACTTCAAATAAATAACACATGAACAAAAGAATAAATGACACCTTATGACTTACTTGCAGTCTGCTTGGTGTTTACTTGAGTGGCGTACATTTCCTGTCCGGCTGTGTGGCTGTGCTGTGTGACCCAGCAGATCGAGAGTTATGTTCTTACACAAGCCACTTTACACCGAGCTAATCCACTAATCTCAGCCTCAGCCGGCCTCCCATTGGCTCAATGGTTTCTACTACACAACCAACCATGTGTGTCGGCCGTATCCCAATAACAGAGTGTGTGTGTGTGTGTGTGTGTGTGTGTGTGTGTGTGTGTGTGTATGTGAGAGATAATGAATCATGCGATGAATATATACTGTATATATATTTATAGAGAGAGAGAGAGAGAGAGAGAGAGAGGGGGGGGGGGGGGAGAGGGAGAGTTTGATACATTTCATAACATAACAGTAACTGCATGCTGTGTATGTATATGATAAATAAAGTAATAAAGTAATGATGTGTGTATGTAACCATACTGTAATCATCCCTTTACCCTTTACTAGGGTTAAGGGATAGGGTTCAGGTTAAGGCTAAATCATACTGTTCCTAATTCAGTATGATTGATTTCTTTTTTGTATAAATACACGCACTCACGCACTCTTGGCACACACATACGAGCAACACACACACACACACACGCACACACACACACCCTTTGGCCCAGTGTTTGTGAATGCTGGCAATGTCAGACTTAGTTAGGTAGCAGAAGGTGTGTCCAAATCCTTCAGGGCCTAGTGCTGATTAATGACTACAGGGGATTAGAATTAGTGGCCACGATACTCAGCCACCGGGCTCTCATTGATGCCGTCGTCGCCACTGACCGCAAACTCTCCGGGTTACTACGACGACCAGGAGACTCACTCCACACACGTTGGATCAGGAAACTACCGCGTGACTCCAATGATGTGAGCTCACAGCCAGCACAGAGGTAGGTGCAGTTTGTTCTCCCAAGGCATTGTGCTTTCTTTCCTCCCTGCTTTTATTTCTTTATTTCTTTCTTTCTTTCAACCCTGCTAATAATTCTCAAGTGCTGAATTTCAAATGCTTGGGCATCTGCATTTAATTAAAACCTGTCTGTATACAGGGTTACCATTTACTATGCAGTAGGCCCCAATCTCTTACCCATAGTCGGTTGCACATGTTTAACTTTAGTTAAACATGTGGCCAGGTGATGTGTCTGTGTATCTGTGCGCTTCTTTGTGTCCCTTCTTGCTTTCCCATTCGTTCCACTATTTAATATACAATATCGATTTTTTTTTGTGTACACCTTTCACACCTTTGTGTCCTTTACTTGCAGTTTCACGACTGTCAACCATCAACACACCTCCGACCATTATGCTGCCTCCGCAAGATATTGATCCGGACTATCGGCCTAAGCTGCTTAGGAGAGGTGCCCCCGCACCCTCCAATGCATAGAGCGGATAACCAGTTCCTCCCCGCCCCCCCACCCCCCCCGCCCCCCCCCCGGGCTCGACCTCTATCCCACTTTTAATCTGCAAATCGTTTGAATGAAAAGGAAAACAAAATAAGATGGCCGTTTTGAGAGTGAAGTTCACCAAGTCCAAGCGGGACAAGCTGGCCCAGGTGCTGTGGATCCTGAACTGGGTCTCGGTGCTGACGGGGATCATCCTGTTCGGCCTGGGCCTCTTCCTCAAGGTGGAGATCAACAAGCGCTGGGAGCTGATGGCCGAGCGGGACGTCCACTACGTGCCCAACATGCTGATCGCCGTGGGCCTGGTCGCCTGCGCCATCAACTTCCTGGGCGGCAAGATCTGCTACGACTGCGTGGACAGCGCCAAGTTCCTGCGCTGGAAGCTCATCCTGCTGCCGTACATCGTGTGCACCTTCTTCTTCACCTTCTCGGTGCTGGCGGGCGCGCTGCTGTGCTACGGCATGCGCGGCGAGCTGGAGGACGCCCTGACCCTGGGCCTCACGCAGGCCATGCGGTTCTACAAGGACACCGACACGCCGGGACGCTGCTTCCTCAAGCGCACCGTGGACCTGCTGCAGATCGAGTTCCAGTGCTGCGGCAACGCCGGCTACAGGGACTGGTTCTACATCCAGTGGGTCAGCAATCGCTACCTGGACATGTCCCAGAAAGAGGTGGTGGAGTAAGTAGACACTGCTGCTTCCCCCAGCAAAGGGGGGGGGGGGGGGTCTGGCTGGCTGGCTGGCTGTCAGGCACCGAATGTCTTTATGGTATGACAAGTGCAAACCAGGTGCTATAGGGTGAAATGATAGAGAATCAGAGAACAGGAAAAAGATCATGGGTTTGTTCCAGAGGAGGTTAAGGGTTAAGGGTTCGGGCCGGCATGAGGGTTGCAGGAGGATTCAAATCTAGTCAATTGTATTTGTTAACCCCTAACCAAAGTTAGTCTCAAAGGGCTCTGCAGGCCACACTATAGGACACCCTCCTAACCTAACTAAGTCCTCTAGAGGGCAAGGGAAAAACTCTCCCTAACACAAGAAGGTGAAGAAACTTTGAGAAGGCACACAGAAGAGGGATCCTTATAGCGCAATAGGTGTCGAAGGGGCAGACATATATTAATGACTTGATGAGAATGAATAGAAATAGGTACATCAACCGGCCCTGAGTGTGTGCGTGTGACTCCCTCTCTCTTCCTCTCGCTCTCGGTCCGCAGTCGCCTGAGGAGCAACGTGGAGGGGAAGTACCTGGTGGACGGCGTCCCGTTCAGCTGCTGCAACACGTACTCCCCGCGGCCCTGCATCCAGGACCAGATCACCAACGCCACGGCCCACTACAACTACGAGCCGCAGACGGAGGAGCTCAACCTGTGGATGAAGGGCTGCCGCCGGGCGCTGCTCGACTACTACACCAACATCATGCAGTCCATAGGCCTCACGGTCCTCATCGCCTGGCTCTTTGAGGTTAATGCAGTGACAAATGAAAAGGGGTAGTACACTGAAAAGATCATTTGGTACCTGCGCTGTACCTCTACAGATGATCATGATCGGATTTTTGTTTTTTTTAATAAATAATTCACCAAGGGACTTCAGGGACATTGCTATTCCGTTTCTGTGCCACTGACTAATCACTGACATAATCTCAGCTGTCATATTATGTCCGAGACGTCCAGCATCGACCCATTGGACGATCCATCGCTCTCTAAGTCTCTATAGATAGACATCTCTTCCAGAACTACAGCTAATGTAAAGCCCACTTGGTGTATCATCATATCATGGGTCCAATGGATAAGACATCACTTTGGACTCTGGTAACTTGTGACAGCCCTAAATCAAACGATCGGTGTTGTTTATCCCTTTTTTTTGTCTCTTCTTTGTCTGTTTGTTCAGCTGTCAGTGTTGATGGGGGTGCGCTACCTCCAGACCTCCCTGGAGAACGTGCTGAAGCAGGGCGACCCCGACTCCGAGTCCGAGGGCTGGCTCCTGGAGAACAGCTTCGCGGAGACGGCCCGCTCCAACCTCAACATCATCAAGAACCTGGGCAAGTGCAACCAGATAGACACGGCCGACAACGGGGACCCCAACATCGACGTGCCCTCCCCCGCCCCGTCCACAGCCCACTACGGACCGGACAACGTGCCGCCAAAGGAAGCGGCCAAGGAAAGCTGAACGTGGACCGATGCTCAAAGACCTCAAAGGCTGCAGATCTCCTCCAAGGCCAGCAGGTCTCACGGTGTTGTGGTATTGTTGGACTGTGTGTTGCCATCATTGATATTTATGTTTTAGTAGTTTAAGGCTTTACGACAGGGCGTGTTGGGTTACACGCCTTATTGGCTTTTAACCATAGTCGAAAGTAGGCGGTAACTATGGGGTTTAAGGTTGTTATTGCGAAGAGCTTTTGTTATTTTATTGTACAATTCTCTACTGTACTGTAAGTCCTTAAAAGACATCTCATGGCCTACATAGCGTAAGTGTCTCAAAAGCTGTCTTTTAGTCACAAATTATCTACACTGACACTAAAATGCAGTTGAACCGTTTGAACCACTTGCCTGTACAATGAAGATGTGTTAGTGAGGACTGGCTATGTGTTTAATAGTGTAGTAGTCGTAGTACCAATCTTTACTGACATCTGAGTAACGTCTAATGGGATTAGAGTTATGATCTCCACTGTATCCGAGTGGGTTACTTGTTTGACAGAAACATTGTGAAGCAAATGAAGATTAGGAACATTTTATGAGCTTCAAAATGGCCTTCAGGACAATCAGCCTTAAGACTATGGTGAACTGCAGAGAAATACGGAAAATACAGAAATGGCATTTAGAGGCAATTGAGAATGATGGATCAGAAAGGTTGCTTATAAATTCAACTCTGGCACTTAACAAATAAAAATGACATTTGTTTCAATATTTTATAGCACCCAATAAGTGTTGATAATGAACCGTGACATCTGCTGTAATAAATCTGTCGATTGTTGAACGTGATCACCGCCTTCTCATGCATATGCTAAGGCTTTTAATATTTAAGCTGCGCTCTTCGTCCAAAGGATTCGGTGCAAGCAGTGCTAAAAACGGAAAAGCTTTCATCGTTTTTTTATGGAGAGTTCATATCATGACTGCATAAACAAATTTTATGCAGTTAGGTGACATTATTCATTGATATTATAAAGATGATTTTAGACCAATTTTGTATTTTACTTGGATTGATTTTCGCTCATGTGCGATAAAAAAAAGAAAAAAATATCAATATGTTGACGTCCTGTTAATGTCGGAGCAAAGACTCAGCGTGCACAAGACTCTTGTAGTCTAGGATCTTTATTTCAACAGGGTTGTAATCATATGGAAACGTAAGCAACACAAAAGAAGAACTCCAATATGCCCACAGTTTTAGTTTGTCCTAAAAGCAATGAACAATGTGCAATTTTTTTTCAATAAAATGTACATATTAATATTAAATAGTATCTTTAAATTTGCGTATAGAATAAGTGGGTTAGTCTTACGCAGGTATGACGCTTTTTCCTTTGTGATGCATGTTGTCCTAGTACTCCCATTTCCATGGAAACAGGTTTCCAACAAGCTCAGTCTAACCATTCCCTGTTGAATAATCTTGACTATGTTCTCAATTGTAAGTCGCTTTGGATAAAAGCGTCTGCTAAATGTAATGTAATGTAATGTAATGTAATAATCTTTGTTTTTGTGTGGGTGGGCCTAATTGGTATTTCCGTAATCATCCCACAACTTCCCCTAACCAGCATGGTGAAAATAATATAGTATAGCACCTGAAAAAAAAACAATCCTGCCAAAACCAACTTCTACATAACTTCTTTTTGAATCCTCCAATCGATTAAATAATAACAATTTATACCATTCTCATCAGTAAGCTACATTAGATTTATGAACACAAGTATTCATCAATAAATGTTCCAAAAAATTACATATATGAAGTGATAGTTATTATAAAGAAAACTAGTACCTTTTGTATCCAAACAAAGTATGATCCCAAACAATTCCTCAGTGGGAATGTCTTCTGTGAACTCTTGTCTCCTGTGTAATCAAGCAACACTTTTTGGAAAACTTTTATCCAACCGAAAAACCTAAACTAAAGAGAGAATGCAGGAACTTCACAGCATTACCTGGGGAGGCACTTGACACACATAAAGTGATGATGCAAACGATACATTGTGTAAGGGTACAATGGTTGTCTTTATTGGACTGTCGCTCTGTGAAGGACAAGTGCTGCCTTCGGGAGAGCCCAAACGTCACGCTGGAAAATCTAAATGAAAACAAGGCGGTGCCGGCTTATTCGCCTTCCCCTCCCCCTCACTCAGGCCAGACATATTAAGATTGCATCTGGTCATCCCTTAGACGGGGGGACGGGGTTGATAGAGGGCCTCCTGTATTCACCCCCCCACTAAAGAGAAGGTAAGCTCTATACGTGTGTGTCTTTGTCTGTGTCTGTGTCTGCGTGCGTGTGTGTGCGTGTGTGACTGCGTGTGCTTATATGCGGATGTTTCTGGCGACGTCAGCCGACGGCTCTATCGGGGGGGGGGGGGGTGATCTGGCTCCTCCCACCAGTCGATTGTGCTTCTCCTCCCCATCACAGCATCTGCCACTCCAGGGCAAACATGACGTTGTCTACCTCCAGGCTGCGGGCGATCTCCTCCAGGACACAGTGCTGCTGCCACAGCTGGTGCAGTTTCTTGTAGCGCTCGGGGCACAGGTGAAGAGGGTTGCCCCGTCTACGAGGTGAGAGGGACACACGTGGAGAGCATTACGACAACGACAAAAAGAGGGGGGGGGGGGGGGGGGGGGTTGGGGGCTGTTGGCTCCGCAGCAAAAACCACCAGAACCTCGGATATTACGGCTCCAATATCCCCATGATCACGATCCGTGAACCCTCCGCAGCCATGGGCCTTTCACAGCCGACGTCCTTTTATAGCCCTGAATAACTTGGTGTGTAAATATTGTTAATTCATGTTTTGTTTTAATTCTTCTTGTTCAATATTTGGTGAATATTTTGCTCATATCGTGTTTGCTTTATGTATTTTATGCACCCGCCTCACCAAGTCACTTTCCACATATACTTGGCAAAACGAAATAATTCTGACTCTGATGTGCAATGATGCATCAGGGGACAACACTGAGCATAGAAGGCAAACATTTTTTAAAAAGAACAAAAACAAAGCCTTGTTCGGAAGTTACTGGTACGTTTTGTCGATTGTACAGACTTTCAGGACACGGACATGCAAATGAGAAGCAATGAGACATTTGTTTTAAGATCATGAAAGTTGAGAGAGAATTTTTTTTTAAAAAGCATGTGAAAAAGTATGTTGGGTGCAGGGGAGAATGGGTGTACTGATGAAGTCCACATATCCAATGCAAGCTATTTGCCAACACATGGAAATAAATGTCTTACCCAAGCTGAGGGTCTGTTTCCCCATAGTCGTCGAGGTAAGGGGCTGGATAAGTGCTTCCTCGCGTCTTGCTGGCCTTCAGCACAATCTCACATTCTCTAATACTGTCCACAGAACACAACACATACACACCATGTATGTATGTCGCCATTCACTAGCTATGGCTTGAATTGATGTTGTGAAATACAAGCAATACTATTTTACCAGCATTCATATTGCCTCAATAGGGCAACATGTTTTGAATGTTGTAAATTGAGATAAATTGGGGTTGGGGGGGGGGGGGGGGGGGGGTTTGTTGTTAACAAACTTTTCCAAACAGTGTGATGTTAAACGCCCCAGCCCACCTGAGGAATATGCCAACTCCGGCGCCGCAGCTAGCGGCGTGGGCGGTGCATGCACCCACATCCTCCCCGTCCAGCTGGGTCTGGCAGCAGGTGCTCTGGGAGCACAGCATGACGCCGCACACCAGACACAGGGTGGGGTGCTTCCTCTCACCGTCGTTGGACTTCGGACACCTTGAGAGTAGGGGATTAAAAACATTTAACAGAGGGAAAAGTGTGTGTGTGTGTGTGTGTGTGTGTGTGTGTGTGTGTGTGTGTGTGTGTGTGTGTGTGTGTGTGTGTGTCTTACTTAAAGTGACTGGCTTGATTAAGGAGGGAGCTATAATCCTCTGGAAGTTCAATCAGGTGGTTCCTCCTCCTGGGATACCTGCGTAGGGTTGCAGCTCACAGTGAATTGAAGGCCTCAACCCAACAGTATATCTAATAATAGCATCTAATTATGACAAAACACACACAAGGAGTGGAGTCCAAGCAACACCGAAGAGAATGACCCATCTACCTGACTGTCTGGATTTCACCCTTTAGCGCTTTCGTTACAGCTGGGTCTTGGCACCACCTGAAAAAAAATTACACACACACACACATATATATATATATATATATATATATATATATATATATATATATACATATACACACTCGCCATAAAACTGAAGACCATGGCACTGAATGATAGGCTCTTTGTCAGGTGCCAGAGACACTAAATCATGAGTCAAAGTTGACACATGGACCGAAGCAGACCATGCTTTAAACAATTGTGGATACCTCTGCAGCAGTGGCGTAACAGAATCCGTGTGCTCCCAGAAGAGCTGGAATATATTGGTGGGTAATGCCAGATAACTGCACAGCGCCTCCATATGTCCTTGAGAGGTCACTGCAACAAAAACAGTAGGTTCATAAATACTTGGTGTATAGTGGGTATGCTTGGGCATGGTGGTGGTGGTATTTATAAACTATGGCTTCTGAGGGTGACCATTAATCTGGAATGTATTCTCCCCACTTCTCCCTTTCTACATGAGGAGTTTAAAATGAATCTTTTACATCACTGAGGTTTCATATTATGAAAAACCCGGCAACAATGTTGGATTTGTCATGACATGAAGCTCATTGATAATGTAGTTTAACATTTCCCACTATATATATGTTTTTATTATTATTATTATTATTGATATCAATATTATTATTATTATTATTATTATTATTATTATTTCCTGAGTGACCTGCAGTACTGGAGACGTCCACCGGAGGGGGCACTCCTGTAAGGCCGTTGAAGAAGAGTGCCGTGCAGCGCAGGAAAGGCATGATCGCCCTCTTCACTCCTTCAGCCACAGCGCTGCCGGACACGTCTGAGGTCAGCCTGACAAACAACGCACAGAACTCTGTGTTAAACCACGTTGATGCGTTTACTATTTACCTTTTACCGCCATTACAAATCACAACTAAGACAAACCCTGTGAAGTCACAGAAAGGAACAAGGAGTGCGTTCTCTTAACAAAGAGTTCTATCTATGGTTAAAGTATGTGGCTGTATGTGGACTTCAGAAAGAAGAGTATTTGCTGGACTAATTCTTTGAAACGACGTGATTAAGGACACTTCGTCTTGTCAAGAAGATATGGTTCATACTGGTTGAATGTATCCTTCAAGAGTGACTTTTACATCACACATCGCGGTGGCTACTGAAGTCATAAGGAGGGTTGTCTGGTTACCCTGTGGTGAGCTGGGACACGGTGGCGTAGAGCTCTGCTGCTGCCCTGGCCTCCTCTCCTTCCTCCCCAGCTGCCACCGCAGGAAAGTCTGCACACAGAAGAGCAGGAGCACCACCGGGTCTTGTTTACGGTCCCACAGTAAACCAGCTTCCACAGACCAATACACTGTGGCCACGAGACACGTTGTTCAATAGCAACTAGGGCTGGGCGATATGGAAACATTTATCATCACGATAATTAGGGGGAATTTTGATAAATATCACGATATGCTTAAAATACCATTCTGAATATGAATCATCTTAAGGGCACATCTTCTCATCGTAATTCATTGACACTATAAAACTGGGTATTACGATGAGCTGATATCTTCATTTCATGACGATACAATACCATTCAAGGACGATAAACGATTATATTGAATTATCGCCCAGCCCAGATAGCAGCTGCTATTCTTGTCGTACCCGAGGTGAGCAGGACCTGCACCAGGTGAGCCATGGTGACCAGGTGCAGGATGTAGAGGTGGTTGTAGGCGGAGCTCACGGCAGACGGCTGCAGCTCCACCGCCTCCTCCTGGTAGAGGGCAGGGATGGACAGCACCATGCCCACCTGGCGGCAACAACATTAAATACAAAGCACATGAAGAACAAAAATGACACACACTGACCAGAAAACTGTGCATAAATGGAAAGGCAACGGTTGCAACCAAGAAAAGCCTTGATATTTAAAAGTCTGATAAAGGACTTCATTGGACACCCACCAGAAGATGAAAGAAGTCCACCTCGAGAAGAGAAGGGGTGTTCTCTCTGCTAATGTTCTGTAACAGGACTGGAGACGGAGGAGAGACATCTGGTTAGACTCCACAGAAAACCAAAATAGTGAGGACAGAGGCGCACGTATTGTATGTAAGACGGTGTACCTGCGAGCATGTCTGTAAAGTGCCGTTGGATCACAGCCTGGGAGGACTTTATTCTCTGGGCTGCTGAGAACTGGATGACTGCGTTCAGACCCACCAGCTGAAAGACAGTTGGAAGACATTTAGTCCCATTCTCATCATCTAAACAGCAGTATTTATATAGAGATGTAGACATGTCTAAAGGTTTTGGATAACCTGTCTGTTCTGTAAGGATCCAAACAGTGGTTTGTCTTCTTCCTGCAGCACATTTTCTGCAACAAAGAAATTGTAAAAGAGAAATATTACATATAAATTATAATTATCTAAATAAATTAAATAAAAATACTCTTTACCTTCCCATTACGAAAGTAATAAATGTATACACAATTCGACAACACTACAAAACATTGTTTATTGATTAAATGTCAATAGCTCATGACTGAATTACATTACTTTTACAGAGTAAAAGGGTTCAAATATAACCATGGGTTAATTACCAATGGCTTGGATGGTGAAGGCGCATGTGTTCCAGGCCATGGTAGGCACGTGTGGGCACAGTTCGTTGGGCGGCGTCTCCAGCCCCACCCTGTGCACCGTGGTGGCGCACACCACAAGCATCTCTGCTATGCTGTCCGAAAACTTCCTCCTGAAAACCCATTGACGTCAACACTTTCAGAAGGCTTCGCCCCCCACCCCATCCGCCCCTCTGCGCTACAAAAAAACAGGCTTTCAACCACTTTAATTCAAGACTTTTTTTATACTACTTGGAAAACAATTTAATATCGATTTCAAGGCCCAACGGCGTATAGGTAAATATAGGTCATATAGGTGTATAGGTCTAATTCTGTCATAATATTTCAGCAGCGCTGCTTGTCTGACAGCCAAAAGTATCCTGCATGAAGTTAACGCGCCAGTGCAGTGGTCAATTTATTGCCTTATGATATTTAACATTTAATGCCTTTTAGGGCCTTAAATTGGCTTTTGGAATTTAAGACTTTTAATACTTTTAGTACCTCCGCAGGTACCCTGATTAAAAAGATAAATTAATACATAAAATAAGTCATTCACTCACTGCTCCTGCACTCCGAAGCTGAGGATGGATTTGAAGTCCGGCTGACCCTCTCCACAAAGTCCCACCTCCTCCCCGTGAGAAGTGCTCCCTGCATCGCAGCAACAAAACAGCCAATCAAACACCTTGCTCGACTTTTTCCGTGATCACCAGTAAAATTACACACGGCATGATCCACGGCGGGTTCCTCAACGCGACTGACCCGTATTCGGCTGCAGTCGTGAACAGAATGTAGTGGAGCTTGGAAAGCCCAATAGGGGACTGTTATACAATTTCCGTGAGATCTGTTCTTACCATGACAGTGACCGATGGACTTGAGTCCGTTGATTCTGGCAGAGAGGATCTGAATCCAGCGGGGCAGGGTTAGGTGCTGACCCACTATCTCTGCGCTCTCACTGCAGAACACAGGGTAGACATCAGCATCTGTACGCACCTCAACAAATGGGAGCCTACAACTGCATGGGGGCTGCAATCATTCTGCAATCAGTCTATGGACTACACAGTAGGGCTGCAACGATTAGTCGATTAAAATGATTAGTCAATCAACAGAAAATTAATCAAATCACATTTTTAGAATAGATTCATCGTTTAGGTCATTTATCAAGTACAAATACCAAACATTTGCTGCTTGACGCTTTAGAAATTCAAATGTTTGGTTCATTTTTCTTGGCTGCTTGTCAGATGAAGCAAGCAAATTTAAGACACTTTGGACTCTGGTAACATGTGACGGCATTTGCTATTATTGATGACATTTTGATTGATTAATCAGAAAAATAATCGTTAGATGAATCAACTATCAAAATAATCGTTAGTTGCAGCTCTATTACACAGCATCGATGTCTGGATGGTGATTTGGAGGTTATGTTAGAGGGGTGCTCACTAGTCGAGAGTGAGTGGTTCCAGGGGGATGAGGGGCACCACGGTATTGCACAGGGACTTGCAGAGGGGACACAGGTACTGGCCGTTCTCCAGGTCAATGATCAGCTCAGCGTGGAGACGGTTCCTGGTCGTGTTCTGGATCGCCTCAAAATACCTGCAGGAACAAGTTAAAACGCCTTATGCTCTCTATGGATGTAGCATGCATGTAGCAGACACAGACTGACAAGCTGAGTGGGTGTACAACTCAGATAGCTGACATGCAGGTAGCCAGTGACTCACTTTTGCCAGCAGGTGGCATGCATGATGTGGCCGCAGCTGCCAGTGTGGGTCCCCACCACCAGTTCAGGGGACATGAAGAGCGAATTGGATGGTGCTGCATTACCTGCAAGAGACCCACATCGCTAACTGAAGTAAAACCTTTCAGTCTATACCAGTGGGTACACATGATGAATGACTATAGGTTTTCAGGCCTTAAAAGAAAAATCCTTCATATTCCAACCCTCAGAGCCACTAATCTGAAGCGTAGATGTTAGCCAAAAAAAAAAACGAGTGGGCATGCTGTGAAAAAAGTCAACAAATTTAAAAAAAAAAAATCAACCAATGAATGTGAGACCCACCGTCGCCGTTGCCCAGCTCCTTCCCCCTGCACTGCGTGAGCACTGTGGACCTCTGGACGCACGCCGTCAGCACCATGGCCTGGGAGTGTGCCGCCACCTCCTGTTCCTCCTGGCAGAGGATGCAGGTCAGCACCTCCCTTTGGGCGGGCGTGGAGCCCCGCTGAGGTCCCAGGGCCACACAGCGCTCCCGCTGCTCCGGGGCACAAACGGAGCTGGACGGGGGGGGAACGAGACACATCAATGAGCTGCTGCTGCTACACCCTCCACACAGAGTGATTATTATGTAAAGGGGCTTACTGTTGGGATGGGCCAGTCTAAAACTCAACCATGTAAAAAGCGTTTTAGTGTGGTGCACTGGGGGATAGTGTAGTAGCTACAGTGTTCGACTCCCAGTCCAAAAAGGTACTGGGTTCGATCCCTCCTCCCTCACAAATGAACCCGTAGGCCTTCTAGAGCAGGACACCCCACCCCCACCTGCTCCTTAATGACATGCATCCGAATTCTCTGCAAGTCAGTCTGGATAAAAAGCCAAATGACAATAGTGAATGGTAAATGAGTAACAGTGTAGCTTCTCACCTCTCGGTAGATGTGGCGTTGGGCTGTCCTCCGTTGTTGCTGCTCTCTGGCATGTTGTCATACAGCATCTTGTTGGACTCGATGAAGTTCCTCTGCATGGCCGACATCTGGGCCATGATCTTCTGTCGATGGAGCTTGGCCGCATCCGCCTTCCGCTTGCGCTCAGCCTTGTCTTTGTCCTGGGCGAACTGAAAAAAGGTCAAAGTAGGAGGTGAGTGCATTAAGGGCAGTCCAGCTTTCTAAACTAACCAACTAACCACATTAGAAGTTTCACTGTCCATTCTTCAATACAAGCAGCAGGTATGTTTGATTTTACTGGTATGTAATGTGCATTTTCTTAGGGAACTCTCACACCCCTTATTCTATTGTCATTAAGGTTGGTGTGTATGTATATGATCCTGTATATAGATATGTTACACATAACCCAATAAAGTACATTTGGTCTTGCCCATAACAGGCGTCTTCCATCCATTTGTCCTCTTTACCTCTTGTTCTGGTTTGCTTGTGTCCATGCTAACTGAGGCTGTTGGGCTTGACTTCTCTCTGTGGCACTTGACCATCTCAAACATCTAGCAGATGAAAAAAGATTTGCGTAGAATGAAAAATAGACAACCGCTATAAAACCCATGCCATGTGTTTGTACGATGAGATGGATAGCTTCAATTTCTCACCTGGAGAATCCATTTGACCATGTCGCTGTGGCCTTCAAGCGCAGGAAGTGACTTGACTTTGGTCAGTAGCTGGAATACAGATTTGCTGTGTTCTGAGCCGATACCTAAGTGACCAGTGAAACAGATTTGGATCACAACAAAATCAATATTAGTCGATCGACCAATCAATCGAGTGCTCCTTCGAAAGAATATAACGAATATGAATCTAAATTAACACTTCAAACTATCACTAACAAAGCAAGCGAAGGCAACTAGAGATGGGCATTTGGAATTGTTCAACACATTTTAGTTACCATTTCATCGCTAAATCATCAAATAAAAAAATCGAAATAATCCATAGATCATCATTACAATGAATATCATAATTAGTCGCAGGACTACCAATGGTGCCAAATGATGTTCAACTAAATAAAACAAAACAGAGGCAACATGGCCTCCACCTACCACGCGCTTTGAGGCTAAAATCAAAGGCCACCTCCTCGTCTGCAGCCGCCTCCAGCTGAGACTTCTCCTCCAACAGGGCCTGTCCAATCAGATGTAAGGCCTTGGAGGGGGGGCACACATTACATCATCAATACAGGTCAGTAGTAATACAGGTTAGAGTACAGAGACTAAAACACCAACATTGAAATTGTAAAGGAATCAATCGCCAGTTGACACGTACCCTCTGGACCATGGCTTCTGTCCACTGGGTGGAACGGTCCTTGGCAGCTCTTTGCAGCACTCGCCTCAGGATGTGGACGAAGACGTCACAGCTGAGCAGACGCACCACACCGGAGAAGGCTGGGCAGAAGGCTGGCGGCACGGGAGGTCGCAGTGCTGGGTAGCGAGAAATAGGCAGGACAACGTGTCAAAATGCTTTGTTCAAACCGATTTCTGCTCCAACTCTAATCCAATTCCTTGAACAATCGGACAATAGCCGAGCCCATAGAGAGATTATTTTCATCTTTTGGGGTTGGCGGTCCAATCATGCCTTTGGGCACACTCACTAACATAATGACATAGTATTAACCTTGATCAGTGCCTTCCTGAGCTCTCCTCTTCTTCTGGGAATCCTCTGCCTAGAATAAAGACAGCAGCCATTACATTGAACTGCATACCAAAATGAGTACACAAGAATCCAGGAGTGGGCTTAAGGCTTTTGTCATACCTTGCTGTGCTGAGATTTGGAGTAGTGGTAGAAGAAAGGATTGAACTCTGGCAGACACTCCTTTTTCACTTCATAAAGACCGTGACCTGACACCCCAGGTTTCCTAGGAAATATGGCACAGGGTCCAATTTTACCCTCAACAATAATCATCCAGGATAAACAGCTGTAATGTTCACACCTTTACTTACTTGAAATTGGAAACTTTGGAAATAACAGACTCCAGGCCCGTTTCATGGCTCTCCTGTGAAAATAAGGTTTCACATTATAGCTGTTTTTTTAGTTTTTTTTAATGTTGCTTGGCTTCTTGAGTTCAGAGTTCAACATGCACGATGCTGTGTAGCTCACATTTTCTGGCAGGCCTTTGACCAGGCTGCTGTGGGCCATGGGCTCAATGCAAAGCAAGTGGATCACCTCCCTCATCGTCACATCCTCTTTGGTCACATGACTGACCCCTGGGACATAGCGCTCACCTGCGTGGGCAACACCAAGCAAAGCTACTGGTCAAACACTGGGGAACAGGTGGTGGATAGCGAGTGTGAGAGTGAACACCTTAGAAGATAAGAGCTTTTAAGACATACCGATAATGACAATTAAGAGAAAGAGCATCTCCTCCGTCAGCCGATTCCACTGCTTCAACAGCTCCTGCAGGACGGATGTTGAAATGGTTGAGTACAACTTGAAGAGCAGGAAAAAGACAGCGAGAAAGAGAGAAAGACAGAGACACAGAGACACAGAAAAAGACAGAGATGCAAAGGTAGACTTAATATTGAGGTATTTCTTCTTGCCTGATCTTTGCCCGAGGTACTCCTGTTAAAAACGTCCAAGAGCTCAAATCTCAACAAGAGAAGCATGAGAAAATGGTTGGGGTCCATTTTGGAGGCTGCAATCTGTTAACAAATAAATAAAAATCAGTGTATAATAATAAAAAAATGTATGCTAAAAGTATTATTATGATTATATAAATTTAGATATTCTGATACACCCCCCCTCTCCCACCCACCTGTAACATGAGTACGTCCTTGTCATACATCTCATCCCGGCACTTCACATCTTGATAGTAATATACCTAAGAGGAAGAACCAACACAAAGTTAGTCACACCCCTTCATGGAAAAATGTGTGAGGTGTGAGCATGGAGAAAATTAAACAATTAACCATTTCCCACAGACCTGGCTGACAAGCGAGAGGCCATTTCTGCGCCACATCTCTGCCGAGACCTGCGCCACCAGTACCAGACAGCGCAGAGAATGTTCTGCCAGGTACATGTAGTCGTAGCTCGCCTGGAAAAGAAGGACCAAATATTTCTTTACAACCTAATTTAAATGTCACCGAAAAAGTTTTATTACCGAGCGAAACGCCGCTTACAGGATCGACATGCTGGTGGAGACGTTCAATTGCCCCGGTCCTGCACAGGTGCAGATATAAGCCTATGGATGACAACATACACAGGTCGGTCACACAAGTAGTGCTTTCCAGAGAGTTCTTCAGACTATGATGATTCAATTCGAATTCACAGACAGACAGACACACACAGAGAGAGTGCAGCAGTCTTACCAGCAAACAGCCTGGAGATGGGTAGGTGTATGCTGACAGGCTCCTGGGAAACTTTGTAAGGACGGATGTGTAGGATCTGCTTGCACATGTAGAAGTCAATAGGCTCGCTCTGGGAGGCCCGGTTATTGCTGAGGACCAGGGCTTCATGGCATTCTCTGAAAGCCTGTAGCAAGACCTTCTCCTGCACATGTGTGAATGAGGATGTGGAGTCATGCACAGAACATGTTGCCTTTCGTTGAGCTAGTCAATGATTGTTTTTTTTCTTTTTTATACGATATTCTGTGCAGCGTGACTTACATCCGAAGCACACCAGTCCTGAAACATGGAGAGAATGTGGCGGAGCTGGATCTGCAGAGAGAATCCTGCCTCCCATTCTGGTTCAACCTCAATGTGTTGACCAAACTGACGTTTTACCTCCTCCATACCCTGGAAACGGAAAGATTATTTTTATTTTTGTAGGGCCACCATAAACAAGTGTGATGTGCCCTTGAGCTTGAGAGACCACCAAACAACAACATACCTGCATACAGCTAAGGAGATCCAGAAAGGCTTTGAACCCTTCCAGAAACTCTGTCCTCAACTCATCCGTCCATTCAGTGGGCTTACTGATCAGAATGTACCTATATTATTGAAAAAAAAGTTAGTTAAGCTTTGGAGTCGGTGCAAGCTATAAATGTGTGCTAAATATAAAACTTGCATGGCATTTTTTTTGGTAACTGGACCAATCACCTGAGGTCGTGGAAGATGACATAGATGCGTAAGAACTTTTCAGAGTTGTAGCCTTGGAAATGGAAGCGGTTGGAGTCACCCAGGTGCCCTCTGAGCACCTCCATGATGGTGCCGACAATAACCTTGATGACCTTAGCTTCCTCAATCAGATGTCTGGCCTGGAGAGGGCAGGAAGGCAGGGCAGAGACATGTTGTAATGCACTCGCAAGTGCCTTTTGGATAAAAGCACCTGCAAAATGGCTGAATGTAAATGTTAAATGTTTACTACTTCTTGTAATTCATGTACTTCTTTTTTGCTTTTTTTTGCTTATTATTTACTCCTCAAGAAAGTTCATAACATAGATCTAATTCAAAAAAGGTAATCATAACAACTCTAGTCTCATGCAGATTGCAAACACACATGTAACGCAAAAAAAAAGGAAAATGTTTAGATGCCTTCATAACAGCCAATGCTCACCAGTGTGGGCACAGTGAAGATCTGGACAGACAGAGAAGAAATGTATATACTCCTGTCATGATAATCAAAGATGAAGCACTGCTGCAGCATATCGTAGTTCTAGAAGATCAAAGAAAGAGTCGTCAGTCATTACAAAACTATCAAAAATGTATTTGCAACAATAATATTAGACTTTTTTTATACCTTTGTAAATTCAATTGCAAAAAGTCTCTTGGACTCCGTATCCATTAGCAGGCTACAGAAAATCAACTCGTACACGATCTTGCGAGCTCCTAGTGGAAAGAGAGACAAAAGGAACAGCTGTATGGTTCTGAAAACAGAAAATGGGACAGGATGATTAGATCTAACCATGTGTCCAGATTCCACTGCCACTTACCCTTGTGCATCGCAAAGTCATGCAGCATGAGTTGGCTGACGAAACAAGGATCCTGGTGAACCGGTTTAAACTCAAGGAACACCTGACAGAAGACCTGCCTGAAACCAACTGAAAGGAAAACCAAACATCAGCAGACTAGACTCGTCAGAGCTCAAGCAGGGCAGGGCGGCTCAACCAGCCAGTTCTGTGTTATAATGCTACATGTCATTCCTTTTCACTGTGCCGTCCAATAAGGCATATAAATAGATAGCTAATTAGTAAGTTAAACATGACATTTATAAAGAATTGATGATTGATGATTGATGAAGAGAGACCACACAATATCAAATGAGCCAAAGACGAAGCTTCAAAGCTTATACCTGAGTAACCGATAATCTGCTGGAACCAACTGCCCAGGCGCAGAGCAAAGCTCTGATGGGCCATCACTGCATAGAGAAGGACCTCCACACGCAGAGCTTCCTGGGAAATGTGCTTTGAGTTGAACTGCAAGAACAGCCAGAGTTAGGGATGTATATAGAGAGACCAAACAAAACCAAACGAAACATCTCGACCGAAGACCGAATGCTGAATAGATGAATAACTGCACTGGAATGTACCTCGATGAGGTCATTCACTTCCTGGCAGGCTAGAGCCGTTCCTTTCTTCACAATCCACCGGCCCTGTTTTACAGGTAAAGAGACATTATTGATACAAAGTGTGCCACATTTTTGTTTTTTTAGGATGAGCTGCCCCACACCATGTGGTTCCATCCTCCTGGGTTGAGCAAAAGTGTAAAAGTCCAAACACCTCTTTGTCGATGATTGCTGTGTGAGACTGGGCTACAGCCTTGGTGCACTTGATGGAGCGCTGCAGGCTGTAGATGACATGGTCGAATGAGTGAGAGTCATCGTTGTACAGCACGCATAAATAGGAGTCCTCGTCCACACTGAAAATACATAGACACCGCGGGAGGGGGGGGCAGAATATCATAATTTAGCAACAATTCACTGTACACACAAAACCTAAATTGGACAGCTGTCATTTGTAATGTGGCTATGTTGACCAGCTAGAAAACACATCTATGGAACTCACAGAACAATGTTAGATAACTTGGATGCTAAGCAGTCTTTATGACCAGGGAACATTGAAGCCATATCATATGACTATGATATGGCTAATATTATGTTAAGCCGTAACCCACTGGGTCTAGCATCACTCAATGTAGTACTACAACAATGTGTCCAGCTCTTGTGTTTCATAACAGATGGCTTGGCAGTACCTGGGCTCCAGATCTTCTGGAAGCTCGTAGTATTTCTCCCAGACCAGCATTTCTGTGATGTAGCGCAAGAGACAACGAAACAGCAGCTCAGCACGCTCACGTAGAACAGGCTCCAGCACACTGGCGTCCTGAAAAGCACAGTTTATATACATGAGGCATGGGCATACATCTTCCTATCAGACACACAGACATTTAGCACTGTAACCCGTCAGCCTCGAGTCAATCTGCTGTGGCCGCATTTACTTGGATAACCTTTGCCAATTCCCTGTTTAGTCGATAGTTGGCAGGCTTGCTCTGGTGCTGGCAAAGTACTTGTGTTGCGGCTTTCTGAGTTTGCCACACTCAGGATTCGAACCCAGGTCGTCTACCAGCATTAGTGCCAGCGGCGTAGCCCACTGGACAGACTATAGGAAAAGGTGGCCAATTTCTAGGGCTGTCCCGAATACCATATTTTGGGCTCCGGAGCTTCGGTAGTAATCGACAGCGAATATTCGAATATTCGGGGGGGGGGGGGGGGGGGGGGGGGGGGGGTGTTTTATCGGTCTCGGTTTTTTACACCGTCAAACAATAGCCCAATACTTACAGCATTCAGGCGACTTTTCATGCTTGTTGTGCCACCGTGGTAGGCCAGTTTCAAATCGCATATTTGGCACACTGCCTTTGTCTTGTCATCGCTCAATTTAAAGTGTTCCCACACAGCTGAGGTCTTCGGCATTTTGTCTTCCCTTTAACGGCCAAGGTGAACTGAAGCCTGACGTTCACTGCTGTGAGTGATGTCACGCGCCCAAGCTGAGATGGTATATATTTCCACATCTTAACAGTCAAGTATAAATATAGTACAAGAATGTGCTGACAAAATGTATTTTGCGGTTCGCCTTTACTGTGCGTTCACACCAGAAGCGTCTTGCGCTGCAAAGACGCCTTGGACGCTCATAAAGATTTGCTGCGAATATTTTTGTTCGCTTTTGACGCTCAAGACGCTCAATGACGTACAATTAAATTATGCAGACGCATTTAAAGAGCCGTATGCTTTTAGACAGCCATATCAAAGAGTGAACTCCCACACACTTTGGCCATATATTGCAGAGACGGTTTTGCTTGTTTGATAAACGATAGTCGCACATCCCTCGTAACTACGCCGTGAAGGTGAACCCTCCCGGACTCCGCTATTAACATGAACCGCTCCGCCGGAGGAGCCGCACATCCACACGCACCGGACACCACAATACAAACACACATGTTTTCCATTTGATTGCTTTTAAATAAAGTTGTGTGCAGTTATACGGTAAATACGATTAAGTGTTCAATGTCTCCTACCTGGTCCAGAACCGCTTGGTCCATGCCGTTAATAGGCGGCCCGCTTCGTGCGTGTGTTTGTAAAAATGATATTTAAGCTGATTATTACGGTATTGTCTCTGAAATAAAAAAGGCTTGGATCGTACAACACCGGGCGCCCCTCCACAGCCGCGATTATCTTTTCCGTCGACATTTTACAGTAGGAACCAACAAAGTACAGTAGGAACCAAAGTGCCGGTGTTCCCTGGGACCCACGCAAGCGGAGAGCGTCTACATTCAGATTGGCTGTCAGTTTTTGCCGCTGAAACGCGTCATAGTCATTTGCATAAAGTTAAACTGTCTTCAACTTTTTTTTGACGCTCTGGACGCTCAACTTTTGACGCTGGAAGCGTTTTTAACGCTTGTGACGCTTTGGACGCTCTTGCCCATAGAAAGTGAATGACTTCCGGCGTCTTTGCAGCGCAAGACGCTTCTGGTGTGAACGCACAGTTAGTGATAGCCTCATCTGCCCTCTCAGAGAGTCCCATCTTGTAGAGAGTGATGCCATGTGATAATACATCTAAACCTCAATGACAAATATATAAAATTGCATGGATTGGGGACCAGTTCCTGACATACACAGATTAGAGTTGTTCCGATTCCGATACCAGTATCGGAAATTGCTCCGATACTGCCGAAAATGCTGGCATCGGTATCGGCGACTACTGGAGTCCAGGCACCGATCCGATACCACGTAATTTATTCAATTAGTAATCTAATAGGGGCTATGCGCAACATACTTCTGCATTCTGCGAAACAGGTCTCATCACATCCGGTTCAGGTCCGCTGTACCGCGCTCACATTATTTTATTTATTAATCCGCACTTCCAGATAGGGTGGCCATTCGTCGGTCCCCCCCCTGTCGGCCGTAGGTCCGAGGTGTGTTGCGATCGCGCACGCCTCCCCCCCCCCCCTACGTCAGCCGTAGGTCCGAGGCGCGCACCCCTCCTCCTTTTCAACAACTCATAAATGGTCACCCTACTTCCAGACCGTCACCGGGGCTTCAGAGTAATGTGTCCGAGGAGAGCAGCCCTCTCCCGGACTCACTCGCTAGCTTTAACCGCTGTTTTTTTTTTTCTTTCTTTTTTCATCCATCTTTTCTTCTCCCTAACATTCAGATGTTAAAATTAAATAAAACGCCAACACTAAAAAGGGCTAACTATTAACTATCCAGCTGTTAACTGTTCTATTTAAAAATAAATGGCTTGAATTTGCTCTTTTTATTCATGTTTTACAAAGAGTTTAACCTGAGCCAGGCCTTACCACTATGATAATCATATCACAGTCATGCATGTATGCTTTTTATTTTATTTTTATATAACATACTGGTATCGGATCGGTACTCGGTATCGGCCGATACCCACAGCACAAGTATCGGAATCGGTATCGGGAGGGAAAAAATGGTATCGGAACATCTCTAACACAGATAACCTTGTTTTGTTTTTTATGTTCAATGTGGAGTATTGCCACATGTGAGGTGTCAGTTCTTGTTAAAGCAGTGCTTAGATCTGCAGTAGAAAACACAAAGCAGGCCGACAGGCATAGGGTCGCCTTAATTGAGGCACCTGTTGTTTATGGAAAAAAAGTCACAGAACCTCTGTGTGTTTGTTCAAGGGCTTTGGCATTGGCCTTCTCAAAATGGAAGCCCAGTAGCTGTGTTGAGCTAGTGAGACAAATTAACACACCGGAAATGGGTTAACCGTAAAAGGACCTTGAGTAAAAATATAAAAACAGAAAACCAACAAAGGCACAGGCAGCCAAATATCAACGGCATTGATGTCACATCTCAGTCTAGCCACAATTAATCCAGAGTCAAACTACTGCTAAAGAATGGTTGTTTGTTTTCCTCCATAGCTTATAATCATGTAAGCAAACACTCATAAGGACTCTCTAAACATTCTCAGGCAGTGCAGGTCATTTAATGTCACTTTCCCAGATGTTCTTCCGCTGTCCAAAGCCAAAAATACAGCCAAGACAACTGCTCAAAGATTAAGACAGGGAGAGAGAAAAAAAAAAAAGCAATCCGGGGTTCACCGACTGGGAAAGAAAAGACATCCTTCCCACCTCCCCCCTTTCCACCCATTATGTAATGCAACTTACGGTTTCCATGGCAACAGCTGTCCCCTGGTCATGTTTGGAGCAACAGGGGCCGATCTTCCAGGCCTCTATATCGCCACAATCGCAGAACCCCCCACCCGATGACGCGTGCATCTGAGCACACGTAAGACAGAGATAATTATGTTGTGATTACACGACTAGTAAAAAATATATTTTTTATAATAAAGATCAGTGCATTTGGAAAACATAGAAAATAAAGAAAATATGATTTCTTTCAATCCTTAGATTATACACAATGTTAAAAAATATATGGTCATAGGAATTACAGTATATAGGCAGTACCTTATAGCGATGGCCTTTATGCACACTTTCCTGGAAGCAATCCATGCACAGCACACAGGTGGGGTCTATTGCACAGTCCCTGCAATCAGTGGAATGCAATTTGGCTCATTAATATGCATAACATCTCATTTAAAAAAACATTTTACAGAAATTATGTAGTACAGAGTAAATTCCAAAACTGTAAAACAAAACATTTTTGGATACAAAAATACGGTATTATATTCATCAATTCATCGCTTTGCGGCTGACAGCTGAAGCACTATCGCTCAATACTGGACTAATTTCAAAAATTGTTGTCCACAGTAGTCCTCGAGACCCAAAATGATGGGAAAATGGGGTCCAGGTTGAAAAATCCCGAAGATCCCCTTTAATAATGTATGTCTTTTATTGACTAAACGACAAAAATATGAATTGAACGGTTTAATCCACAAAAAGCGGTGAGTTGCAGGTCTATGCTGACCTGCAGGAGTAGACCGTCTCTCCCTCCTTAAAGACACGTCCACATAGCTCCGAGGACCCGCCGCCCTGCTTGAGCTTTGCCAACCCCTCCTGTGGATCCTCTCCAAACAGGAAGCACTCCAGCGGGTGGAGGAGACACCGCTGCACTCGCTCCTCTTCCTGCGGATCAACCACCACGTCCAGGCAGTAGGTCTGCGGCACATGGTCCCGCAGGTAGGTCCGCAGTTCTGCACAGCTGTCTGCAGCATCCAGCCATTTCTGCAGGACACAGCAGAAGGACAACACACCATGACAGCAACATTAAGACACACCTAGTTAAGCTCGTTTCTACAGTAATAGTTTTCACTTTTTCACCAAAAAAAACACAAAAAAAAAAAACATTTTATTTTCAAACAAGACAACTAGAGGGACCGGGACGCCTTCATGGTTACATAATGATGTTTGGGGGATATCGCTTAAATGAACTGAATGACGTCACCTGTCTTAATTGTTATTGCCTTCACAATCACTATTCATCTCGTGATCGCGAGAAAACTACATTCGTTATTTCGTGACTACGAGATAGACAAGTCGGAATCACGAGAAAAACAACTTTGTTGTCTCGTAATCACGAGATAAATAAATCCTGATTTTTAAAATCATCGTAAACCCAAAACAATGTCATCGCATGGCCTCTACGCACTTCCGTAGTATTTGCATTTGCGATACAATTATCTTCCGTGTTTTGCACAACATACAGTCAAAACCGTAAAAATGTGCTGCGAACAAATAAAAACATCGCTATGTTGACATATTAACATACCGACCGATGGCATTAAACATGACTATGTTGACACGGAAGTGGCATGCACCCGAAAACCACTGAATACAATGCGATGTGATTGAGCCTGGCCGGTGATAATAACAGCCCACAGGTAAAGGCTGTTTTTACACTATTTACCGTTAGCATGGCAGCTAGCAGCTAGCTGGGGGAAATAACAGATCCGCGGCCGCAGCGCCGAGCAAACATGGCACACAACACAACACACGTACGCATAACCTCACGCCAAATGCAACGATGTCACGGCGCCTGGACCGTTTTAACAGTTTTAAACACATACATATATATATAAAACCCTACCTTGCTGAGATCCACTCCGTTGAGTGTTTTCTCACCTTCCGCCATATTTTATCTGCCGTAAAGAAACGGTCTCACTCGTCATAACATTTTTACGACGTAGCGACGGGCTCCTCGCGGACAGCAACCGGCCCTAGCGACCGGCTACGCTACGCCCAGCCTAGTATAAATACCGTAATATCACCGGCTAACGTGTCGTTAAAGACGGTTGACGCTCGCAAATCGCAGACACGCACACACCAACAACAACAAATAGCGCGGCCCTCTGATTGGCCGCCGGGCGTGAAACGCATCCGGGTCGGAGGTCACGGTTGAATGTTTGACAGAAAATTAAATATGGAGTCCATATTCCACGAGAAAGTAAGTTTGTGTGTTTTATTTTTGAAAAGTCATCTATGAAAACGTGTTGTTTTCAGGTGGACACCCTTTAGCGCCGATGCTGTGTTTAGCCGCGCCGCAGTGCGTTTACTTCTAACCGAAGTTAACGGACTTATAACGATGTTAAACGTATTGTTATGGCCCACCGGCTAAGCTAATGCTAGTAAACTGCACCCCCTTGTTAAATACATATTTCTGTCGCGTGTTTCTGTGGTTCGTTTAAGTACAGCGATGCACTGCTGTTGTAGCCGGTGTACCAGCCAAAGCTAGCGTTTGTACGAATAGTCAATGTGATCCTCTTGCTTATATTTTAAGCGTTATGCGATTGTCTTCTTTGTTGGAATTTAAAATGGTATCAACTTTTCGACATGTCCAAATAATAATAATAATAACAACGTAACTTGATCTATGCCGCTTTGTAGCAAGAGGGCTCCCTTTGCGCTCAACACTGTCTCAACAATTTGCTGCAAGGTGAGTATTTCACTCCCGTGGACCTGTCATCCATCGCTCATCAGCTGGACGAGGAGGAGAGGATGCGGATGGCGGAAGGGGGCATGGCCAGCGAGGAGTATAGGACGTTTCTACAGGTAGTTTAGCAAATACGGAGCATATGGTACACCATGGTTTTTTGTGTTTTAAAAATGCATTAAAGAGATTGTGACTTAACTTTCTATTGGTGTCTTTGTAGCAACCTTCTGGAAACATGGACGACAGTGGTTTCTTTTCGATACAAGTGAGGCTCCCCGCTCCCATGTGAAACAGTCTCCAGTTCATAACGAGAGTTTGCGGTTCTAACTTAAATAATGAATCTCTCTCCAATCTCTCCTCCAGGTTATTAGCAATGCACTGGGAGTTTGGGGCTTGGAGTTAATCCTCTTCAACAGCAGGGAATACCAGACCCTAATGATTAATCCTATGTAAGAGATGTTTTAAATGCTTTAATATGATTTGCATGTGCAGCACAGTATCCTTTAAGTCAGTGGTTGGAACAATTGCATTTTGGTCTAAATGTGATGTGTTTTTTTATTTGCCTTTTTTTTTTTCTTCTTTTGAAATGCCTCAGAGACGAGAAGGCCTTTATTTGCAACTACAAGGAGCACTGGTTTACAATTCGTAAACTCGGACAACAGGTATGAGCGTCAGAAGTGGTATTTTCCACTGGTAAAATCAAAACTTTGTTGTCGACATTTCAACATTGATGACGTTTGGCTAAACGTTCCATTGCAGTGGTTTAATCTGAACTCACTGTTGACTGGACCAGAGTTGATCTCAGACACCTATCTAGCCCTCTTCCTAGCGCAGTTACAACAGGAAGGTAAAAAACAAAATTTCACTCCACTTTCTGTACCATGTCTGGATATTGCATAAAGGAAGGAACCCTTGAACATGCGTCATTCCGCAGGTTATTCCATATTTGTAATCCGAGGAAATCTGCCGGAGTGTGAGGCAGAGCAGATCCTGGGCCTTATGAGAGTACAGCAGCAGCAGCGTCCCAGGCTAATCGGAGAGGATGAAGCTCAGTCTAGTAGTGGCCAAAGGTATGTGAATATGCCATTCAAATAGGCGCCAACATTTTAGCCACCGCTCGAAGTACCTACAGCATGTCTAATTGTCCCAAATCAGCTCTGCGTTGGCAATGACTTCATCCAAGCCGCTGACGATCCCCACTACTGTGAGCAGCAGATCGGTGGCTGCAGGCCAGCCAGAGACCGCCATGGCTGTGGAGGATGAGGTTGTGGATGAAGACGAGGAGGAGTTGAAGAAGGCCTTGGCCCTCAGCAAACAGGACATGGAGGTGGAGGATGAGGAGGCCGACCTTCGCAGGGCCATACAGCTCAGCATGCAGGGTACTTGATTGCTTAACTGAAGGATTGAATGCATTTCCGCCTTTGAGGTGATGGCAGGAAATGTGTTTCCTCTGTTGAGGCTCAGGCTCTTGGTGCTGAGATTTGACCCGCCACGGCAAAGGCTGAACTATTATTTGTGTTAATAACATGACATTGATCGTGTATTACTAATTATAAAATATTAAGTCCAACTTATCCTTTTGACTCAACATCATCATTAATCTATCCAAGCAAAGTGTCCATGCAAGAAATATGAGTGTTCATTAAAGTAGACTCAACATCTTTGTCTAAACATGCATGTTTTCTTTTTTCACAGCTCTATGATGTAGTATAGTTAGTATAATTATTGAAAGCTTATGGGTACTAAGTTGGTTGTCCACTGCATTGTTTAATTTTTTGGAGAGATCACAAAGTAGATCAAATTAAGTGGGCAATGTATTAATTTGGTCAGTCAGTGTTTAGGGGGCAAAAGAATATTCAAGAAAGTGTTTTCATTTTTCGTACAGGATCAGTAATGAGCAACGCGGCTTCAGAGACCAAAGCGGTGCATGTGAAGGTCAGTGGCCAGATATCCGGTAATTCAGCAGGTCCGGGAGGTAGCCAGAGTGAAACGCTCACAGCGGAGGAGCTGAGGAGGAGGAGGCAAGCCTACTTTGATCGGTGAGTCTAACATCTAAAACTCGAAATGGAGGTTGGCCTGATAGTTTGTTGTATTTTTTTCACAAAAATGATTTGTTGATTCCATAGGCAATCTCAGCAGCCACCCACCGTTCCTTTGCAAGCAGAGGTTAAACCGACGGGAATCTCAGGTCAGGAAGTCACCATGCTTCTCTTGCATAGTCATAGACTTACATATATAATGACTGACTATTACTGTTTCATTTATAAAACCACTTTTTCTTCCCCCTCTTCCAGGTTCAAAGAGTAGTGAAGCAAGTCCACAAAGCAAACCCAGCCAGTGAAAAGTGGTGGGAGATGTTCTTCTAGTGGCCTACGTTGTTTACCAGCGTCCTGGATTGGCAACCACATCCAGGGGTAGCTTCGCTCCTTCCTCTAACCTTTTGCACATGTGACCACGCGGCCAGCCAGAAGGCTGACACAGTTTCCCTGGTTAGGTCGCTGACAAGCTATAGAGAAGAAGAATGAGAAAGAGAGAAGGCAGGGGCGAGACTAATCTCAGTCTAACCTGGTACTGGAAAAATGGTGATTACAGAACTTTGATGCAGTGAAACCAAGTCTGTAAGGACCTTTTTTACCATAGCGCCTTCAATTTCCAAATTGTATTGTTTTGTTTATCCTCCCTATACTCAATGGGTGGGGGTAGTGTTTATTTAAGAAGACAGGAAAACACCTTTTTTTTTAAATAAAAAGTATTGTAAAAGTGAAAGTTGGTTGTTTGCAGATAGTATACAATTGTGGGTGCTCTGTGGGCACCAGGGAGGACTAGTGGTTACACTACAGATGAAAAGATGGCCACCGGGGGACAGAGCTTCTTACATTTTTAACAGTGGTGGAACCTGGTATGATAATACTTGGGGGGGGGGGGGGGGGGGGGGGGGGGGGGAATATGAGAAGTTATCTGCAATCAACCATTATTTAGTAATTGGTCAAAAGTAACATAAATCTACAGGAATCATATTTTGGCCAGCACCAAAAATGGAAGGGTTAATTTATTCTTTAAGTAACAAAACACTATGGTAAATTTAAGTCTAAAAACTTTAAATTAATTGCCTTTTATCTGTACTGTAGTCTGTAGTGATCCCTGGGGTGTATACTTTATATAGCCAAAATTACAACCAACCAAAAACAATTCTGATTTGTTCTAGGAAATGAGTTCGCAAATATTATATGCTATAAAACAAATGCAATTTGAAACATACAATCCACAATTGATGCATGAATAGCCATTAGACCACTACTATTGGTTTTGGTCATGCAGATGAAAAAAAGACTAATAATTTTCATAGCTAATAGTGTCATCAGTTTTATCAGATGTGTTCAGACATACTGGTGAACACACATTTTTACCCCACACCTGCCTGTCTGCTTTTACTGTTATGCCCACAGAGAACCTACCTAAATTCAACTGCGAAATGTAGGACAAAAGTATTACAAGTCGGTTCTGAGGTGGGCGTGATCTCGATGTGGTGCGGGAGCCAGTTAAAGGAGCAGTATCCACATCAGATTTGAAAGCTTTTCTGGATTGGCCCGTGGAGCAGCATGTGTGGCTGAGTGGCTTGTTGTCCATAGAGCAGCTGCATTGTTGTAATACTCTGCATGGTCCCAGTGTGGCACAGGCATTATGAACTGTAGGCTTATGTTTGCAATCCACACGCTTGTAACAGATTGTGCAAAAAGAAACATGTTGGTTTTACACAGTTGTTTTGGGTCCAAGATGAATCACATTAAAACGATATTTGGTGTCAAGCAACTTAAGGCATGATGGTTAGATATCAAACACCTTCCCGTCTTCCTTATGGAAGTTACTGAGAAGACATTTCAGGTAAACTGGGTCAAGCCTTTTCTGGAGTCCCAGGTACTTGGTGGTATTGTGTCTGTGTCTGAAGTTCACATATTTTCAATGGTGTAATGCAACAAGCATAATGCTTCTCGTGTGCAGCAGCGTCTCTGAGCTTTCTTGAAGAGTACCTAAGTAGGATATTAAGACTTTGGTAGTTATGAGGGGTAGCATAATTAGTCACTTTTAAATCGTTCTATAAGTTGGTTGTTCAGGTAATTGGAGAATAACTTCTATAACCACTTGGTGTAAGCGCTATCTGTCAAATCAATTCATGCTCAAATTGTTAATTAACTCCTAGTATCATTCCAAAGAAAGAACTACGGTTTAGCTTACTCATGTATTAACAATCCGGGACTGTACAAATACTTCTGAACTAATTGCATTTCTGGAGGTTTTATTCTGATTGTTTTTTCCTTAGCTAGGTCCTTAACCTTTGATTGTGGCGAAACACTGTTTTGTTTATATGTATTTCTGTGTAACAAGAGGTTACTTAACACTCACAGTGTAGACCTCCCTCTGGTCTGCCTCCTTCAAATACAAACACATAGAATTTCAGCAATTGTTGACTTCTTGGGTGATTGTGATTATTTTCTTTTGGATTTAGTTGGGTGTTGCTTTTCTGGTTTGGAACTGCATATACAAGATTTGCAGTGTACAGCGTTATTTGGTTTTATATGATTGAATTGTTTTCACTTACTCACACATTCTTTGATAGGTACTAAAATAATCCGTTTTGGTATACATTATTCATGTTATGGCTGCAGCAACTTCTTGTATTCATCTACTTTTATTTTGTATGTAATTAAAGTGACAGACTAAGTATCTGGTGTTCAATTTTGTTCAATAATTTGTTGAAATGGGTTCACATCATCTAGATCAACATTAAGGTTCTCCTTGTGGTTAATATTTAACCCCTCAAAACATGCACTTTGTATCCCCAAATAGTGGCTTTGGACATGTTTTGTTGATATCCAAGTTTGAACGGTAGGCCTCTATATTTCAATGCAATCTATTGTATTTAACAACAACAAAATCTAACCATGTGATTTGGCTATTTTTAATGTTCTTCCATCTTAATCCTTTACAATTTCATTTCAGAAACAAAAGAAACAATGGTGGAGCAGAAAATGAACGTAGTATTTTTCTTCCATCTATATATGTGTACCTATATGTACACCCTGACCCTTGCGGAAACCCAATTACCCATTGCTAGCATACAAGATCTCGCTTTCAAGAATATGGACTTCTCTATGAATCTCTACAGAAGAATATCAAGTTTCCATGACGACAACATCATTTTTTCACCCCTAAGCATCTCGACTGCTTTCGCCACCCTGACTTTGGCTACCGATGGCATCACAAGAGATGAAATATTGAAGGGCTTCAATCTGGAGAAGTTGGATGTGGTTGGTCAGCCAGAATTCATTCCTAAACTATTCCAATATCTCCATGAAAACATCACCCATGATGCATCACTGAAGCTGGATCAGAGCACTGCCTTGTTTCTTTCTCACAGTTTTGAGATGGAGTCAAATTTCAATGAGCAGATGAAGACTTTTTTCCACAGCAACATCAGTCTTGTAAACTTCACAGACACGAAAGCCAGCATCAATGTCATTAATGAGTACATCAAACAAAAGACTGGAAACAAAGTCAGTGAGTTTTTGACCAGCTTGGATCCATTCACCCAGCTCATGTTGATCAACACAATTTTCTTTCAAGGTAAATGTGCCTCTTTTCCTGTTTAGAAACAAATATAGCAGCGTGTGTGTGTGTGTGTGTGTGTGTGTGTGTGTGCGCGCGCGTGTGTGTGTGTGCGTGTGTGTGTGTGTGTGTGCGCGCGCATATTGCCCCTATAATAAACAAACTAACACTGATTTTATTTTCCAAACAGGGGAATGGAAAGTGCCTTTTAATCCCCAGCACACTCGGACTCGCCCATTCTACATTGATAACTACAACGTTGTGCCGGTGCCTATGATGTTTTTAGTAGATAAGTTTTACACAGCGGAAGACATGGGCCTTGGTGCCCAAGTGTTGAAGCTGCCTTACAAATGCGGGGTTGCCATGTTGATCCTCCTGCCCAACTCAGACTATACCGTGATTGAAGATCAGATCACCGCCAAGAGATTCAAGTTGTGGGTCAAAACGCTCCAGAAAACGTAAGTAAAACATTTACAACAGGTTTTAATGACAGCAGCAGATCGCATGAGAAAGTAGAACTAGGAAGCATTCACACGCATCTAAATGCTGTGTATGTGTACGGTCTCGTCTGTGCAGCAAACTGGAGGTGAACATGCCCAGGTTCAAAATGGAGCAGACCTACTCCCTGCACCGCATCCTTCCGTCCATGGGTGTCTCCACCATCTTCAACACCGCGGCCAATCTCACACGGTTGTCCAAAGACAAGGGCATCAAAGTGTCAGAGGTAAGTCTGGTGGTTCAATCGCGCACACACACACACATCGTTCCCTGCATGTGACATGTGACATGAGCATCTGGGCCACACTGACGTTGCGTTGCGTGCACGCAGGTGCTGCACAAGGCCGTGATAGAGGTGGATGAGTTGGGGACCACCGCGGCGGCCGCCACCAGGGTCGGCATCACGCCCTACTCGTTGCCAAGGACCTTCCAGATCAATAGGCCCTTCTTCTTCTTCTTATACCACGAGGAGACGTACGCTTTGCTCTTCATGGGCAGGGTCATAGACCCCACAAAGCTGTAAAAAAAAAAAATGTATTTGCTTTTTAAGAATAGGCGCTTAGAATTAAAGTTACCGGAATATGTGTTAAAAAAAAAAATAATAATAATACACGGGGGCAAAAATATTAAAGATATTTCCACAAATTCAACCTGCTCTGTGTCTTATTATCTCTACATGTATACCAACCACTAGAATCAAATGTATCTAAACAATAATAATAATAATACTTAATACTATTTAAAAAGGTGCACATAAAAACCATGCAGATATAATAAGTAGGCCTATATAAGTATAAGGGAACAAACACGTGCGACGGCCTCTGTGCTGTTGTGTTGACTAATAAAGTTTTTTTATGTCACGTGACCACCGTTGTAATGGCTGCGTTCTGGTGACATGTGAGTGTAGTCAATTCTAGCAGCCTTGCTGAACAAGAAGTTAAAGAGTTTACGGTAAGTTACTAACGTGCGTTTTATTGTTTTTATTCTATTTATTCTTACGGATTATCTAGGATTTACCTGATCAGTGACATTGAATCGAAATGTGTAGATCTTCCGGACGTGCAATCAACTCGGCTAATAGTAGCGAACTAGCAAACATGAGGCAGTCGTTGCATATGCTTTCACCGTAATGTCGCTGTTTCTCATTCTCGAGTCAGTCAAATATTCCCTTCTTTTTTGTTGTTTTTAGGGAAAATGAAGACCAAAAAGGGGAATCCGATGCAAAACAAACGTAAATTCTTAGCGAAGAAAAAGTCTGATAACAGGGGAATTCATATCAGGGGTAAATGGAAAGCGGTGGACCTCGACCCCAGTCTGTTTTCGGACGAGGGGATGGATGGCCTGGTGTGTTTCGAGGAGCTGACGGACTACAGTTTGGTCGATTCCGAGAAGCTGGCCTCGAACTTGCTCAAGAAAGAAAAGAAAGCTCGGAAAAGAAAATCCAGCGAGCAGGAGAAAAACGACGACGACGACGAGGAGGAACCTGTCATGGAGGGTGACACAGACCAAGAGACCACGAAAGCATCGGATAAACCAGCCAAAAAGAAGAAGAAGAAGACAAAGGTCGACGTTTCTAAAGACGCCCAACCTGATAATATTGCTGTTGATGGTGATGACCAGGTGGTTGTAGTCAGTCAGGATAAGGCAGAGGATGGAGCTGCTGATGAAGCCAGCTCTGGAGGTGCAGATGCAAAACCTGATGAGCAGTCAGAAGTGGAAACAAAGACCGACAAAAAGACGAAGAAGAAGAAGACGAAGAAGAAGAAGAATAAAAAGAAGCATAAAGCAACGGAGACATCTGAAACAGTGTCAGAGTCTAAAGTAGAGGTTGAGGTTAATGTTCTGGCAAAAGAGCAACCATCTAAGGACACACCGAAAAAGCTCCCTAAAAACAAGGCCAAAAATTGGACCAATGCTGCCCTGTCTGGCTCCACAAACCGAAACACGGATATGAAGGCTTGGAACGACCTGTTTGTTCCAGCGCCCGTGTTAAAGGCACTTTGCGACCTCGGGTTTTCTTCACCCACACCTATTCAAGCCCTGGCACTGCCGTCAGCTATTAGAGACCACATGGATATAGTGGGGGCAGCTGAGACGGGTGAGGGTCCATTTAAAATGTCTATCCAAAGCTAATATATAATCACGTCTTTGTATTTGGCTCGTGTATACCCACTAAACACTATGCTCACCGTGTGCTCTCATTGCAGGAAGCGGTAAAACACTTTCCTTTGCCATCCCTATGATCCACACCATCCTGGAATGGAAGAAAGGCGCTCCAGAGCACGATGGTGCAGATGAGCCAACCTCAGACTTGGAGACGGAGAGTCCGGCTGTACCTCATGCCGAGACGGGGGGTGATACGGCTTTTGTGACTGAGCAGGAGCCAAACACTGAGGCTCCAGAGGAGGATGATAACGAAGACCTTACAGGACAAGATGAGGATGACGTCGAAGACGATCTCACTGATGATGAGAATGCAAGTGAAGTGGAGAATGACGATGGAAAGATGGGATGTGTTAAGGTAATTGACAATGTGGAATTTGACTTTGAGAATACGACCGAAGCGGAACAAAACACATCTGGCAGCCGGTATCAACCTCTGCTTGGACTGGTGATCACCCCAACAAGGGAGCTGGCGGTCCAAGTCAGACATCATATTGACGCAGTCGCAAAATTTACTGGTAAGCCTTTCGATATTTTCTTTTTTCATGGTAAGAGTTTGAAGCATTTCACTAGCAATGATATTTGAATAATGATGATTTGCCCGTTTTGCAGACATAAAGACGGCTTTAATCGTGGGTGGAATGTCACAACAGAAACAGTCCCGGATGCTTAAGCGCCAGCCAGAGATCGTTATTGCGACTCCAGGACGTCTGTGGGAGTTGATTAGGGAGGGACACCCGCATCTGCTCAGCCTCAGACATCTTAAGTAAGTCCCAATTCTAATCTCCACTCCACCCACTTCCCATGACCACTGTATGGGGTGACGATTATATTTGACCTGACCTGTCAATCCTTCGGCAGGTGCCTTGTGATAGACGAAGCCGACCGCATGGTAGAGCGTGGCCACTTTGCCGAACTGGAGAGCATGCTGGAGATGCTGAGCACGACGTACTTCAACCCCAAGCGGCAGATGTTTGTGTTCTCCGCCACCCTGACCATGGCCAACAGCATACCATCGCGGGTCCTGCAGAAAAAGAAGAGGTTGGACCAGAGGAGCAAACTGGAGGTTCTCATGCAGAAAGTGGGGATCAAGTCCAAGCCAAAAGTCATCGATCTGACCAGGAAGGAGGCGACCGTGGAGACGCTAACAGAGACTCAGATCCACTGTGTCAAGGACGACAAGGATTTCTTCCTCTACTACTTCTTGTTGCAGTATCCTGGGCGCACCATGGTATTTGCCAACAGCATCGACTGCATCAAGAGACTCAACTGTTTACTGGTCATCTTAGACTGTACTCCGCTGCCTCTGCACGCCAACATGCACCAGAAACAGCGCCTCAAAAACCTGGAGAGATTTGCTGAGAGGGAAACGTGAGTTATAGACTTATTTGTACCCACAATTAATGAACTATATAAAACTATAGGCTGCTGCTCAGCATGTATTGTACTATGTTTTCATCATTATTTAGTGTGTATTGTCTGGCTTCTGAGGAATAACTTATTTTTATAATTGCATCCAGTTGTGTTCTTTTGACGACTGACGTGGCAGCCAGAGGACTGGATATTCCCAATGTTCAGCATGTTCTTCACTACCAGGTACATGTTTCATGACAATCAAGTATTATTTTTTTTAATTTTTGTCAAGTTATTCACATTATAAATAGGCCTTCTTAAGATGCTTCGATTTGAGCTTTGAAAGGTTATAAAAGGAAGGTCATAAGTGTGTACATATTTAGTCTTTGTTGGGTATCAAATTAGGTATTCAACTCAAAAAAGAAGACCTTCAGACATTAGGTTAGCAATCTAATAAAATAAAAACATCTTGTACATGCCAGGTTCCAAGGACATCTGAGACTTATGTTCACCGGAGCGGCCGGACAGCGAGAGCCACCAAAGAAGGTCTGAGCTTGCTCCTAGTGAGTCCAGATGATATGCTCAACTTCAAGAAGATCTACAAGGCTCTTGGAAAGGATGAAGAAGAGGTTCCCATGTTCCCCATACAGACCAAATGCATGGATGCCATCAAGGTGACCTCTCGACATTAGTGGTTGTTGGTTTTTAGTGAGATGTTGTGTTCATTTAATATAATACTGGTTGACTTTCACAGGAGAGGGTGAACTTGGCCAGACAAATAGAGAAGATCGAGTTCCATAACAGCAAAGAGAAGAGCCATAACTCCTGGTTCAGACAAGCAGCGGAGGCCCTCGAAGTGGACTTGGATGACGATGTTTTAATGGGTAATGTTACATTTATTTATTTTTTTATAATAAATTTGCTTCACGCAAGCCATGTTTTGAATGTGGTTTGAGTAGGATTTACCATCTTTTATTGTTTTTCAGGCAGAGGAAGAGATGAACACGACGACAGACAGCAGCAGAAGATGGTGAAGGGCATGAAAAAGCACTTGAAGTATTTGCTCTCCCAACCTGTGTTCAAGAACGACATCAAAACCAAGTACCCCACGCAAATGGGAAAGCTCTCCCTGCCAATAATGCCTCTCGCAGGTGTAGAAAGCGCCATAAGCAGCGTCTCAAAACAGCGCAAGAAACCAAGACAAAAGAAAGCGAAACAGCAGCATTGATGTGTAAAAAAAAGAAAGAAAATTATTTGCTGACTGTCACATGACAAATAAGTTTTATGTCCATGCATATTTGAAACATCCTTTTTAAAACTACATTGTGCAAAATTATATTTCTTTGTGTTTTATAATCGCTGTACAATTACATTATGATATGAAAGGCAATTGTTGACTTTTTCTTAAACCCTCTAAAGTAGGGCTTGGCAATAATTCAACATTATCGTATATCGTCTTTGAATGGTATTGTATCATCATGAAATGAAGATATCAACTTATAGTAATACCCAGTTTTATAGTCTGAATGAATTACGATAAGACATGCCCTTAAAATGATCAAAATCTAAGGCTTGAAACATTCAGAGAGAAAGGAAAACTATTTTTAGTCTGATGGCATACTTCCCATTTACATATACTTCAATATAATAACCCTCAGACTGTTTAGAACGGTATTTCGAATTCATAAGCTGTTGTGACATTTACCGATATCTCCGTGAATATCGTGAGAATACATTTTTCCATATCGCCAAGCCTCTTGATGTTTATTCAACCCATGAACCACAGCCCTGAGTGGAGTCTTTAGTGGACGGCAGTGGTCAGAGCTTGGACCGCAGGTAGAGTATGTCGTAGTGGGAGGTGTGGTAGAGGAGATGCAGCGAGGGCTCGGCCCCCTCCGGGATGATGTGGTGAACCAGCCGATGGTCTTGGCCCTCCATGGAAACCACGTGGATGCCGACATCCAGGGCCTTCAGCAAAGCCAAGATGTCTACGTGATCGCACTCCATCGCCATTGTCTCTACTTCCTAAAGGAAAGACCACATAACTGATTTCATGGCCCCGGTGAGCAGTCACACAATGTGCAATTGTAATTACATCCTAATTGATTGGCACTGCTTCGTCACAAGAGGGCAGCAACACTGTTACTAACTTGTTTGCAGTAGGTTTTCAGGCAAGGTGCTTCAACAAAGTTGCAGAAGAAGTCTGCATGGTTCTGCAGGTAGGTGGAGGTGAGCAGCCTCAGATACTGGACCACGCTGTCAGAGGTGGATTGCTCATTAAAGAGGCTGAGCAATGTCTCTTCCTTCTCATCCGCCTGGCATTGCTCCACAACAGCTATGACCTGGACAGAAAATTAGGTATCGGTTTCATTTTTGACAACAATAAACAATCGTCTATTTTTGGTTGCTTTAGCAAGTGGTGACACGAAAATACATGCTGTAAAACACTGCTTAGTCACTTTATTTAAGTGATCATTGAAGGAGGTCTCTTCAAATCCTGCAGAAGACAGATCTCCTCTGCTCTTCATTATTCTATCCTTGAACCTGCAATAGGAAAAAACCAAAGCGAGATCAGTCCACCTGAGACCATGATGGTAGTCCACCTAGGACAATATGGCGTACATAGCCATTTGAAAAAAAAACAAATGTCACGTGACGCCAAATACTCAACGACAAAAGGGCTGACCTCTGTAAAATCCTGTCGTTTTTGTGCATGGACTCCAGGTACGCAAAGCAGAAAGCTCGGTAGAAGCAATTTCCATCCCCACGGATCTTCCTCACGTATGAATACTGGCTGCTTAAATCCTGGAAAAAGGAAAGACGATGTTCAGACTGGCATCACTACGACCCCCCCCACACACACACACACCGTAGACCTAGCGTACATTGTGTCTGTCTGCCGGCGTTTGCTCGAGAAACACCGACGAAATGTCCTCCCTGCTGGACACGAAGCTCGGCGGGTCCATCACCACCCTGCAGGGAGAAGACGGAGACCAGACCTCCTCGCGCAGCACGGACAGCTCGCCTTAACAACCGCAGCCGCACGTCATACCGGGGATGCTGTTGTCGTTGTTGTTGCTGTTGTTGACTTGCGGGGTTGCTACTGTAGCACAACGAGACAGGTCATGGGACGATGTCTCCTCAGACAGTGGAGACACTGCCAGTGTTTTGAAACAAATGTTTCCACCGGATGTTTAGAACTACCACGTGTGCGTCTTAAAGGGACAGTACACATTTATCGTCGGAGACTTCTTGTAATCTTATAATAATGATCATCATACGACCTACACATTTGCTACACATTAGGTTGAACCTCCGCTAAAATAATATACAGACGGTAACAAATTGCCGTAATAACATAACAATACCAAGCAGCAATAACATTATTTATTAGTGAAGTTTCTTTCAATTGTGGATCAATATACATACATAGGCTTACATTAATTTGCAGTCTACAAAAATATCAATTAGATGCCTACAAATAATATAGAATATGTATTATACATATAATAAAGTAGTATAGTTTATATGCATTTTTATTTGCACGTTTATTTATTTGCTATACATTTTTTGTACATATCATTTTTCTATACTTTTATTGCCTTACCATACCTTTGTGGTTTATCATTTGTACTTACATTTATTGTATTGTCTATTATCTTGAGCAGAGCAATTGTAATAGAAACAATATCCCCCAAGATGAATAAAGAAATCTGAATCTGAATTACCTACATCTTTGCATCTTATAGAGTCCATCCATTAAAGTGTATTGAAGGAATAAACAACTTTATCAAGTAGATATTACACTCTTTTGGCTAAACTTGCTTGGACTTTTAAGTTGTGTTTTACTATTGCTGTTTTTGATTGACGGTGCTTCTCCTTTGCTAAAGGCTGCTGCTAAGTCTGTGCCACTTGTCATTGCAGCACCATACTCCATTAGTCTTGTTGCTTTCCTCTCTGTGTCGCTTGTCTCTAGTATATATTCCTGAAATGACAATGGCAGCCTATATGAATGAAGTAAAATAAATGGATAGTGCATAATAATACAAAATAAGAAGTTATTATAACAATAATATTGATCAACTATGCCATGGGTCCTTACCCTGACCATGTCCAACATTCTTAACAAGTCCATGTCCTCCAGAGGTCCATAAGTATTTAAATAGCACTGCTCACCAAGGTTCTTGATAGCAATGAGCAGGCTTGCCATTTCTTCAACCTGAGAGAGAGAGAGAGAGAGAGAGAGAGAGAGAGACTGGTTTTAATCAGTACCTCTTGAAGAAGATAGCATTATGCAGAGTATAACCAAATAAAACCCTACCTGGTCTCTCTGGTGGCCTTGGTCCATGAGCAGGTTCATTTCCCACTGCTTGTTCTGCTCTTTCAGCATGTCCCGTCGACTTTGGAGTTCAGACAGCTCCTTATTGGCCATCTGCCATACACACACACACACCACGTAGAGAGTATTTACCCATGAATTAAGAATTGTACTAACCTGACCTACTTATGCTCATTTGTCCCAACCAGCTTGTCATTGTTGTGCTTCTGCTTGAGGAGGTCTAGGCGTCGGTGGCCCTGCTCCAGCTCTTCCACCAGCTGCCCACCACGCTGCTCAAGGGCCTTGTTGGTGACGGACAGCGTCTCGTAACGACGAATGAGCGGCATTATCAGAGAATCAGTCCCATAGTCGAGGTAACCTGGGATATCGGGATTACGCAATATAACACTGTACATCACTCACTGGCAAATCTGTTGATGATGTAAACAGGTATTCCTTGACCACCGATTGATCAACTTACTTTCAGGAAGATAGTCTAGCATTTTCATCAAGTAGTCCTCATAGATTTTGTATTTTGCCACTCTGTCTTTTAATTGCTGTTGCCTGTATGGAATGAGCCAGGTATGACAAATAGAAAGCATTATCCAAAGGGGGTAATCTCTTACTATATAGAGGTTGATTTTTGAGGTCTCACCTGACTTTAAGTTTCCTCAGCTGCTGGGCTATGTCTTCAATGTCTTTATTCTTCAGGGTATTTTGTTGTCTTGCAGTTTGGTATTTCTTTATAGCCCGACGCCGCTTCACTTCATTATCCTCCACAAACTTTTCAAACTTCTTCGCTTTATCTTTAGTCTGGATGTAAATAAACATCAATTAAAAAAAATAATAATAATAAGCCACCTACCTGTGTGTGTGTGTGTGTGTGTGTGTGTGTGTGTGTGTGTGTGTGTGTGTGTGTGTGTGTGTGTGTTCCTGTAGTGCTTCAAAGTAATTTGGTGTTCTGTCTGAAATCAGATCACCCTAATGTGTTTCCGAACATCTTACGGTTATATAACCTAAGGTTATATAATATTGCACAACCCACCTCCTGGTGTCTCAGGTCCAGTTCAGCGTTTCGCTGAGTCAGAGTCTGGATGAGGATTTTAAACTCTTCGCGTTTCAGTGCTAGTTGCCGGTCCACTTGGTCCAGTTCAACCTGCTTTTTCAGAACCAGGGTCCTTTGCAAGGTGTTCACCCCCGTCTCCAAGACTCTGCTGGGGGCCTGCAGAAAGAAAAACATCCAACTTTGAAAACGATACATTTAAAAAAGCAATACTATTATTGATTGTAATACAAGTAAGGCTTCCTATTAATTGTGTCCTACCTCTGTTAAGACAGGTATGTGGTTGACATTTTCTGACTGTCTATTGAAAGAAAACATTGTAGCCTATTGTCATCTTCAACAACCTCAGCCCAAGTTGTGAATTGCACCAAAACATTGAACAAGTCGGACTACAAACAAATAAATCGGCTATATTGGTTTGACTCTTTGTTTATTTGTATCGTAATTTGTATTACAGTCCAGCCAAAAATAAACATATTAGATATTCCTACCTGGTTTCTTCCAGCTGCGTTACAAAAATATTTCTTATTCTGTTTTCCAACGTAAGTTTTAGTCGAGGATCGCCTTCATGTAACAAAGGAAGAGACGCATTTGCCATGTTTGTATAACTTTTATTTTCCAAGTAGGCCTTAACTACTAGCTAAACAACGACGTGCACGACGCCAACCATTCCCTCGGTAAAACTGTTTCCGGGGTTTATCCTGTACGTGTGTGTTCTACTGTTGCCTAGCGACCCGATGCAGAGCTGGGGAATGCGCGGTGTCGCTTCTCTGTTGTCATAGTAACTGCTGGGAAGGCGTTCTATTTCAGTAGCCTCTTGGTCAAAAGCTAGCGTACATATCACCGCGTGTTAGTGCGCGTGCGCGAGCTGTACAGACTGCACACACTCTTAAGTTGTACATTTATTTACATTTAGATCACATTTACATTTATTCTCTCCCTTTACAATGATGTATATATATGTATATTTATGTGCATATGTAGGTTAGACTTTATGTGTGTGTATTTATATGTGTGTATAAATATAAGGAAATTAACAATTAGAGTACAACAAAACAGGATAGAATATACAAATCACTTCTTCATAATGTTCAAAAACAGTTTTCTTTTAATGTTTTTTGACATTCATTTGAAAATTGTAATATTTTCATCCGAACAGTAGGGGGTGCACCCCCTGCACCCAAGGTACAATCGCCATTGTATATTATGTATGTATGTATGTATGTATGTATGTATGTATGTATGTATGTATGTATGTATCTATATATCTATATATCTATATATATATATATCTATATATATATATATATATATATATATATATATATATATATATATATATATATATATATCTATATATATCTATATATATATATATATATATATATATATATATATATATATATATATATATATATATATATATATCTATATATATATATATATATATATATATAGTAGCCTATATACTATATATATATACAGTATATATACTATATATATATAGTAGCCCTCTTGGCACTACCGCTTCTTATACCGGGTGAAGTTTACCTTACACTTAACATAGAGTGAGAGAGATAGGGAGATAGAGAGAGAGAGAGAGAGAGAGAGAGAGAGAGAGAGAGAGAGAGAGAGAGAGAGAGAGAGAGAGAGAGAGCACTTTATAAATCCGCTCAGGGAACCTGGGTGTATAGAAGCGACCTGCACAGGGAAGGTAAGACCATTATAAAACTGATAAATATCACGTTGAATATCATCTCACAGGAAAACAACTACAGAATATGCCAGTGACCAAGCAGCCCTGTAACTTGTTTTATTTTATTTTGATACAAAGTAGGCGTATGTCACATCTTAAATAACGTGTTGTGGCACTAACTCTAGTAATCAATTAAATTCAAAAGGGCTTTATTGACATGGAAAATAAACATTTATATTGCCAAAGCACAAAAGAAAAAAAAACAAAGTAGGCTACTACAAAAAGGTAAAAAACAAAGTGAAATATTGATTATCAGTACAAGCATAGTGGAATAAATTAGGTAATGGTGAGCGAGTGAGTCAACCTATTTCTGGACCACAGAAAGGGCTGTTTTCAGCTGGTTGTCTGTGCAGTGGAGGCACAGTCGGTCTTGGCAGCCAGGGCTCTCGATGATGACCCTTTTCTATAGCCAGGTGATGCTTGCTGAGCCTGTAACTGGTCAGGGATCATCTTAGATTTGGATGAGTCACAGTCGTCAGGTATTCTGCGACTGTGTATTCTCTGTTTAGGGCCAAAAAGCATGCAAGTTTGCTTGGTGTTTGGTGGATTCTTTCCAATGTGCCAAGTATTTTTCTTTTTGATTTCTTATAATTTGGTATTGTCTGGTGGGGTTTCTGTTGGTATGGTATGGAATGTCATGTCTATAAAGGAAATGTCGTGTTTATAAAGGGAATGTCATATTTATAAAGGGAATGTCGTTTCTATAAAGGAAGTGTCGTGTTTATAAAGGGAATGTCGTGTTTATAAAGGGAATGCCGCGTTTATAAAGGGAATGTCACGTCTATAAAGGGAATGTTGTGCTTATAAAGGGAATGTCATGTTTCTAAAGGGAATGTTGTGTTCATAAAGGGAATGTTGTGCTTATAAAGGGAATGTCATGTTTATAAAGGGAATGTTGTGTTTATAAAGGGAATGTCACATCTATAAAGGGAATGTTGTGTCTACAGGGAATGTTGTACTGGGAGATGATGAGGGTTCTTGTTCTGCTGATGATGATCTTTGGGGTGACCTGCTCAGAGGGAGATGAGAGTACAGGTGAACCTCCAGCTTTGATCTAACATCACTCACTCTCTACAGCATCCATCCTGCCTCCACAGCAGTGATGAGTTCACAGTCAAATCATCTTCATCGTCACCATCATCATCAGCACTGGTATCATCATCATCATCATCATCATCATCATCATTACATTCATCACAACCATCATCACCACCATGTTATGATGCTGATAGTGATGGTGGTGACATTATCATGACCGTCACATCATCATCATCATCATCATCATCATCATCATCATCATCATCATCATCATCATCATCATCATCATCGTCATCACCACCACCACCACCACTATCCTCATCCTGAGTGGAGTCTCCTCTGTCAGGTCCTCCGGAGGCGGGGTCTACCTGTGAGGATTTCAGGAAAAATGATGACTTACTTACTTACTACGTACTTGAGGGGGAGGCTCTTAGGCTCCTCCCACACAATGATCTGTGGAACAGTTCTGAACCCAATCGGTTCACCTGGCACCGCCAAACACAGCTGGGGGACTCCCAAATCTCCTCAGAGGAGAAGAGGGTCCATCACCACGGCCCTGCCCTCTTCTTCCTCTCCCTCTCCCTCAACGACTCCGGTAACTACATTGCCCGGTAAGACAGCCACTAGGCATACCACAGTGAGAGAAACTGACCAGCGTGGGGAGACAAATAATAGAGTGGTGCAGGAATGAGTCCTAAAACCCGAAAATCTGTTAGCATTTTGGCACTTCCTGTTCTCTCGTCTTGATGTCAGTAGTTTTTTTGAATGGGTTTTTGGTTCGATGCCTGAAATAAGGTCTGTGGTTAACACCAGCTTAAGAGATGGACACGTTTTGGTCTAGGACATAAAATATGTCAGTAAATACCCCACCCATGAATTGTTAAGCTTTTACATGTGTTCATTGGTGAAGATTATCATGCTTAACAAAACGTGTGAGTGTCGTAAACTTTTGTTTGCCACAGAGCAATAATGCAATAATCCAAAATCCAATGGAAAAAAACACATTGGCTTTTTGTCGAAGGAACCCAGGGCGATGCTAACTTCCGGGTTGGCCTACAAAAATACATCATCCCTGCACCACTCTATAGAGCTGAAACATGATTTCCTGCTTTGGCTCTTGGATAATTGTGTGTTTGTATTATTGATGATGGATAGAGCAGTCTTCATGGGAGACAGTGAACCAGGCAGTGCTTACTGTGACTTCATGCCCTGCTTCCCCCCCATGGCAGGGACAACTATGAAGGGAAATGCCGCTACTTCAACATATCTGTGCGTGTGGTGCCGACCCAGGAATTGCATCAATACTTACACACGACACAGGAGCTCACTGACTCAAATCCCAAAATTAACTGTCCAGAAAATGTCGTGGAAGTGTGTGAGCATTTGGCTGGTTCACTCCACTGGTATCGGGTATGTCACCTGTCTGTATTTACTGTCTAACCCCTACCTGCTCCTTATTGACCTGTCTCTCTATTCACTGTCTAACCCCTACCTACACCTTAATGACCCATCTCTGTATTCACTGTCTAACTCCTACCTACACCTTAATGACCCATCTCTGTATTCACTGTCTAACCCCTACCTACACCTTAATGACCCATCTCTGTATTCACTGCCTAACCCCTACCTACACCTTAATGACCCATCTCTGTATTCACTGTCTAACCCCTACCTACACCTTAATGACCCATCTCTGTATTCACTGTCTAACCCCTACCTGCACCTTAAAGACCCATCTCTGTATTTACTGTCTAACCCCTACCTGCACCTTAATGACCCGTCTGTATTCACTGTCTAACCCCTACCTGCACCTTAATGACCCATCTCTGCATTCACGGTCTAACCTCTACCTGCACCTTAATGACCCATCTCTGTATTCACTGTCTAACCCCTACCTGCTCCTTAATGGTCTGTCTCGGCATTCACTGTATAACCCCTACCTGCTCCTTAATGGTCTGACTCTGTAGCCACTGTCTAACCCTTACCTGCTCCCTAATGGCCTCTCTCTAGCCACTGCCCTCCTTAAAGACCTGTCTCTCTAGCCACTGCCCTCCTTAAATACATGTCTCTATGACTAGTAGAGATCAAAGTTACTGGGATCAATAGTACTTTAGTACAATAGTACTATGCCATGGTAATACTTGAGATGCACTAGAGATGATAAACTAACGTTAAATTAAGAGTAAGGCATGTTTTCGACAGTTCAACAGCCTATGCCACCATGACAATTTCAAGTTATTTTTAAGTATAGCTTTAGTCACAAGCAGCCGAGGGTCGAACAGACCACCCCCCCACACACCAACCTTATCCTTGTGTTTCCTCAAAGAAGTCCGTTCTGATCGAGGGGGAAAATAAGGACACCCTGAGGATCTTAATGGCCACCGAGGCGGACAGCGGCTTGTACAAGTGTTTGTGCACGTGGACACACGACGGGAAGAAGTACACCTCCTCGGCCTCCAGAGAAGTGAAGATTATGGGTCAGCATCCACAAACACGTTTATGTTAAGGGTTAGGGTCAGAGCATAAGTATAGGTCACACAGTGAGTTACCTAAACATATGGATATAGATTTACCTGTATACATATATGGGTGATTCTTTCCATCATAGGATGTAATAGTAGTAGTAAAATAGTAGTAAAATAGCGTAAGACTATATTTCAATCAAAATACCCGTGGTCACTATTGAAATAGTGTCATCACCAATACCTACCAAACACTTGTTATTTTGTCAAAATAAGACTCATCAATTCAAATTCTATTAAATAATTGATTAAGTACAACCTGCGGGTGGTTCATTAAAAACTTTTTTTGCTAACAAAAACAGGTCAGTACATTGCAGTGAAAAAAAGTGAATTTTTTTTTTTAAATAAGCATGTACAACATAATAGCGTAGACTTCCACAAAACAGAAAATAAATCAGGTACATCAAATTGATATAATTATTTTTTTTTGTAATTCCCCAAATAACGTGGCGTTAGATGCCACACTAGGCAATTAGGCCCCTAATAATTCAGAAGGTTAAAAACTTGCAAGATGTCCGTGTCAAAGAGAAGAAAAGTTGATACAGAGCAAACATTTTTCAAGATGTTTTAGTCAAGTACCCATTTCAAGGCTGTACAGCGCACATGAAAATGTTGTATATTTTCAAGCATATCAGAAGGGTTTGTTTTTTGTTCGGGCCCAATGAAATAGCGTTTGGACGATTATGGCCCGCAAACTCAAATGAGCTCGACAACCCTGGATTAATTAATTGTTCATGTAATTTAGTTTCTCTATAAACATTAAGCTCATATGATACATTTTGTACATTTTATTGGATTCGATGTAAGTAAGCAAATGGGTTTATTTATGTAGATTGATGACATCAAGTGGCATAAGTAATCGGATATTGCTTTGTCAAATAATTAGTAATCCAAAACTATATTTATTCCCCTTGTCTTTGTTGTTGTTCTTCTTGTCATGTTCTTGTTCTTCTCCCTCTGGGGACTGTTAGCTGGCGTACACAGCTCATAGGAAGTTAGAGAATGCAAATTAGAGTGCAGTTGACCAGGATAATGCTACAATTCATGATCCTCGCTCAGCCTAAGACATTAACACCACCGAGTCACCAGAGCTTTATTGGGTGGTGGGAAGCGTATCATAATGGTGTTTTAATGGTCTCTTATCTCATAGCGGCTAACCCCTTTTGTATTTTCTAAAACCCACAGGGAACATGGCTACGGATTTACAAATCATCAACCCCAAAACCACAGAGCAGATCGTTCACCTAGGTGAGGTCCTAAACTTGGGGTCCCCTGAAATGCAGATGGGCACACGGGAGATTGCAGATGGATGAGATATAGATATTTGATGATGCATTGTTGATTTACAAAATAATGGTTTGAAAGGTCCTGCCTATTTATGAACAGACTGCCTAATGATCATAGCCACAAGTGAAGTACTACTAATCACTCAGTGTGGTGCGATGCGCATTTATTGACTGGGACATTGTTATTACAGGCAGCTGTTGGTAGGGGTTAAAGTGATGTGTGGGGATTCTGGGGAAGCAGATGTGCGAAAATGTAATCATTTGGAGTCACAGGAATTTCCAGACTCTAGAAATGCAACCAGAATCCCAAAAACGATTGGGGAAAGCCCTGTTCTCCCACAAACAGGGTTATGTAGTGGAAGACCAACAGCCTCTGGTTCCTCTCCAGGTTTCCCGCTGACGATCAACTGCAAGGCCTATTGTGGGATTAACGTCAGGAAGCACTGTAATGTTCGGTGGAAGAAGAACAACCACAGCGTGTCTGGGATGGAGGGCTACCACCAGAACTTCTCCAGGTGAGAGGTAGAAGACGTGGCTGTGAGAGGAATTTATCCTCTAACAGACTTTTTTGGTTTTGGCCTTTTGTACGAACAAAACCGGCATTTTCAATTTTAATAAACAGCTACTACTAATAATAATAATTATACTCATACTGAAATTCATACTAGTAGTAATAATAATAATAGCAATATCAATAGTAATATTAATAATAGTGATTGATCTCTGTCTATCTTGTGGTGCTGCAGTTGGATGGACAGCTCTAAGCACAGCTACTCCTCCGCCACCCTGACTATTAACAAGGTCCAGACGTCCGACCTCCACACCTCCTTTAGGTGTCTGGCCGACCACTACGATAAAATCAAATCCCACACTCTCATCCTCAAGCCTGCAGGTTCGTAGAGGTCATTTCTAATATAACACAACATATTATGAGAGAGAGGAAACCCTTGTTAATCCTACTTCCTAACCTGTACTCAGAATCGCTGACCAACCTTGGGGTGGCGTTGGTGTGTGTCAGCATTGTATGCCTGTTAGCCACGATCGCCATCAAATACCTCGCTGTGGACCTAGTTCTGTTTTTCAGAAGTTTCCTGAGATTCACCAAGACCCACAGCGGTGAGTACCTCACGACGTTTACAGTGTCTTCTAGAGGTGTTGAAAGTATGTGCTAGAAGGGTTTCAAGTAGAATCTAGAAGGTTTAAGTATGTTCTTGAACCGTAACATACATACATACATACGTACATACGTACGTACATACATACATACATACATACATACATACATACATACATACATACATACATACATACACACATACATACATACATACATACACACATACATACATACATACATACATACATACATACATACATACATACATACATACATACATCAAATTGCCTAGATACCAAAAGCAAAATGTAGAAAAGTATAGTATAACCCCACAGATAAACAACGCAATCACACAACACCTATTAGTTACTCTAGATGTGTTTAAAGGATGTGTTGTATGTTCTAGAGGTGTCTAAAGTGTATCCTAGACGTGAAGTATGCTCTATGTCTGCCGTTTGTGCTAGATGGGTCGCAGTACGACGTCTACGTGGTGTACCAATCTCAGCAGGACAGTAAGGCAATAGAGGAGGTCCTGAACCAGTTCCTCTCCCAGGCCCTGCCCCTCGTCCTGGAGCAGAAGTGTGGCTACAGGGTCTTCATCCATGGCCGCGACGACATACCCGGAGAAGGTCTCAAGTTTAATACCCGCATCACATTTCCAGTACGCACATGTAACGTGTCTGTAATGAACCACCGGTGCACCGAAGAATAAACACAACCCAAGACACAATTCATATGATACCATATGAATTGTGCGCCTTTTCTCATAGACAAGCGGGCGAAGTGTTATTAGCAGCACTAATGCTGATGGAAGGAAAGAGGACTCGGGTTTAGGTCCAGAGTGGGGCGAACTCGGCAGGAAGCAACACAAAGTACTGTTACAGCATCAGAGTGAGCCTGCCCACTAACAGTTACACATGAACACATAAACAAAATAATGTTGTGGTAAGGTGTATACAAAATATACACCTTAATGCAAACATAAATACATAGCTAGGACAGGAATGACAACACATAAACATATATTTGTGTGTCATTCAACAGTATAGCTACGCTGTTGTCAGGCATAGGCAGCAGATATCTGCTTCATAGCATAGTTATAACTATGCTTATAATAACTTGAATATCTGACACATTCAAAATGCATGTGTCTACACAAACATCCCTGACACGCAACATAATATCCCCAACACGCTGCAGTAGGATGTGACAAAGAAGGAAGTATTACAGGAAGTACTGATTTATCTGCGTGGTCAGATGTAACTGCAGCATACTTCCTTCTCCAGATGCTTGTCTCATCAGCATCCTTACGCTCAAACATTAACTACTAACTAACCATTTTACTATATGAACTGTTAAAAAGGGAATCGTTATTTGTCATCGCACAAGTACACAACGAAATTGTGATCTCTACATTTGACCCATCACTAGCGCAGCGCCCGGGGACAAACTCCAGGTTTACTGCAGGTGCCTCAAGTGCACAGGCACTAAGTAGTATTAACTTGAATGACTTTTGGAGTGGGGGAAACTGGAGCACCCGGAGGAAACCCATGTAAACATGGGGAGAACACACAAACTCTACACAGAAAGGTCCCCCATCAGGGTTTTGAACCCAGGACCTTTTTGCTGTGATGCAACAGTGCTCACCACTGTGCCGCCAACTAGTGTTGCTAGTACTGCTACTACTACTACTACTACTTACTACTGATCCTTTAACTCAAACATTTCACCAAATCAGCACGTTTCCACCTCAACAACATCTCCAGACTCCTCCCATCCCTCACTGACTCCATGGCTGAGACCCTTATCCACGCCTTCATCACCTCCCATCTGGACTGCTGTAATGGAGTCCTATCCAGGGTTCCCAACAGAGCCCTGGAGAGGCTCCAGGATGTACACAACTCTACTGCCAAGGTTATCTCCCGCAAAACCCAAAGTCTGGCAGCACATCACCCCCACTCTCATCCACCTCCACTGGCTGCCAGTGAAGTCCCGTATCAGCTACAGGATCCTCCTCCTCACCCACAAGTCCCTCCACGCCCTCGACCATCAGTATCTCACAGAGGTCCTCAGCACCTACACCCCCCCTGTAATCTCTGTTTCTCTGACACTGGACTGCTCACCGTCCCCCACACCAGGTGGCAGACTTTTAGGAACAAAGCTTTTGGGGTGGCTCTTCAAAAGGAGGCTGAAGACCCACCTTGTTTCTCTTCTCACTCTGAAGCGCCTTGAGATCATTGAAAGGCGCTATTTAAATCAAATGTATTATTATAATTATTACTGCTACTACTACTGGTACTACTACTACTAATAGTTAGTAGTACTAGTAGTAGTAGTAGTAGTACTACTACTACTAGTACTACTAACTATTTCCCCCTCCTCCAGATCGGTTTGAGCAGGTCCAGGAGCGCGTGAAGCTGAGCAGGAGACTGATGGTGGTGCTGACTCCAGGGTCGGAGGTCAACGAGACGCTAGACTCCTCCCCCATCAGCCCTTGGGGGATGGACGTCAACTGGCAGGTAGGTCCTCACACATCGATATCCCCAACCGAACGATCAATACATCCAATAATGGTACCAATGTGGTGCTTCGACTTGGTGACATATGTTGTCTGTACGAACACGCTAACTTCGATTTTGTTTTAAGTGTATCAGGGCCTTAATCCAGAACCTTTCGGCTAGCCATTACTATCCTGCCCACCCCCCCAGAACTCTCAGCGAAATGTGTGCGTGTGGGTGTGTGTTTTTAGGTAGTGCTGTACCAGGCCTTGGTCCAGGAGATAAGGGTGATCCTGGTCCAGCTGGGTGAGTTGGGACCCCAGGGCTACACCAATCTCTCCGTCACCCTGCAGCACCTCATCCGCAAGTGTGCCCCCCTCTGCTGGCGGGAGGACATGCCAGGCGCCGCAAACTGGAAGTCCCGCTTCTGGAAGAGGGTGCGCTACGCGATGCCCACCGCGCCCCGCAAACCCTTTTTTCATGTGGTGTGAGGGGCGTTTGGCAGTGGTGTCATGGTGGGTTCAGTAGAGTATATTGTATCAGATTTCTGGTAGGTTACATACCTGGGGGATACGAATCAAGCAAAAAATTGAGAAGGAAATTAAGAAAAATGTAATAAAAAATGTATATAAAGGGATAATGACCAATGATAGTGGACTATGAGGTGGAGGGGGTGATGGTATGATGCCATACTATTAAAAAATGTTTTAGTTGTTTTACTTACTTTGGTTCTACTAAATTTGGAGTGGACCAGCCTTTATTTTATAAAAGTAAAGTATTTTTGTGTTATGAGCTTTGCCTAAGTATTATTAGTTTATATTATAGTATTTCTCTTCGGACTATTACTTTCTCAAGCGACCACACCTATGGTTTAGGATACACTGATGGCTGAATATATTTGTCTTGTACAGCTTTTGTGCAGATATCTAGTATGTATTAAGTATGTTTAACATGTATTGAACCCAGGCTGAATGTTATTTATCGAGAGGCCTGAGGATGTCTTCCCTGAGAATGTTTCACTTACGTTTGCGCCGTGTAGCGCATATTAATGTGTCCTTGCGTTTTGTCTTTATGATGATTGATTGCTTTATGTTTATTGTTAATTAATGAATTAAGTTTCTGCTTCGGTTATGTTGTTCTGAAACATATGCATCAATAAAGAGGATTGGCTTGAATGCGTTTCATGGTTTTATTGTCATTCCAACCCCTTTATTTCATAAAGAAATAAACCTGCTAATACTGTTTCATTGGTTTGTTCCAGTTTCGTTTGCTCATTTGATCGTCTTACTAATTTCCTTCAATGTTTTTATCGTAGCCTATTTGTGCTGAGCATAATGCAACAGCTGTCATAAGGAATGATTGATATTGACTCGTGTGACTTTCTGAACATTCCTGGCATTGTGTGGATCAAAGTTAATTAATACATTCATAAGTAGCCGTGGCTATGACGTTTAGTTCAACTAGTTTACAGAGATATGCAGCAGTACTTGTTTTTCAAGTCAAGTGCACTAATGATTGGGTTAGGGTTAGGTTACTCTTCACGTCTGGTTGGCTTAGGCTAAAGCAATAACCACATATGTTTTGTTGTTGTTGTAGTGTTGTAATGTTAGTTGACTGATTTAGCCGACCAGAAGAAGTTCCTTTATTCAGGCCACCATAACACATTTTAAGACCAGGAAGTCTACAACAGGAACATAGGTGAGTTGTAATGATATGAAATCGCAAAATGTTGTTCCTGAAATGAAGATGCTCAACTTTTATGCTCAAACTACTAGAACTCAAGTATAATCAATGACCATACGATTGAATTCACATCTCTTTTTTGTTGTTGTGTCATGCTGTTTAATGTACATGATGAGGCTTCACGGCGGTGTTCAACAGCTCTGAGTTCAGCCTTGATATGTATCAGCATGCTGATACCCTTTTGAAGCTATCTCAAGAAGACACAGCGCAACCTCTCTAAGCAACTGCACTAATCTATGATACATCAGTGTAGTGTGTTTGTTTTTCAAGCTGCAGACTCAGAGTTGAACCACAGCACTTCAATATGCCCTTAAAAGGTATACTGAAGCTGCTGCTCTCTGGCTGTGCACCACTCTGCTCTTTTCACAGGTCATAATATTTGTGGAAATCACGCACGTGCACGCACACGTGTCTGTCTGTCTGTGCGCGTGCGTGTGTGTGTGTGCGTGTGTGTGTATGGTGGGGTTGGGTTAGTGAGAACACAATCACAACATCTCCGTTGCTGCGGTCTCTCCTAGATCACTGAGCGTCATCAACCGTTGGGGGCCATGCCGACTGGGTCGGGAAACTACAAGGATGCATATTATGTCACCTTGACCCCTAATGCTACGGTAAGGCTGCTAGCCAACAGATGCAGGACACTTCACCAGCCTGCCGCCCACTCTTTGACCGTCCCAGCTAACACACGTGAACACTTTTCCAGGTAAGCGGCTGTTACAGTAATATAGTTCATGTGTCACCCCTTTCCCTGAAGTAGTCCACTGTTTTGTATTGTTAGTGTTGTTACACTATTCTAAATCTGAATACATGTCTGTTCATATTAGCAACTAACTGGTTTGGCAGTAGGGGCACACTCATTTGGCCTGGCTGTTTCGCCAAAGAAGTATGTAGCCTGCTGTCGCCTACCTCAATGGGACGGTGCCAAACACTATGGTTGTGTGTTGTGGGACAGTGAAGTCCTTTATCTCCAGCGCCATTAGCCCTATCTACTGACCAGCGACATATGGAGCGACCCCCACCCAGCCGCATGACAATATCGTCCCAAAATAATCCCCTCAAGCAGCAGCAGCAGCACAGCTGAGCTTCCCTCCCCCCTTTCCTCCCCCACCACCCTCCCCCACCTATACGCGCAACGCTCGTCCCCAGCCGCCGCCGCCGCCAACGCCGCCACACACTTCATCCGCGCCTCCTCCGCGTGTTGCAATGACAACGAAATTCAGTTATTCCGAGTACCTGTCGCAGTTACGCAACGCGGGGAGCAAGCGGCACCATGGCGGCGGGAGGAGACGCGGCGACGCGGCGGCGCGGCGCAGCACGACGTCCGAGCGCGCGGAGTGAGTGTCTCTTTTTTTTTGGTTTTTCTTTGATCCGTTTGACAGCGCGCGCCGATTTGCTGTTTTGTCTGAACGCGTTGGCGTGTGGCGGTGTGTTTGTGCGTCAGGGAGATGGCTGCTGCTGCTGCTGCTGTACCACCTCCTGACTGTTACTGATACGCACGTTATCAATACAAAATAAAAACGGAGATGCTAAAGCGTCCCCACCCCGAATAGATAAGAGAAGACGTCCTGTTGGTTTTGGTGTACGTCTGTCCTTGAACGCGCAACGCGCACGCGCACACGCACCAACCGTAGTATTTTATGTACAGATTTATTTGGCAGGGACAGTACACATCAATCAACATTTTTGGCAGGTTTTAGGCAGGTGGGCAGGTCACCAACATAACAATTACAATAAAGTTAAAAATGACATTAAAAACCAGTAGGCCTACATTCTGTTAGGAAACATTAACAGTACAGCAGTGTTAAAAATAAGCAGAAAACTCCCAAATGTCAACACTTGAATAGATACACAGCAGCTGGATATCTAGTTATGGGTTCAGCTCTGGGACGGGACCACGCAGTCCCCTCTGGGTGTGGACCTTGTGTGTCTGTCATTGTCCTTTCTGGCCAAACTGGGGGATATATATATATATATATATATATATATATATATATATATATATATATATATATATATATACACACAGAGAAACCCCTGTAGTGACCTGTAGAGACATGTTGACAGACGTGTAGTGCGCTATTGTTATTATTGTGCTTGAATGACGTGGCTCTCGAGCCTGTGGAAAAGCACCAGCACCAGCCCAGCACTAGAACTAGGTTTGCGTTGGTGGAAAAGGGGGTATATGAGGGCCGCTGATAGATCAGCTCCTATACGAACAGCTTGCCAAGAGGACCTTGTGATGATTCACTGTATGAAAGGCCTTCCTTAGGTCTAAAAAGACAGCACCAACTGCATTCCCTTTGTCCATTTTAGATTTGATGCACTCTAGAAGATAGCAGTTAGCTGTATCCGTCGAATGATTGGACGTTAACCCAAATTGCATAGGATGCAAAGGGTGCACCTGACTCAGGTGTTGTGTCACCCATTTCTCTGCCATCTTGGATAAGACTGGTAGGATGCTAATAGGTCTGACATTGCCTAAAACTGTTGGGTCTCCAGATTTGAATATAGGAGTAACAGGAGCAGCAAATGTTCAGGCATCAGGAAATGATGCCCTGCTTGATGGACAGGTTTAAAGACAAAGACATCATTTTCTCCACTGCTGCGTCGGATATATTTCTGGGATTAAGAAAACTGGTTTTGTGTTGTCAATAGGGGATAGTTCAGTGGCTGTTTGAGCTTTGAGCCAGCTCCTGAACAGACTATACACAACTGATTAAAAATACCTGAAATCATAGTAGGATATTGAGTTAAAGTTCCATTCACTTTGATTTCAAGCTGCTGTGTAGACTGACCATCATCTTTCCCACTTAGTTTATCCCGGTTAGGTTTTTCCAGATCACTTTTCCATTGCCTCTTGCTTCGTTTATCACTTTTATGAAGAACCCAGTTTTGGCTTTTCTGATGTTCCTGACTTTGTAGGGATGTTAATATGAGCCTGTCTGAGCCTTTTGTAATTTTTATTTTTTCTGCTGAAAGAGTCAAAGATGTTGCCTATGGTCTTCAAACATGTACTACTGCCTCCTTGCACATCCTCGTGGTATGCATTTCAATATGTTAATGTAACAAATCAGCATATTGGTTCCCAGGGAGGTAGATCCAGGTGGTGCTTGCCATCAGGAGGGGAGATGTGAAGGAGTTAAACCATCTGGCGCTGTCCAGCAACCAAAGCCTGATGAGGGAAAGCCAAGATGGTTGGACACCGTTGCACGAGGCCGCCTGCTGTGGAGAGACGGAGGCTGTGAAGATGATCCTGAAGGGTAAATATACTTTTTAACATTGCTGGAGGGCTTTCACTGTCTTGTGGAGGTGGACATGGTGCAGACCTTTGAAGCAGACCACTGTTGTCGATGTTCCTTTTGTATTTACAAATGTGTGCCGTGTTTACGCCGTGCATATTTCCCTTTTGTAAGCCTACCCGGCATTGGTGGATAAGCGGACACTGCAGGAGCAGACAGCGCTGCTCCTGGCTGTCTCCTCTGAACACTTGTCCTGTGTGCTGAGTCTGCTGGAGGCGGGGGCAGACCCGGACATCTGTGGCAAGAGTAAAGACACACCTTTGTACAAAGGTGAGGCTACCACATTCACACACACAGCATACATTTTGCGCATACATGACATCTGCACAAATCATACAATGTACATATACAAATCATTATCTATATAATAAAGTTTTTTTGGGGGGGGTGACAGCGTGTGAGCGGGAGAACACAGACATGGTGAGTCTCCTGGTGTCCTTTGGGGCCACGGTGAACCAACGCTGCGCCCAGGGCTGGACGGCCCTCCATGAGGCCGTGTCCCTGGACAACACGGAGCTCTGTGACAAGCTCCTGAGAGCCGGGGCCGCCCTCAACCCACCCAACACTTACAGCATCACACCCCTCATCGTCGCGGCACAGCAGGGGAGGCTGACGGCCCTAGGTTATCTCCTGGGGAAAGGTAGGACTTTCCCTTGTTGTAGGCCATGTTTCTCCTTCCGATCGGGCCTCGTTCACCTTGCGGCCATCTTGGTTCTAAACACTAAGATGGCCGCAAGGTGAACGAGGGCCATATAGCATGTTCAGATATTGAAGAACAGACCTTTTTGTTGTCGTCGTGCCAGGAGCGGATGTCAACATGGAGACATGTGACGGCGTGACAGCTCTGCATGAGGCGAGTAAACATGGCCACAAGGAGGTGGCGGCCATGCTGCTGAAGAGGAACGCAGACGCCAACAAACACTGTAACTCGGGATTGCTGCCGCTCCACGTTGCCGCCCAGTACGGACACCACGAGTGAGTGGCTACGCTTACAATTAGTTACACAGATTAACTTTGTTCAGATCATGAATATGTATTTTTTCAACACATTTATGATTGGAGCTTTAGTAGATTGATAATAAAAAAATAAAATAAAATAAATATATATATATTAATTCATATGAATTCATTTGGACTTACATAGTGTATTCATTGTGCATACATGGTTTACATGACATAAGAGGCTACATTGCGTTTGATAAGCCACAAGAGGCTGTGTTAGCCGCGACGGTTACTATAGACTGTTTCCCCAAATAAACACACAGCAACATAAAATGTGATCATTTATTGAAAACAAATCATCATTCTTTCGCCAAGCAATATAGTTCCTCAAGACAGCAACATGGTTGCTAAGCAACACAGGCTAGCATTCATGCTGTAGCATACAGGCACATTAATATTACAAATGAATTGTTATGCGGTCACAGGTGTGTGTGTTTATATTTTACAACGGCTTCAAGGCGATCACAATCAAGAGCTGGAACTATCCGTTTTATAATCTCCGTTTCTCTCTGTCTCTCTCTCCAGGATCGTAGCCCTGCTGGTCCCCGTGACGAGCCGAGCCCGGGTGCGCAGCAGCTGGGTCAGCCCCCTGCACCTGGCGGCCCGGCACGACAGGCTCCCCGCCGCAGCTGTTCTGCTGCGAACAGGCGCCGACGTTAACGCCACCCTGTCCCCTCGGGACTCCGCCCGGTACGCAGACCGACGCACGTCCCCCTTGTACTTTGCCGTCGCCAGCGGCAGCACAGAGACCGCGGAGCTGTTGGTGAAAGCCGGCGCCAGTCTGACCCTGGACCCCGTCAGCCCTCTGCTGCTGGCCGCTAGCCGGGGCTGCCCGCGCACCGTGGCGCTGCTGCTGGACAACGGCGCCGACCCCAACGTTAACATACCGTCGTATCCCACCAGCTTCCCCGGTGCCGCCGCGCTCTGCATGGACAGTTTAGCCACACTCAAGTGCCTTCTGGATCACGGCTACGACGCGCAGGCCTGCTTTAGCTGTACGCACGGCCACGCCCCGCATCCAGCCTCCCCTCCGTCTCGCGCGAGGAGCGGGGAGAGCCGGAGGTTTTCTGACCCCCTGCACCACTCTGGCCCACCTGCTCTGACCTGCGAAGTGTCATCGGCAGACGTGACACAGGTGCTATTATTATACGCAAAAAAAATTGTTATATATTTCGTTATCAGTTAACGAATCAGTTATAATTGGTAGTTAAAAAGTTATAATTTAATACTACTACCTTGTATTACATGTCAAGGAATGTGTTCAGGCCCATTACAATGATAAGGAGTAATGAGAATTGACGTGGTGCTCTCCTTTACTCTTTTGATCTTCAGTTTTGTGAATGGCTGTCGACCTCAGCTGGGCGTGACGGGGCTGGACCAATCATAGACCTGCTACTGGAGTACGTGGGGAGCGTTCAGCTGTGCGCCAGGCTCACTGAACTCCTGGACAGCAGGGAAGAGTGGAAGCCCGTCAAACAGAAGACTTGTAAGTGGAAGACAAAGGCTCAAACTTAATTCTCTCACTCTCTCTCACACTCACTCTCTCTGTCTCTCTCTCACACTCTCTCTCCGAAACATACATGCACCCACACACTCCCTCAGTATCACTCTCCTCACACACAAACTCTTTGCATGTTTCTCCACGATAACTGTTATACATATGGAGGATGGAAGACGACAACGCTACAATATGAATCCATATCTTTCTTACAGTGTCCCCTCGCCCTCTGCTGCACCTGTGCAGAGTCAGGATATGGGAGCAGATGGGAACACACAGACTGCGATCTCTCCAGAGTCTACCTCTGCCTGACAGACTAATCCACTACCTAGGTTCAACCAGCGGGGTCTAGGAACCACGGTTCAGTCCTGGACAATCAAGAATGCTGAACTGAACGTAGATGTGAATGGTTTTACGTGTTTTGTGTTGTTTACACAGTTGTGTGCACAGTGGCTGTATAGCTTTTTTTCCCATGCTGCAGCAGTGTGCACAAGGGCCTGATGGTGCTATGTATTATATTCACTATATATCCTGTCAATATGTTTGGGTTATGAAAAAATGTGCTTGAATCACACTATTTAAGTGTAAGTTAAGTCTGTGTGTCTGTATTTAGTGTGTGCATGCACGTGTGTGTCCATGAATGAATCTTCTCAAGACAGGAGTTCAGAAAAGGTTATATAGCACTTTATTTTGAAATCAACGCTATTGTTTAAAAAAAAATAGGCCAATATTATTTGGACAAAGAGTTTTTAGTCTCTCCATTAAAAAACATTATCGGAACATTTAAATCCAAATGCATGAGTTTTGGTCATCAACTGATACAGGCGCGTCGGTAGAAATAAGTGGAAACTAATGTTCCTGAAGTGCAATTTCGTCCGACGTAAAAACGGCGATACTAATAAGTGCTTCGGATGAATTCACTACCTTACACTGCCTGCCGCTGGGCCGGAAACCAAAAAATGAGGCAGTGATGCTGATGCTATTGCCATGGAGATGCGTTCCATCATTTGGACTCAGATGAAGCCGAAAACGCTGAATATGGACGAGGGGACGGGGGGCTTGGTCGGTATGGGCTTCACGACGACGTGCGTGTGCGTGTACGCTTTCGGTCCGTAGTGATGCTCGGTTTGGACCGTCCCCGTGTCGCCGCCCGCCGCCGCCGCTTTGCCCCACAGCACCAGCGGCAGCGGCGGGGGGTGGTGAGGGACGGCGACCACGTGACCCTGAAACACCTGTTGTCCGCGGTACTGAAAGGTGGGGGCGGGGCAGCAGCAACAGCCGCAGACCTCCGCGCGGTGCGAGGTCACGTCCGGTTTCACCCTCTCTCCCGAGGCGACGGCGGCGGCTTTTGTTGAGTCGTCCACCACGCCCCCCCTCGGACGGGTCTCCGCCCGGACCCGCCCGGGACCCGGGTGCACAGAGTCGCCCTTGAGCTCGGTCAGTTGTTTGGGCTCTTCCCAGAACGACGCCGGCAACTGCCGTTTCCTCATGGGCAGCCGCTCCTGGCCGCCGTCATCATCTTTGTGCGAACGGTCCTCCGCGCCGTGCGCGTCCGAGTCTGCGCATGCGCCTCGGTCGCCGCCGGTGTTCGCCGCCGCCGCCGCCGCGGTGGTGGTGGCGGCCCGGCGTGCGGTTATCGCGGCCGGTTCCGCGGCCCCGTGCGCGGCGTGGCGGCACCGCGGGCCCCGTGAGTACCGGTGGGAGAAGCGCTTCAGCTGCTTCTGCAGGTACTTGCGGTGGTCCACTGAGCGTCTGCAGGGGGCCGACTTGTCCAGGGCCGCCTTGATGTCGCTGGACGCCAAGTTGACGAAATTCAACAACGTTTTGACCTCGCTCTCGGAGTTTGCCATGTTGCACAGTTGTTGCTGTTTTGTTGTTGTTGTTGCCGGAATTAATCCACGTTTACGAAAAGGTTGTCCATCAAGAACCGTTTTAAAACACACGCATGTCCCGTGCCAAAAACCACATTATTGCTGAGGAAACGCCGACTATAGTTTCAAGAAAAAACATTGTTTTTCTCTCGCCTTAAAGCCGATCCACTCACCAGCCACCGCCTATCAGGCAAAAGCTTGCGGTTTGAAGCACTTGAAGAAGTTGAATGAATATAAACTCCTTAGTAGTTATGGGGTTTTCCCCTGTGAGCCAATCAGCGACCCTCAAGCCCCTCACAATGCTCCCCAATCAGCCTCCTAGGGACCCGGTATCGGATTCTTCACCATTGCAAATTGTTGTCATGGAGATCCAGCCAAGAACAGCCGCTTCAAGGGGATGCAGTATGTCTCTTTAACATGCTGATGTTAAGCTCTGCTCCATCAACCGCCAAAGATAGTTGCAACTTTAATTTCATTTAATTAACCCCCCCACCACACCCCCCCCCCCCCACACACACACACACACACCTCCCCGTTATCGAACACAGGCTGTAGTTTAATAACATATTCACCCCATGCATATTCACATGCACCCCATTTTTTTTCCTTTTTTGGTTCTTGACTGTTTTTAGATATTCCTCCACAGCATCAACAAGTGTGAGGTCAGCAGTGGGATTTGGTGAGAAGGGAGGTGGTGGTGGTGGGATGGTGGTGGTGGGTGGGTGGTGGTGGTGGTGGGGTTGGGGGGGGGGGGATCTAAAGAGTGCATAACCATGGAAAGAGGCTTGAATGCTCAAGAATCTTGTCTTTCTGTTTGCCCCCTCAATCGAGCGACACAAAAGCTGAATTACTCATTCAAACCCCGCGGGACAAAAGGGGGACGGGAGCTGGATAGTACTCTTGCATTTGTAGTCAAACATTTAGAGACTTAAATCGAGTCGTCGTGAAGGAGAAAGAGTCGGACAAAGCCCATAGAATTGCCATCAGCAAACATTTTCCTGTGTCATATTATGGGGGTCTCCATGGCTCCCCCTGGCCGGCAGGACAATGGCACAAGTTTGCACACTCGAATACTGTCACCCTGCCAACGCCAACAAGAGCCCCCAAAAAACAGGACAATCCCCAGAGAAAAGCACGGGCTCCGCGGGGAAGGCTTGCGATGCGGAGGAGGCAAGGGGACTTGTGAAATGCTAATTGAGCTCCATCCCCTCATTGAAGTATAGGAAGAAAAAAAAAAAAAAAAAAAAGAGTAACCTAGGGTCCCATTGAGCGGGCGCCCCTCTTGGCAGCGGCGCGGAATGAGACGTGAGGACACTTGTTTGTCTGGGGAGTAACCTACACCCGCATGCCTGGTGCTGCGGCGCCCCCCCCCCCCCCCCACACGCCCTCCACCCGTTTGCAACCCGTTTTTGGGGGCCCTATAAGACGGTGATCCGATGCCTGCAGCATGGTGATGGTGATAGTGATGATGATGATGATGATGATGATGATGATGATGATGATGATGATGATGATGATGATGATGATGATGATGATGATGATCCTCAGCGGGCCATTTTAAATGTCACTGTAAATAGTTAAAGGTCCAGGTAGATTTGGATGGATGGATGGATGGATGGATGGAGAGAGAGAGAGAGAGAGAGAGAGAGAGAGAGAGAGAGAGAGAGAGAGGGATAGATAGATAGATAGATAGATAGATAGATAGATAGATAGATAGATAGATAGATAGATAGATAGATAGATAGATAGATATACTTACTAAGACTAGAATGTGTCAATAACAAAATAGAGACGGCTAATCTAGAAAGTCCTTGAATTTCCTACAGTATTCATTGTATTGTGTTGCCCCAGTGTGGCGGCCATGCGTGGCTAGCGCGCTCACCAGACAACCTTTTCATGCGGCCGCATCCCTTGTACTCAAATGAGGTACTGGGACCCCATTGTCCTCCTCCTCCTCCTCCTCCTCCTCCTCCTCCTCCTCCTCCTCCTCCTCCTCCTCCTCCTCTCCTCTCCTTCTCCCCTTCACCGTCCCTGTTCAGCTCAAAAGGCCAATTAACAATGGTGTACTCCCCTCCCTTGCCCGTCAGCCCAATCCCTGGCGTTTGATGTGACAGACTAAAAGGGAAGAGGCAGCAACAAACGCCACCACGAGGCCCTGACTAGATGCCAGATTATGAAGCAGACGGATGGAGGCAATGGTTGATCGTTTCAGGTTCTCCTAAGTTATCACAAACTAAAACATTTGTATGCGTATCCCGCAACAGAAAGTCAGAGGAGTGCCAAGGGCTCTGCTTAAGCTGTGATTAATATATTGAGTTTGGAACAAACACAGAGTCCACATAAATCACTGTAACAATATGGCCATTTTCTATGGCCAACTCATTTTGAACATTTATTCATTTGACAGTACGCAATATTAAGCCCTATGAATTATGATTATCAAAATAAGCTTATCCACTTTCCCTACCTTTAGTAGGCCTAGAGCAGGCCTAGATCCAACGTCATTTATTAATTGGACTTAATATGACCTTAACAACAACCTCAGCTCTTCTCTTCCTTCCTTGCATGCTTCCTTCCTTTCTTCTTTTACTTACTACTTACTTAATAAAATGGTACATTTTATAATTCATTTTATGATCCAAAACCAGTTTCTTCCACCAGATGGCAATATTTCTCCATTACAAACAGTTTACTAGTCCAAATCAGAAAGAAATAACAATAAAATCACGGGCATACTATAATGAATTTGTTCTGAAGATTATGATGTAGGCTATATTCTTGGTTAAGGTTTTAAAATCGTTTTTCTTTTCTTTTTTAAGTTACAAACAGGTTTTATTTGTATTGCTGACCACAGATGACTTTGATGTCTGCTGTATGTAATATTATCTTACTATTAAGTCATTTAACAGATACTTTTATCCAAAGCGAACACACAACAAAGCTATATGAATGTAAAACAGAGTGGGATTGTACATATATATTATATATATATATATATATATATATATATATATATATATATATATATATATATATATATATATATATATATATATATATATATATATATTCTTTGGCCATATTGCTCAAGTTTGAGCAGACTGTGATGTATGTGCTGGCTGACTGTGTACTTGCTGGAATTAGGTTAGCCAGCAGGAAGGAACCACAGGACGCAGTGTTTTTCTCTTGTCAGATAATCAATAGTGGGACAGACTGTAGGACAGGGTGGAGAGGAGGTACCGCTGGGTCGCCAATATGTCAACCCTAGTAGACAGGTATATACTTCTCAGCTCCATCTCTATGTGGCTTAAAGCATATACTTGACACATCCCAAAATGTCCACTGTAGGCTACAACACCTTACACTGTATTCCTTAAAGCTACTTGTTGAAGGCATTCATCCATACGATGGCATTTGTATGCTTTTAGCCTATATGAGACATTTTTATGACCACATTAATACGTCCTATACTGCACAAGTTACAAATGTATAACGCCACATAAAACCCCTGGCAAGAACACAAGAGGCGTGTTATTGGGCAGGAGGTGATTGTTTTTTATATTGTATACGCGATGATGTGAAGCCAGTACAATGTTGTATAAAGAAATACGCCTCTTGTAGCCGAAATAACACAAAGCAGAACTCAAGTTCACAAGAGTTATTGAAAAGTGTCTACTAGCTAAGATACAGAATCCAAAATGAAATCTCCTCACAATGATTGGATCAGGCGATGAGATTTAACTTCACTATTATTATTATTATTATTATTATTATTACTACAGCAAATAACTCTTACATCACTCTGACAATGATGGATTTGGTTCTCCTCAGTGTACCAATGCGAAGCTCGATTCTAAACGTACACAATATGTAGCCTGTAATGTAATATTGCCAATCAAATGCTCTTTGTAAGACAGATGATGGTTCTGTGTAAACACACCGGTCCTATGCTGCTTCTCTGCTGCTCCCCTGGGAAGTGAGATAAGATCAAGTTGTGATAAAGAATTGTGGTTTCCTGTAATAATGGTACAGTATATCTGTATGTCATAAGTCTAGTTGCTCGCTGAATGCTCATGGGGTTTTACTCCCATGTCCAATTATTCCACCTGTAATTGTCCACGATAATAACATTTATGGCTGGCTTTGAGTTTTTACTAGCTTTCATAACCAACACATGTTGACCATAGATGGTGATTAGTGCATTAGTGAATTTATGAATTCTACTTTTAAGAATTTTGCACGTATCAATCAGGTATACTTATTATTATTGTTTAGTCTTAAGGCTTGTAAGTCCCGCTTTGAGCTTTAGGACATGGACTATGAGGCGGATATGAAGTGGCCTGCTCAGACAATGTCACTTCCTAGCAGTGTAGTGTGGTGTAGATGGGTGAGGACTGTAGGCCACTTTCAGAACTGCCTACAGTGAACAGCAACAACACCATTATGCAACTCCCTCTCAAGCTAGCTTTTTGCAGTCTGGTTCTTTGCTGTCAACTCTCTCTCTCTCTCTCTCTCTCTCTCTCTCTCTCCCTCTCCATCTCTCTCTCCCCCCTCTCCATCTCTCCCCCCCCCCTCTCTCTCTCTCTCTCTCTCTCTCTCTCTCTCTCTCTCTCTCTCTCTCTCTCTCTCTCTCTCTCTCTCTCTCTCTCCATCTCTCTCCCCCTCTCTCCATCTCTCTCCCTCTCCATCTCTCCCCCCCCCCCTACACCCTCGCTGAGCCTATAGTTGACTTTAATTCGGTCTCACTCGCCTCCTGCACCTGCTGCACTGTACTTTGAGCCCGTTAAATACTAAAAGCACAATTGACATTAAAAAACCCGGACCTTCCCTCTTCATAGGTTATCCCCCACCTCCCCACCCCCGCCCCCCTCTGCCTGCCTCCCTTTTGCCTCTCTTTGCCTCCCTGTCTCTCGGACTTTGCACAATATCTGCTTTAAGGAGGATACTTCTTTTTTTTTTTTGTTAAAGAAAAAAAAAAAGAAAGCGTGCACGCAAAAGGCGGGACGATGAGCTGATAAACGCGCACCGCATCAAAGCGCGACGGCGCGGCGGCGACGCTCTACTTCTTCTTCTTCTTCTTCTTCTTCTTCTTCTTCTTCTTCTCCTTCTTCTTCTTCTTCTTCTTCTTCTTCTTCTTCTTCTTCTTCTTCTTCTTCTTCTTCTTCTTTCTTCTTTTCTTCTTCTTCTTCTTCTTCTTCTTCTTCTTCTTCTTCTTCTTCTTCTTCTTCTTCTTCTTCTTCTTCTTCTTCTTCTCGCAATAAAGCCCGCCAGCTGTTTCCCGGCGGGGGGGGGGGGGGGGGGGGGGGGGGGAGGGAGGGAGGGAGGGGAGGGGAGGGGAGGGGGGGGGAGATGCATCATCAGCGGCGGCGGACACCCCTGGGTGCTGGCTGGCTCGTCCTATAGCGATAAGTTACGGGCGGGTGGGGGTGGGGGGGGGGAGAGAGGGAGAGAGAAAGGGGGGGAGAGAGATGAGTCCGGCGAGTCCACCACCACACGCGCGGCGGCCGTCGTGAGAGGAGGAAATTGTGCCGCGCGGCGTTTTTTTTTTTTTTTTTCTTCTTCTTCTTCCAACGAGGAAGAAGAAGAAGGAGGAAGGAAGGAAGGAAGGGAGGAAGGAAGGAGGAATCCGCTGCTGTTTTTTTCCCCCCCTGCAACTTGGCGATGGCTTGAAGAGGGAGCCCATTTCATCACTTGATGCACGCGTGAAGGTGGAAAAGGGAAGGGATGCGAGGGATGCGAGGCATGGGCCATCTACCGCCCTCACATCGCACGGAGTAGCGGCGAGACCCACCACACACACACACACACACACACCCAACCCCAACCCCACACACACACATACACACACACCACACACGCACACACACACACACACACCCTCCAAGCGACGCGATCGTCCAGGCTCGCTATTATTTGAAGTGGGCAATTAAAAAAAAAAAAAAACACACACACACACACACACGCACGCACACACACACACACACACAAAACTACTTTCGAGGTGTGTATATAGTCGACATTTTCGGGGGCCGTTTCACCCCCACCCCCCCCCCCCCCCCCCCCCCACCCCTCATCGCTTTGTCATGTGGCAAGCAGACCTCGGGATTTCAAAAAGGGACATGATTTTGGTGACACAAACTATTTCTGGAGACGCCTGCCACAGACCTCGCCGCTGATCCCGGTCCAAGCAGGGTCTCGGATGGTTTGATTTTTTTTTGCCCCCAAAAACCCGTCCAGTCCTATGTGTGCGCGCCGTGGCGTCTGCGTTCATTTATTGGAAACGCTGCTTAGTGTCTTGGAGGAACAGCACAACAGCGCAAGAGGAATGCTGGTCCGAGACCTCATGCCATTTACTTTAAGTTGGTGGCCTTTTTTCTTCGGTCATTGCCTTCTCTCGCTGGTTTTACTCTCATGCCAGGTAAGGGACGCGCCGCTTGTCGTTTTACGCATGAGTAGGCAAGTGTAACCGGAGTTCAGTTTGATTGCAAAGGCAAATCGGGTGGTGACTGGACTCTGATCATGCATACATTTTAAGCAAACTTTTAGTTTTGCATGAATACACTCATTGTTGTGTCTGTGCCTCTGCCGATGCCAGTGCTTGAGCGTTTGAAGTTGAACCAGAATAACGTTTTTGTATTTGGTTTCGTCTATGTGGAATTGATTTGCAATCTTAACTTTAAAAAAAATGCAAATGTTTCCCACACAGTGCATGCACACACACGCATACGCATGCACACGCGTGCACACGCATGCACACACATGCACACGCATGCACGCATGTACACACGCATGTGCACACTCGGGCACACGCATGCATGCATGCATGCACACATAGGCAAACTCACACACACACACACACACACACACACGTGCACACATGTACACACACATGCACACGCACGCACGCACGCATGCATGCACACACACGCACATACACGCAAAAATACAACAAACTGTGACAGCGAGAACATGGAGTATAGCGAGGCTGCGTTTCTATGCCCACAAATGTCTTAACTATTCCACAAGAATCAGCCCTGCAGCAAAGCATATGTTATGGGATGAGTATTATAACCTCTGCCATGCTGCTGCCTACAGATAGTGGTGCGCTCTGTGTGTGTGTGTGTGTGTGTGTGTGTGTGTGTGTGTGTGTGTGTGTGTGTGTGTGTGTGTGTGTGTGTGTGTGTGTGTGTGTGTGTGTGTGCGTGTGTGTGTGTGCGTGCGCACAGACACACATACACACGCGGTGTTGCCAGGGTTCATGTGTAATGTGATCTGCTGGAGTGCGCCCACGCAGCGCCGCACCACTCTCAGGGCAGCCTGCTGCCCACTCTGGTGGTGGCGGCGGCGGTGGTGGTGTAGGTGGTGATAGTAGTGGTGGTGGCGGTGATAGTAGCGGTGGTGGTGTAGGTGGTGATGGTGATAGTAGTGGTGGGGGGGTGGTGGTAGTGGTGGTGGGTGGGTGGTTTCTCTTCGTGGGAAACTGTCTATGGCTCCAGCAGCCACACACACAACACATTTCAACCAAAGCCTGCGTGTTTACATACGCAGCAGAGCCCAGCGACACCGTTAGCAAGCAGCCGGAGTGGCGATGATGTCAGGGAGGGAGGTGGACGGACGTGGGGATATCCACCAGGGGGTTCTGCTTGTCAGGTGGCCAGTGTAAAGGTTAAGGAGGAGAGAGAGAGAGAGAGAGAGAGAGAGAGAGAGAGAGAGAGAGAGTATGACGAGTAGTGCACTGATGTTTTCTCTCGGTATACCTTAAATGACACCGCTTCTCTCTCTCTCTCTCTCTTCTCTCTCTCTCTCTCCCTGTGCCCATCTCTTCTTTTTTTCCACTGCCCCTGTAACCCCCCTCCTCCTCCCCTTCCAACAGGGTGAACTCCAGAGGTCATGCTCACAGACTGTGGTGGAGAAAGTTAGCGAGCAGTGCCAGCTGGCGTGCCACTGTCGGAGGTACCCGCCCCTGCCTCCCCCGCCTCCCCCGCCGCCTCCCCCCGCGGCTCCTGGGGACCACAGGTAAGGCCCACGGCTCTCAGTCTTCCGGTCTTTAGATTAGTCTCTCTCTCTCTCTCTCTGTCTGTCTCTCTCTCTGTCTCTCTCTCTCTCTCTGTCTCTCTCTCTGTCTGTCTCTGTCTCTGTCTCTCTCTCTCTCTCTCTCTCTCTCTCTCTCTCTCTCTCTCTCTCTCTCTCTTTCTCATTTGCATTGGAGCCACAGGGGTGCAGCTGCTAAAGCCACTGTCTCTCCAACACTCTGTTTTGGCATCAAGTGTTTCCATTGCAGACCCAAGCTTAAGCACAGATTTGAGCGTAATTGGGGTGTGCGTGTGTCACATAAGTGACTGTGTGTGTGTGTGTGTGTGTGTGTGTGTGTGGGTGGGTGTATGTACTGTATGTGTGTGTGTATGTGTGTGTGTGGGTGTATGTATGTATGTGTGTGTGTGTGTGGGGTGTGGGGGGTGTGTGTGTGTGTGTGTGTGTGCGCGTGTGCGTGTGCATGGATGCTTGTGTGTGTGTATATGTGTGCATGTATACCTGTGTGTGTGTGTGTCTGTGTGTGTGCATGTGCGCGTGTGTGCGTGTGTGTGTGTGTGTGGCAGTCCTGGCAGGATGTTGACAGCTGAACACAGGACTAATGTATGCGTGGGGGTGACCTCCGGGAGTTACCCAGCTGCCTGTGAAACCTAGGACTGCCGGGCTGCCATGCTCAGTGGCTCAGTGGCAGGAGGGGGGGGGGGGGGGGGGATTCCCCCGCAGAAGCTCTGATTAAAACGCAGTTAATTCAATTAGTGTTAGTTTGATAAGAGGCTAATGAAACAGCCCAAGTGGCTCCTGCTTGGTTTTTTTAAAGTCGAGTCGGCGGTGGCAAGAGGCTTGCCTGTGTGTGTGTGTGTGTGTGTGTGTGTGTGTGTGTGTGTGTGTGTGTGTGTGTGTGTGTGTGTGTGTGTGTGTGTGTGTGTGTGTGTGAGTGTGTGTGCGTCTCTGTCTGTCTGTCTGTGTGTCTGTGTGTCGGTTCTCCGTAGCGCCACAGTCTTCCCCTATCGTGGGCCCACTCCCAAGGTGGGCCCACTAGCCAATCGACAGATTGTCTAATCTATCTCAAGTGTCTGTTTGCCGAAAAGTTGATGTGATTTATGTGCACTTACGCGGACCTTAATAAACAGGACCCTGATATACGAGACAGACATTGCTGATGAAGCAGCCATTTTGTTCATACTGTGACTTTAGAATCACTCAGCTCCGAGACCCTAATACCGAGAGGCAGGGGGGGGGGGGGGGGGGGGGGGGGGGAAAGTACTTCATCATCAAATTCCTAAGAGACAGAAAGGTTTCAATCAATCCGTTCCAACGATTTGCTTTTAACCAACAAACTGTTGCTTTTTAAAACTGTTTGCACAGAGTAGCAGCAACATGAATAATTACCTCTTCATTCCGCGCCGACAACACCCCTCCCCACACGCACACACACACACACACACACACACACACTCTCTCTCTCTCTTTTGGTGTTTCCCAATCGAAACTATTGTGCCACATAATTATTATAATTATTCATGACTTTGAAAGCAGTTAGCATTTTGGAGTACCAGCTTATTTTCGCAGACATTTCGGAGCTCGGATTCCAGTTTGAACAGCATGTCTTTAAATATGCACTCTGAATATGCAAAGGCAGCCAGGAAAACTGGGACAATCACAGAGACCTTATCTATCCACAAAAAAAGTTAAAATACTGCGTGCGTGTGTGCGTGCGCGTGCGCGTGTGTGTGTGTGTGCGTGCTAAATACGGCTCCTAGGGCCCCTTCAAAGGAGGTAGCAGTATCCAAAGGAAGTAGATCCTTGGCGCAGACTGAATTAAATCCTACAGCCGTTGACGAAACGCAGGATTAAAATGGAAGTTTGGCAAAGGGAGGCTTTTAGGTTTGTAGTGACTTATGACGTGGTCTCTGCTGCGCTTTAAGAGGGCCCTGTCATTCGCCCGGGGAAGCGTGTTTTCTCAGAAGAGTGTCTACAGTACTCAGGGGTATTTTGTTGCCATGGTGTAAAAACTCCCCCCCCCCCCCCCCCCCCCCCCCCGCCCCCTCTCCCCCATCCACCTCCCGTCTCACGATACACAATAACACTATAAATTTAGGTAGAGCAGAATTCGCCATATATGTATGTTGTTCGTCGCGTCAAACGGCAAATTATTCACGGTGGTACGAAATAGATAGAGAGGCGGACGGGTGGACGGATAGATAGACAGACAGACAGACAGACAGAAGCACACGCAGACAGAAGACGGGCGAGCGAAGACGAGGCAAACTTGTACCGAGCCGAGTAGCCGGGGCGTCTAATGGACGTGCTATTCCACAAGTTCAAAGTGCTGTAAGTGATCTCACTCTACAAAGCGTAATGTGGAAAAGAGCAGAGGTTTCCTCCGAGTGCAAAAGGTGTGTGGAGTCAGGAGGGCGGTAGTAAGAAGGGACGGGGAGTCCTTTAAATGATTCATGGCCCTGCATTGGATATCTCTAAACATTGAACCTAAGAAGACCTGCTGCACAGGCCACAGTCACCTCTCCTTAAGCAGAGGACAGCGCAGCAGAAAATCACCTCTGTGGCGCCGCTTGTTATTGTGTGAGCGATAATATTACGGTCATTCAATCCGTCATCCCCATTGGACCTGTGGCCCCGCGTTGTTGCTTTTTAAGAGGATGGATGTTGGCATGACGACACCCTGAGAACGGAGTCCTTCATTTGGTCATCATGGGAAAGACTAGACTATTGAGTCTCGTCTGTCTGCTGTCTAGCAACGCGGTCCATAAAAGCACCAGTCGTTCTAATAAACACAGCAGAATTATCGTCTGCGAATTCGCGTCCAAACAAGATGACAAATCAATTGTTAAAAAAAGAATACGCTGGATTTAGCTTTTAATCCATTTTGCTTGTTGTTGTTTTTTATCTCCCTATTTCTGCTTTCTCTCTCTCTCTCTCACGCTCTCGCTCTCGCTCTGTCTCTGTCTCTGTAGTGGTGGAGCCCATGGCCCCCTTGTTGAGGCCCTGGTGGATGGAGATGGAGATCATAGTGCTGGGGACGGTGGGCTGTGCCTCGGTCGTCTTCCTCCTCTCCGCGATCATCATCTGCTACAAGGCAATCAAGAGGTGGGTAATCTCGGATCCAGCGGTCCTACTATGTTATAGCAGAACTACTGATCCAGCAGTCCTACTATGTTATAGCACAACTTCTGATCCAGCGGTCCTACTATGTTATAGCAGAACTACTGATCCAGCGGTCCTACTATGTTATAGCAGAACTACTGATCCAGCGGTCCTACTATGTTATAGCAGAACTACTGATCCAGCGGTCCTACTATGTTATAGCACAACTTCTGATCCAGCAGTCCTACTATATTATAGCAGTACTTCTGGGGGGAGACGGCACAGAGCCTGGGCCGGAAACCAAACATGCAAGGGGCGGAGTTACGCCTTGCTTTCTGTTTCGTTACGGAGATATTCTACTGAAGAAAACTAATTTGCGCGAGTAGATGTAGCTTACAGAAGGGGATTTTAATAAGTGTATTTCTACAGTGGCGAGGTCTACACGGTGTTGATTTGAAACCTTTACATACACTTTTTTGCAGTTTTTACAGTTTACTACTGCTGGCCGTTTGTGTTCGCCAATTACGCACTTTCAGATCCCCGCCTCCGGCAACATGATTGGTCGAAAGAAAGAAAGTGAAACGCCTCTCGCTCACCCAAATTTGAGCTTATCTGCCATCAGACTTTAGATATAAATCTAAAGTCTGATTCGTGAGACGAAGAGGTGACAGCATGGCGTTGTCGTCTTGTGTATCCGATGTTCCCATACACGTAGATTGCACCGTTTCGATGCAACATTTAATTCACACTATTGGTACACGTTGGCAAAAACAGTCCTGGTTGTCCAAATGTGCGATGGTGCAGTGCGGTTTATACCCCATTACTATTTCCACGGTTATAGCTCGTTGTACATGACGTCATATGCTAGTAAGTTACGACGGTGTTCAGTACAGATGGGGGGGGGGGGATGTATTTTTCTCACACTGCAACAGAAGGCTCAATTGACCCTGTCATAACCCTGCTCCCTCTTACTCAGAGGTTAGGTAATATAATGGCTTGCAAAGGTCACAGAGGAAAGCGCTTGCCACAGTGAGTCACGTATAAATGAATCACAGCGCCAGAGTGTTAGCACTGTTTCATGCGGTGTCACAGAGACACAACTTTATGATGCCGTAAAAAAAAAAAATAATACAGCAGACTGCACACTAGGGGAGGAGGATGAGCTCACGCGCTGTCGCCAATTTTATTTGGGTTTTTTCAGAAGGTGCTTATTTGTGTTAAATGATCGTTCGCAGCGTCTCGCTATAGTCGCAGCTGTGTGTGTGTGTGTGTGTGTGTGTGTGTGTGTGTGCGCGTGAGCGACAAGAGTGCAAGGCGAGATCCTGTATCAGAGGAATCCTTTGGCCCTGTTGTCGTGCTAGAACCCCACCCCCACCCCCCAACCCCCTCCATTTGCATTGGCTTATTAGAGGAGGGAGGGAGGAAAGAAAAAGAAAAAAAAAAGAAGCTGTGTGAGGTTTTAGCCTACAGCACAACCAAGACCCAATTCCCTGTCTGACATTCAGGCATAGCTGTGCCACGCACACGCCACCCTCCCCCCCCACCCCCACCCCCCACCCCCTTCCCCATCATCCCTCCACTCACACATCCACGTACACAGACACATGCTACAGGCGTCTTAGAAGCAGTGCACGTGCAAAGGAGAGTGTGCCCAGCACTATTGTGTGTCACAGACTCTCTCTCTCTCTCTCTCTCTCTCTCTCTCTCTCTCTTTCTCTCTCTCTCTCTCTCTCACACACACACAAACACACACACACCACACAGACACACCACGCATACATGCACGCACAGACATACCCATGCCCACACACACACACACACAGACGCACACACACACACACACAGACAATACATATATTATCTTTATTGCATATGTATACACTGTGTAAACACTGTGTCATAAACAACCACAACACGCAACAACCCTGCCATGCCAGGCCATAAATATACTCGCAGTCATTTAAAAAAAAAAATCAAATGGTTTTATAATACTCATTTATATTTCATCCGTACAAAAATGCTGATATACTGTTTTCTGTCGGTACCTCCCTGTTTTTTCCCCTCTCTCTCCTCAAACACAACAAATAGGCAAAGTCAGGCAGCGGCAATAACGGACGTTTGGCTCAGGAATTCATAATGGTAATCCTCCAATGGTACCTTCCGGCACCCTTGTGTAGCCGAGGGCCACCTTCTTTAACAGCAGCCCCCAAACCCAAAACTCATTATTTATGAATTAATTTGCACAGTCATTCAGTCGCGGGCCGCATCTTTTATACATGTGAGAGGGATGGTAGCAGGGGGGTGGGGGGGGGGGGGGGGCTGGGTCGTGTCCTGAAGCTCCATCAGCATCCAGGACGACGACAGACTCCCCGCTGCGCCGGGCCGCCCTGCGGTCTCGGCGAGACGGGGAGGTCCAGCCGGACGCACCTCATTAGCCATTCATTAGTCCCCAGCCAATAGCGCAAAAAGGGGAGTCGGAGGAAAACGCATTAGAGGATAAGAAAAATAAAAAGAGGGAAAGATTGCCCCCCCCCCCCCCCCCCCCCCCCCCACACCCCGAAATTTGTCACGGCGGCGCTAATCATCCGTGGCGCCGGGAGGCGCAGGGATGCAGCGGAGAACAGGGCAGATAATAGTATGGCGTCTGTGTGCCGGAGAGCAGGGGGAAGGCGGCACAGTCATGGGGTGTCTTTGTCGATAACAAGCGGGAAATAAGGGTTTGTTAGCGAGGGAAACAGAGGCAGTTCTGGGCCCATATTAAAAAAGATATATACATACACAGACACGTTTCTAGCCTCGTAGTACTCGGGGCTTTCCCAAAGAGAAATCAGCTGGCCGCCGGCCAGAGGCCCTGAGCAGCACAGATGCCAGAGAAGCCAGCAGCACTGCAGCTCCCCAGCACCTCCTGGCCATCTGTTGTGTTTTCTATCATCTGTGTGTGCCAGTCATCTGTCAGAGGCGAAGGGCTTGGAAATCACCCCGCGCTCCCCTATTCCCGTCTATTCAGCGGCGTCCAACGCGGCGGGGAGAGAGAGCGCGGGGCTGAGAGGAGGATTCAGACCCACGCTGTTTCTCTTGCCTTCCAAATCAAAGGCCCCGGCGCCGCAGTCCGGGCTCCTATCCATCCAGGAAAGGCGGCGCAAAACAACAACAACAACAACAACACCATCACCACCACCACCACCGCCACACTGCGCGGTTGATTAAGGGAGCGCTCCCCCGCACCGCTGACCAGAGAAGGGACCACATATCATATCACTGGTCTCGTTCCAGGGATCACATTTCAAAAAGCGATTTATTTGCGCGCGGCGTAATGAAAAGAAAACGCGCGCGCGACGGTAAATTGAGTGCACACTTCCCATTGAACGTCGGTAATGAACTTAACTTCCGCTCACACGTCCGGCGCCTTCAACGCCGCCGAAGCAGCAACCGAGGACGTCCCCGCAGGCGGCACTCCTTCTCGGTCTTTTAATTTATTTTTATTTATCTCTTGCAGGTGGCGGGCGGGGTGGTTTTTTTGTTTTTTTTCTTCTTCTTCTTCTTCTTCTTTTTTTTTCTCGCCGTCGCTGTTGTTGTTGTCTTTGAACCGTGGCGCGCGCGGCGCTCCCCCCCCCCCCCCCCCCCCCCCCTATCCAGATGGCGGGAGTCATTTGTAAACAGCCCCAATTTCGTTCCCACCAGCCATTCCCCAAACTTCAAACGGCCGTGTGTCCTGTGATTGCACAGCTTCCGCATCAAATATTCATCTGGCCGCCTGGCGAGGAGTGTTGTGCCGGCGCCAGCCACGTGTCAACCGCCCCGCCATCATTTATTGAACACCCTAGGTAGAGAGAGAGGGTCGGAGCGGGGGCCTAAACGGTCTGCCCTGTACGTTGACCCACTTGACGCGGCCATCTTGCGAGACCCGATCCAATTACCCGTGAAAATGTTTCAGCACATATTATTAATGGGTCTCGGGGCAGCGTCCCGCCGCCCTCCGCCACACAATGTTTGCGGTGTGTGTGTGTGTGTGTGTGTGTGGGGGGGGGGGGGGGTTGCGGTCAGAACAATGACCTTGCAAACACAATGCAAACACACACACACACACACACACACACAAAAAGAGAGCATAATAAATCAAATAAGGATATAATTACTGAAATGGAGGGGAGTTGTAAATAATGCTGAGGGGAAATATCGATCTCATTGGCGGGTTTCACTTCCGATCCGGGGGAGCGAGGAGTAGCTGGTGAATTCCCAGTCTTGTTGTAAATAATATCTTCTGTCCCGCCGGAGAGAACACACACTGGTATAACCCCACTCCCCGCCGGGATGCTGGCATCCTGTATCGGTCAGCCATTTTCTGCAGGATGTGTTTCCGCCCTTGGATGGGGGGGCGGGTGTGGGGGGGGGGGGGTGGGGGGGGCGCAGGGTGCTGGACAGACAGTCTTCCTTTCCCAGGCTTCCCCGGGGGGCCCACAGGGGCCCACAGGGGCCAAATGGGATGAGTGTGTCCTGCGCGCGTCCCGGGTGGCCTGCACCACGTTCAACCCCGGCAGATGAAATGCTCCCGAAGGACCCCTTAGAGATTACATCATGGCTCTTGTTTTTGTGTTTGGTTTCACAGCCGAACCATTATCCAGATAGATCGATGACCTACCCGCCCTCAACCCTCCACCCCCCAACAGTAGGGTTGCTTGTCACTAGGCCAGGAGAAAGCACAGCTTTTCATACTATTATTTCATCTGCAAGGCATAACAGGGCATGACTCAAATCCAAGAAGCAGAGGCATTCATGCTGTCAGTATCCTGTGTGAAGAGTCCAAATAGTGTAACTATCCGGTGATGTATGTACTATCCCATCCTGAAGACAGCGCTGCATATATACCAGCAACTTAAGACTTGCATCATGGCCTTTCATTGGGTCTCTCGAATTGGATGTGAGCTCGGATCTACTTTAGTGCTCCCCCGCCCGAATGGCTCCTTCCTCCTTGAACACCAACAGGACCGCCACCGCCATCACCACCGCCGCCACCATACACCGGGGCGCCCTCGCGCCGTCGAGTCGAGTGGAGAGCGGACAGCGGACAGCGCAGGCTTTCAGCGACGGAGGACGTAGGACACAGAGCTAAGATGTAGCTTAAGGGGTCCTAGGGGCCAGCGAGGGCTCTGTACAGTGTTGAATGGGACAATGACGGGAGTGACTGTATTCAGATCCGTCTCTGGGAGTTACGTAAGCCCGGGCCACAGGAGAGCTGCTGAGGGTGGATGGATGGGGGGGGGGGGGGGGCAGCGGGGTGGGGGGGGGGGGGGTGGTTCTGTGCAGAAGCCACAGTACACTGGACAAATATAATAACCGCAAAAGCACAGAGAGTTGCATGAAAAGGGGCTTCATTGAATGATACCGCTCTCCATAGAACCAACAGAAACAGCATTGGTAACAAGCTGCGGCTCGCTGTGTGTAAGCGTGTATGTATATGTGAGTGTACGGATATTTTCGCACCGGAAAGTACTCAAAGTGTCAAAGTATCCGAGGGTAACGAATGTTTGGATGACATTTCACCAGGGTTCAGCGTTGATGTGATTCCCGAGACATTTTGACATGCATGGCCATACTCATCACTTAGCGGGGTGAAATGGTATCTCACAGGCTGTCTATTTAATTGCCGTATCCCCTGTCTGCTGTCAATTTATTCTCTCCACAAGCAAATTGGCCTTTTTGTTTTTTTTTTGTTTTTTTTTTACATTGAGCTTATCAGGATTGATGGCAGGAGGGGGTTTTCCCTCCCCCCAGAAAATCTAATCAGCCAAAAGGTTATCTGCCTTGAAACTGCCAAATGTCTGTTGCAATGTCTTCCTAACTCCTGGCGTTTATTGTGTTTATTAAAAATGTTTCCACAGGAAACCATTACGAAAGGAGGAGAACGGGACGAGTCGCGGCGAGTACGCCATGAGCATCCGCAACAAGAAGGCGACGGGCGCCACCAACAACACTGTGGTATAGAGGCGGCATAGAGTGATAGAGAGCAGGGGAGCGCGGTGTCCCTACAATTCAATCACCTCTCACCACCAACCCCCCCCCCCCCCCCCCCGCCCCCCCCACACACCCTTCCTCCTCTTCCCAACAACAACAACAACAAAAAGACAAACAATCCCCTCTCATCCAGAATGCTCTAAAGGGTTGTCGGGTTGTTTCTGACCCGAGATTTTCCGAAACACACCGCTCACCTTTGGTCTCCTCTCAGCGTGTCGCCGCCCGGACGGATGACGCATCATCCAGCTCCAGGAAGATGGAGAGAGTGGAAAAACAAAATCACACACAGAGAGAGACAGGGGGGAGAGAGGAGATGGGGGAGGGAGGATCTGGAGGGGAGTAAACCCCCACGGTGTCGGTGGAGAAACAGCAGGCTGAACACACGGCGCTCTTCCGAACGCCGTGCGAGTGTTGCTGACAGGCTTGCTGACTGCTGAGGGAACTGACTGTGTGTGTGTGTGTGCGTGTGTGCGCGTGCGTGTGCACACGTGTGCGCGTGTGTCCGTCTGCAGCAGACCCACTACATAACACACTTTGCGTCTCTCTCGTTGACATCTGCGATGGAACCCACGGACAATACAGGATCCCTGGAGTCCACAGGACAGAACCTCTCGCTCTCTCTTTCTCACACACACACACACACACACACACACAAGAAAATACAAACAGACAAAAAAACGTGCATGCGGTTTTTATGGAGAATGCAAACATTTTTTTTAGATTCCTCACTGTCACTGGCTGTTTTTGATTTGGAGGCGTTTTGCATTTTTTTAGGGACATACTTTGTGAGAGGCATGGTTCTGGCTCGGAGATGACGATTATTTGTCTGACTATGCAATTAAAAAAATATAAAATCTATCAAAAAAGTGGAGCAGTATCACCGTAACGATGATACGGCGATTTCCCTTTATAAAGTATTGCCACTAAGTACTTATAGGCTCAATGTAAAATATGTTCATTTGCTCCATCTATTTATTACGTTACATATCTTTGAGTTTGTTTCCACACTTTAACAACGCTGTCCCTTTAGTTATTCACATCTTGAACGATAAGGTCATTTTATTTTTATTTTTTTCTCTTGTCTTGTTTTTTTCCAAGTGAATTATTCATAAACCATATAATTCTTCTTCTGTGACGCCCCAATGCATTGAGCCCGCCTGTCAGTTGAGACACTGATGCAGAAAACGCGCTTGCTCTGCAAACAGTTTTGGTGTCAGTGGTTTCATCTCTGGCAGTTTGATTTGCCTTTCTCCACATTCCCCGAGACGTCGACGCGGGGAGCTCTGCGATGCGCTCTGCGAATGTGTTTACATTAGCATCTCTGCATTGCGTTACAACCCTCCCGCCCCCCTATTTCCATTTAATTACCATTATCTCTCATCCTTTATCATGTTTAAAAGTGCAATGCCCCTACGATATAAACAGTATGCCATTACACTTAGTTTGCTTATTTTATGTCTCATTAGTTTAGAGTCCTGACGTCTGTAAGATGCCTGAAGATATGTTTTATTTGGACTCGGTAATCTTCATTTAGCCATCTGCCAAGAAAGCCATCCCATCACCAATAGGGGGGGGGGGGGCAGAGCTGACCTTGCAGCTGGTGAGTGACAGCAGGCTTAGCCAATAGTCAGAGATCAGCTTGCACAGAGGTACGTTTGTCACTCAAGTCCTGTCTCAGACACATCCTCCATGAGCCCCTTGTAAAAACACTCTGCCCTGGAGCGCCAATCAATACTGTGCTGCTTCATAACATTAAAGGTGTGTGTGTGCGCGCACACGTGCGCGTGTATGTGTGTGTGTGTGCGTGCGTGTGTGTACGTGTGTGTGTGTGTGTGTGTGTGTGTGGTCTGTCTGCCTGCCTGTCTGTCTGTCTGTCTGTCTGTATGCCTTGAACGTGCATGCAGGCCAGTGTTGTGTCTGAGAGTTGGTTGTACTCTGTGGCTGTCGTATATTGTAGACATAGGCTAAACTGTTGACATGTTGGAAATACTCACTCGCATTAAAACATGCACAGGTACTAGCAAACAGTATACCCTACAATGTACCCATATGAGAGAAATGATGGATGCATGAATGTAAATATTGATATTAATATCTGCCTTCTGGACTGTTAATTACATGTACAGCATAACAGAACATCTATTTATACATAGTAAAAAAATAAATAAACAGTGTGCTACCAATTAGAGGTATGTGTATGTCGTTATGTCGATGGAGCAAGCCATTCATGTAAATTCATTAGTCAATGCACAATTTATGCATTATATCAAACCGATAGGAACATGTGCATAAGTTGATTCCATCGCTGATTTTTTTTCAGTTGTAAATAAAACTGTTCATACTGACAGACCTGTAGTCCGGTGTTTCGGAAGAGCAAACAATGAAGACCAACGTGGCTCTACTCAGCCATCACATGGGAAGCTCACCTCATGCGGCCCGTGTGATAAGAAGTGTGGCTTCATATCAGTTTATTATTTATATTTATGTCTGTTTCCCTCGGTCACATCAGTCCATTCCCTCGTGAACTGTGACCCTGGGGTCTATATCTATCAATCCACAGAGGATTAATGATGCAAAGGAGACCGATCCAATGATATATAATTACAATATAGTGATTTATAATATGTATATAAATAAATGACACAGATATCAGGGCTCTGTTTCAGTTAGTCTGTTGTTGTTGTTGTTGTTGTTGTTGTTGTTGTTGTTGTTGTTGTTGTTGTTGTTGAGCTAAAGGTAAACCACTCTAGGCTTTAAAAGAAACTAAATAGATTCAAGGATTCAAGGAACATACTTAGTAGGCGTATCATTTAAGAAACCTTATATTATATATATAGATCTATATATATAGATCTATATATATATATATATATATAGATCTATATATATATATATATATATATATATATATATATGCGCGATAATATACTCCAGTAATTTGCCCAATAGTTGGAATATTGAGAATGTATATAGTCATTGAGCGTGTATATAGTACATGTGTATTGTACATGTGTACAGAGCAGGCTAAATCAAGTGTATAGTACATGTATATTACAGAGCAGGCTAAATCAAGTGTATAGTACATGTATATTACAGAGCAGGCTAAATCAAGTGTATAGTACATGTATATTACAGAGCAGGCTAAATCAAGTGTATAGTACATGTATATTGTACAGAAGAGTCATGGGTGTGTATTGGGCGCATCAGAGCACCAGAGAGGAATGTGAATGGATTACAATGTGAATGACCACATAGCACTTCTAGCCTTCTCCGCAGTAGCAGCGGTGCTTGATGTTAATGCCAATGGACACGGTGAGCAATTTAAACAGTCATGCATTGTCCAGCTAGGCACTGTGGACTCTACTGTAATAAAAGCAATGTGACAGCAGAGAGGGAGAGAGACAGAGAGAGAGAGAGTGACAGAGAGAGAGAGAGAGAGAGAGAGAGAGAGAGACGTGGGTCTTCACCATCAACAAGGGAAAAATCTGAAGACGATACAAGGGTTTCTTCTTCAGTTGTGTCTTTACAAATGTACAAAGCTAGGTCGACCTCCTGCTGTACGTGTATAGTGTGTGTGTGTGTGTGTGTGTGTGTGTGTGTGTGTGTGTGTGTGTGTGTGTGTGTGTGTGTGTGTGTGTGTGTGCGTGCGTGCATGTTTGCATGTGTGTGTGTGTTTGTGTGTGTGTGCATGTTTGCATGTGTGTGTGTGTGTGTGTGCATGTGTGCATGTGCGTGTGCTTGTGTGTGTGTGTGTGCACATGTGTGAGCACACGCTTGCTTCTGTGGGTGTGCGTGTGTATGAAAGTGCTCGTGGAATCCTTTCAAAGCTGACCTTCACAATCTTGGAGGACCCACTCACACCCTCTCTGCCTGAGAGGCCTCTGGTCATTGTTAATTATCCTCAGTGGCCACAGCCGCCCGCTCATCAGGTCACCGCTCCCACATGCTCCTCCAACAGGCTGCTGGCAGCCAGGCAGGCCGGGGCGGAGAAAGTGCTGGATACCTGTGGGACAGTGATTACATAAGCTGCTGCTGCTGCTAATGAGAGAGAGAGAGAGAGAGAGAGAGAGAAAAAGAGAGAGAGAGCTTTTTAGAAAGGGCTGCGAGTTCAAACGATCACAACAGTGACCGTGTCTCGCAGATGCAGCTCTGGCGCCTGGGGGCTTGATTACATTTACACACACACACACACACACACACACACACACACGCACACGTGTGAACATGCACACACACACACACTTACGCATAGACACAGTTACACCTGCTATAGCTGACACATTGGATGACATGAACACACACACAGTGTGTGTGTGTGTGTGTGTGTGTGTGTGTGTGTGTGTGTTTACAAACGTACACAATTACAGAAACACACACACACAAACACACACAGCAGGAGAAGAGCTCTTTGATGAGGCAAGACTAGAGATTGAGTAGGGGCACTGCAGCAGGATTCAGCTCAGGGTCACCGGGGATTGTGTTTGTATGTGCATGTGTGTGTGTGTGCGCACGACGTGTGTGTTCTTTATTCACACGATTTTAGGAAATCAGGCTCATTTGTTCTCCGTAAAACGCGGCATGCAAAAACAAAATGAAATCTTCTCAAACTCTCTCTTACTTTTGTCCAAAATATATTCTCTAGGTTAATATCTTTTCTGCCATCTGTTCCGATTAATCTCCCTGCCTTGTAATGAACTGCTTGCTGCACGAAGGAGAAAAATAACAAGGATTAATGTGCAGCTCAGGGTTTCTGCCTTGCTGTCATGTCATCTGTTATTCCCAGACGAGAGTCCCGTTGTAACGTCATTAGACCTCACAACAATGCTTAATCACCACAAACCGCATTAGGCCAAAGATAATTGTGTTTACTTGGTATATGCGCCGGCAAATCCGTATCACTGTTGCCAGTGAAGGGGTCGGCTCTCCCCTTCGGGTGGAGGCGGGAGGTGCGGGTGGCGGGGGAGAGCCGAGATAGTCTTGTTTACCTCTGATGTCCGGCTCCGCCTTATCGAGTTACATCGCCCGCAGCTCGGCCCTGCCCCCTGATCGATGGGGCCGGTGATGGGGAGGGGCGGCATGGCTGACGGCCCCTGACAAGGCATCTCTGATAGCAGCTCTCCCCGCTGCTGCTGCTGCTATGGGAATCTTCCAGGAGGTTCAACATCCTTCCAACACTACCAGTAAACTCAAGGCAGCTGTGTGTGTGTGTGTGTTTCTCCCAAATTAAATCCATTGGCAACCCCCCCCCCCCACCACCACCACCAGTAAGTGTAACTGAATCAGAATGCAACTTCACAAGAAGGGTGTGATCTTTGAGTTAAAAACAGAAAGGTGTACAAACATGTAGAAAAACAAAGCTTTTATTCATCCTCTTGCAACCAAGTATTCTAAAAAGTTCAACGTTATGAAGATCCCAGTGTGAACGTATCTAATAGTGAATAAACATTTGCTCTCAGACACTCTCCATCATTATATATAACATAAAGATATTCCATATATCAAGCTCACCTTCTCACGTTTGTTCAATACATTCTGGCACCTGATGTAAGCAACACGGCACTGCTTTACTGTACTGTGATCTACTGTAATACGGCCGTCCCTGAAGACAATTCATTATCTGAATGTTCTGAACTTTCAGACAATGTCATTAAATGTCATTTGATGAGGATCTCTTTTTCTTTTCTTTTTTTTTCTTTTCCTTTCTTTTTGCTCAGGTCAAAGTGGGCGCATGCTTTGAGTCCCTGGGTGGGCCGCACGGCGAGCGGGGGGTCACATGGGGTAGAACTGGGAGGCGGCCTCGGACGACTGGATCTCCACCTGGGCCATCTTGAACTGGGTGCACTGCAACCACTTGCGCAGCGCCAGCGGCAGGGCCCCCGGGGCCGGGCCCTGCAGGGACTGGTGGTTCACGCGGTTCTGGATGGCTTGGAGACGGAGCTGCAGCCCCGCGGACAGATGCTGCGCAGAGTGAGGGGAGATATGGAAAGGCGAGGTCAGCCGCTGGTCTAGCGCTTTCACGGCCGCGGCAGACCCCCCGCAGGAGACCCTCTCAAAAGCAGCAAAGCCATCTGCCGCCGTTCAATGTGTAAGTACAATACATGCAAATGATCCATCGAGGCAGAGGGTTACAAAAGGCTCACCTTGAGGTTGGACTGAATCATGGGAAGCCACATGGGGATAAGCTGAGGAGAGGGGGCGCAAGAGTGAACGATAAGATGTTAAAACATTAACGCATGTGTGTGTGTGTGTGTGTGTGTGTGTGTGTGTGTGTATGTGTGTGGTAAAACTTGCAAAGTGCCTAACCTTGACAAATATAGTTGAATTGCATTCCTGCAGCGCTTCCATTAGACTAATGACATGAAGGCACACCATCTCTACCATCTGGCAAGGAGGGAGAGCAGCGCAAAAGTGTGCATTAGTTATTCTTTTTCTGAAAATCGGTTTTCGAAAAATATGAGTTCATATATTTGCCCGTCGCCTGATGAGACAACAGCGATGTCCTCGGTTCACATTTCCCATTTTGTTTAGTTTTCTGAACGAGAAGACCAGATTTGCAGGATTTAAAGCTAGCCCCACTCCCAGCGGGGGTGGGGGATGGAGGGGATAGGGGGGGGGTGGGTGGAATGGGAGGGAGTGAACAGACGGTCTCCTCACCACTTTGTTGTGGGCCATTAGCTGCAGTATGCTGGGAGTCACGCGGCTCCAGAACTCCAGGCCCGTCAGAATGGCGCTGGAGGAGAACTCTGTGTGGTTCTGGTTCTGCAGGGCCGGCGCGGCCGCTGCCTGCTCACAGTAGATGGTCCACAGCTGGGCAAACATGAAGGCGTGAAAGAGCGAGCACATGTGCAGCACCGATGTCTGGGCACCCAACACCAAAAGAGTAGAAGAACATAAGAGATAGAGATGGGTCACTTTTTGGGCCAATTTTGGGGGGAAACCATTGTTTTTGTTTATTTGTTAGTATCATTGTGTGAGCGGGAAGGGTGTTTGACTCCCCGCTGGACAGTTCTGGGTTCAGTCCCAAGTGTCTGCAGAATGCATTCGAGAGCAAGATGTCCTAACCCCTTACCCACTCCTTAATCGCCTGTAACCGAAATTCACTGTAAGTCGCTTTGGATAAAAGCGTCAAATAATGAAATGACTAAATAATAGTAAATAGTACATTGACGACCAGACCTTGGACTGCTCTGGGAAGCCGATGAGGATGACGATGAGGTGGTCGGCGATGTGTGAGCCTGCATCCAGAGGGATGGGCATGCAGGAGGTGGAGCCCTGGTACAGGGCACAGTGGGTGAGGGAGCCCAGCAGTAGCCAGGACAGCTGGCGGATGTGGGACACACACTCGATGAACTCCTTCGGCCTGTGGACACGAGACACTTTGCAATTAGTGCCCAGTCACTTAACACACTGATAGAATCGCCCATAGAAACCCAAGCTCACGCACAATATCAAGTGAACTATAGGAATAACACTGCGATGCTATCGTCGGTCACAGTTAGATACTGAACATATTAAACACTGATATAATTCCCATAGAAACTCTAACGCTAACGCACAATATTGAAACGACAGTCAATAACACCACCATGCAATATCATCCGTTAGATACTGAAAAATGTACACACTCGTGGAATCCCCTATAGATACGCGAGCTAATGCAAAATGTAAAAGAGGTAACCGATCGACAGATATATTGTCGCCGATATAATCCCCATAGAAACAGCTAGCGTTTAGAACCAAGATGGCCACTGGAGGTGAATAAGGTCCACGGCTACTACTAGAACGAGTATCGGTTACCCCTGCTGCATGGCGGACGGCGGGTGGTAGAGCCAGGGCAGATAGCGGACCACCGCCTTGTTGTCGCGGTGGTTGCCTTTGCTGATCTCCATGGCGGCTACTTGCGCCAGGCCCACCTTCAGGTTCCCCCCGAAGGTGTCCTCGTGCAGCGGATGACAGCACGCCTTCATGTGGCTCTGAGGAGGAGGAGGTGAAGGAGTCGAACATTGTTTGCCGCAAACAACCGTGAAGGGATTTAAAGACACCGATAGGATAGATGCGGCGTGGACATGGGGGGTAAAAAAACGACTCACTTTGAGTTTGGTCAGCGTGTGCATGTCAGCGATGAAGTCGAGAAGCTCGCTCGTGTATTGCCTCATGCATTCCATCGCCGCTGTCGAACACTGTAAGCAAAACGAATAAAATAAATACCCCACCCACGTCTTGTATTGATTTAGTTCATCCTTCATCAGGAAACATGGTTGGCTTTCGTGATGTTTGCTCCGACTTTGATTTTCATTAGAAGGTTTTTACAGAAATAACCAGTGAGAAGGCTTTACCCCTGGCAGCGATGAGATCATATGCTTCTGGATGATGGTGGATTCTGCAAGCCGCGTTCCAATATCTGCACAGACAAACTGACACAAACATCCACCACCACCGCCGCCACTTAATCCACTTGTACGGCAACCTTAAAACCAAACCATGCAGTGCAGTGGATTGGGGAAGTGCGGTGTATACCTGAACCAGCAGCAGCAAGTTCGTGTCAGGGAGAGGGGACTTAAACTTCAGCGCCTGCAGAAGCTCCATCACTACGATGCGAGACATGTAGAACTTATCCCTCTCCTGGTTACAAGAGGACATACATACAGAGAGGGACAGAGAGATAGAGGGGGGTAGAGCGAACGGGAGAGGAAGAGAGAGAGAGAGTAAATGTACTGTTCCTTTATTGCCGCCCTTTACTCATGCTGTGAGTCGAGCATAAACTCTGGCGCCTGAATAGAGAGCGAGGGACAGGCAGGGAAGCGAGAGGGAGGCGATGGGGAAGGGAGGGGAGGGAGTGAGGGGAGGGCGAGCAAGCGAGAGAATAGACAGAGAGAAGGGGAGAATAGATTTAGGCCAGTCCAGATCTCTCCTCCCTGAATCCCAGTCAGCTCAGATGAGGCTGTCAGGCTGCCTGCTCCCTCCCCGAGGACAGACTCCTCTCTCTGCTCATCCCTGCCACACAAAGCACAGCTGCCTGTTTACAAACCACACTGTCATCCCTTCGCCTGCCTCTCTCCTCATCTCTCTCTCTCGCTGGCTCTCCCTCTCTCTCCTCATCTCTCTCTCTCCCTCACCTCTCCCTCTCCCTCACCTCTCTCTCCCCCTCCTCACCTCTCTCTCTCTCTCTCTCTCTCTCCTCACATCACCTCTCTTTCCATCTCTCTCTCCTCCTCACCGCTGTCTCCCGCTCTCTCAATCCCTCTCTATCCTCTCCTCTCTCTCCTCACCTCTCTCTCCTTCTGTCTCCCTTTCTCTCTCTGTTTGCAGTTGTGTTTGCTGATACTTGTGTCGGTGTGTACACTCCCCCCCCCCCTCTGCTCTTGGAGAAATGCAGGCTCGGCTGCTGACCTTTCCATTGCGTTGCTTATTAGCGCATGGTGCATACCTGTACGCAGCACTCCGCTGATTAAAAGTTAATGGCGCACGTCTTTCAGTAGCAAAGTAGCAAAGCAGCAGAAGAACTTCTCCCACCAGAGGACACAGGGAGCCATAGGACTCACTGAAGTGCAACGCCCCAAAAAAACCCACTCAAACAGAAAGGTGACTTGACAAAGTTTTTCCTCTGAGGTTTCCACACAGGAGGCAGCCTACATTGCGGGTGTTTAGACCTTTAGCGCTCGCATGCCACAGTGAACAATGGCATGGGGGGGGGGGGGGGGGGGGATTTCCAAAAACTCATTGGTCATCCCGACTGGGTGTTTTGAAAGGCGGATATTATATGGTGAGGGATTAAACAGAGTGTAGAAAATCAATACTGCAGGAGACATAAAACATGCAGCGCGGACAGCGGTGCAGCAGCGAGGATCCATCTCCCTTAACGCCGGTGCAGACAGCCCTGGCTCCGGCTGTGCCTGACACCGCTCCTTAGAAAGCCTCCCTGCACCCCCAGCACCGCAACTAATCATGTTAATCAATACTGGCTGATTGCCTACTTAATCATGTGTAACACATGGCCACACTTTCTGGTCTCAGGGGAACCCGAAGTGTTGCCAAAACACCCGAGAACCTGTGAACATGTTTTAAACAATATTATTATTCGCTGTGAATTTAGTCTTCTTTTTTTCCTTTTTTCTTTTACAGAGAGAAGCAGAACAAGAACAAGAACAAGGACAAGGAGAAGAAGAAAAGACAGAGTCAGAGAGCGATACCTTGTTGAAGGTTTTGTAGCAGAGGCCGCACAGCTCCACGAGGTAGGACAGGCTGAAGACACCATACTGGATGACGAAGCTCACCAACTTGGAGAAGGGCTCCAACAGGCTCTGAAGAATAGGAGACACGGGAAGGCGTTCATGGGTGGGAAGGAGGACTGGTTGGAATGATGTGTAAACAATCACACTGCATATCTGTGCTTACCCGAGTGGCATTTGTGGTGGGGATCTTTAATAGACAAATTATTATTCTCAAACTGGAATCCACAGGACACTGGGGAAATTGGAGAGATTTCAGAAGATTATTTATAATCTCATCATTACCTGCAGACGCCATGGCTCATACACCATAGCATATCTGTATTATCATCACCCAATTCGTATCTGGCACGTCATACACTAGCTCTTAACAAATAGCTGTGTTTCATGCTTTTGTGTTTCCAACGGACGGACCCTACAGTTGCTAGGGTCCTCTCCACTGACCTCCAAGGTCAAAAGCAGCCGATGCAAATCAATGACCAAAATAAGACAGTGACCACAGAAATACATTTGCATCGAACCGAAACCCAGTTACAGGGCCACGCGTGGTAGATAACATCTATACCTTAAGGGGCAGCACAGAGGGCAACTTGGCCAGGAAAGTCTGGAACTGATTGCAAATGGTGGTCCACAGGTTGCTGGGGGAGTCCATGGGCAGTGCCTCCATGAAGGTGGCTATGTTGTCCAGGCAATGCAGCATGGTGCCCCCTGCAGGCAGACTCTTCTTATTGTTGAGACCCTAGAAGCCCCACAGAGGCAGAATAAAAAACCATAACAGGGTTACATCATAATAGTGATAATGATACCAGTGAAGACGACGATGAGACGTTTCCATCCGTAGTGATCGTTCGCCCCTGATCAATCACCATGCTCGTGTAGATAGATGCTACAGTGGCGGCACCCATGACTTTGGTTGGGTGGACACGGCGCCCCACTATACATCTCGTCTAGAATATTAGGTCAGCTTACTACGATGAACAAACTGATAGATGGGAGCGGAGTCAGACGTGATTTGCTTCAGTGATTTGTTATTTTTGAAAGGGACATATCATGCTGACCGCCACGCACACATTAGGGGGCCACGGATAAGCTTTGACGAGAGCTCCTCCTGCTGGCGGAAACAGGGCAGGTACATTTCAAACGGGGGAAAAAACAGTGAAACTCTGAAAAGCCCACCTCCAGCAACATGTTGAGGGCGGCCACAGAACTCAGTTCGTTAAAGTCTATCAGAGACGACGCCAGCGTTCTTAGAAAACATCCATCTAGGGAGGAGATAGCAAGAGAGGAATGAGTAAATCGATAGACAAGCGAGGGAGAGAGACAGAGAGAGAGACAGAGAGAGAGTGATAAGAGAGATATGTATAGTAACTAGAGTCCCAGTGTGGGCTCAGAGCAGACCTTTGATGTTACTCTGAAAGAGCTGGGGCAGGATGCCGTTGGGGGCCAGCTGATGGAACATACAGCGGAGGAACTGCTTGGCCACGCCCGCCGCGTTCCCCGGGATCAGCATACTGGACGACACACACACAACACACACACACACAGACACACACACACACACACACACAGAGCTATGATTAGGTACGGCAGGCACACACACACTTAATGCATTAAACATAGAACTGATGCTGTGTTTTTAAAGGCAGCCGGTGTAATGGATGGTAATGCAGTGTAATGGCTCTGATGCACCCTACCTCTCTGCTTGTCCAGGGAAATTGTTGCTGGATGCCAACCTGAGGGGGAATTCAAAGCACAAGCGATCTGCCTACTCAGAGATGAATTATGCATGAGTTATTATGGCAGGCGGGGAGTTACGAAACTTCATTTAAATCACGAGTGTGTGTGTGTGTGTGTGTGTGTTTGCACTCCAGCCGAACCTGCCCACGGACTGCATGATGTCGAGCAGCATGGGAGCGGCCAGGTCGGGGCTGAGGTGGATGAACATGGAGAGCACCACCACCGCCAGGCCCAGAGTTTCCTCGTCGTACTCCTCCAGCACCGCCCCGCAGTCACGACACCTGGAGAAACCATCACAGGTACCGCCAGGGTTTGAATTATGGGGGAGCCAGGGAGGGCTGAGCTCCCCCGGAGGTAAGGTGGGGGGTCTCTAACATTATATGAAAATGTGCAATGTCCAGTGCAATTTGCTACACTGATATGTTGAAATGTAATATAGACTAAATAAAGACTAAACACCTTAGAATAGCATATACATTTATAATTATAATAACAGATTTAATAAGAACAAGGGAACACCCCCATCTATGACTTCAATGGTCTAGTCATCATAGGCCTACTACACATGTGTAAAATCGTTTGATTAATGATTGATTTTGATCCTTCTCAAATCAATCTCAAAATGTGTAAAATTGTGCTTTTACGTGACAATTAAAAACTACATATTTATTACGGGTAGTGATTTGGACACTCGCACCACCACACCCCATCAGTCAGTCAGTCAGTCAGTCGGCCCACTTGGCTGTCTTTGGGCTTTATTTGGATGGATCTGGACTTTGAAGGAGACCTTACCTGTCGGCCATGGTAGTGGGCTGCTCGTCAATGAACTCCTCGGGGGCCGGCACAAACATGCTGACCGTGCTCGGAGCAGACAGGAGACTGGTCTTAGTCGGGCCTGGAGAGAGAGAGACATTGAGAGACAGAGAGACAGAGAGCGAGAGAGAGAGGGACAAAAAGACAGAAGGAGAGAGACAGGGACAGAAAGACATAAATAGAAACACAGAAAGACAGAGAGAGAGAATCAGACAGAGGGTGGGAGCTGGAGCAGACTATCACACCAGTGTTGAGGAGGTGAAGTATAGTCCTAGTGGCTGAAGTTAAAGCTGGCGTGAGTTTAGACAGACTGGGCAGATGTAATGGGTGAGTTCCATTAGGGGTCCTAAGCAGGGGGCTGACCTGTGTCCCAGGTGCTGATGTTGTGCGGGGCGCTAGACTGGTGCTCCAGCTGCCTCTTCATCAGCTGGCTCATGGTCAGAGCTCCCAGAGAGCCCCGCTTCGCCTGGCGGTACTGGGCTGCAGATCAAACACACACAAAAACACACACACACACACAGACACCCACACACGCACACACACAGCAGAGACAGATGTGAGCCGCCTGATAAATCTGCAGCTGACACAGAGATAGAGACGACATTCATAGTAGAACAAACAGAATGATGGAGATTTTGTTTTTTTATTAAATTGCATCTTCACTAACTAAATTAAGTATTAACATTTAGATGCATAATGTTGACATTTTGACAATTGCTTTATAATTTGAAGGATTGATCTAATTAGAAAAAACATTAGTTCGGGATTATTTCCGTTGATATATTTTTGGCCAGGAATTGCATCGGTTATAAAGTATCCATGACTGTGCCCGTTCCTTAATTAAATAATTAATAGAAAGCTTTCTGCAGGCTGTGGCTGCATAGGAAGATCCTGGCAATGTGACAAAGTGCTGTTTCAAGAGTGTGACAATACTGAGTCCCTGTGCTCAGATAAATGTTTGAGTATGATCTCATGGATGGAGAAAGTGAAGCATTCGGATCCTACTTGACACTGAAGAGCGGTGGCTCGTTTCGGGTATAGCAGCTTCGAGGGTGGGGGCCGAAGCTGACTCTCGTGGTTTTTCCAAGGTAGACAAAACCTTGTGATCTGCAAGGCAACACCAGTGAGTGATGGGCAGGCCACTGGCTTCAGCATGAAGGCCATTTACTGCCAGACCTTTTCGCTGGAGAATAGGCGTTGGAGTGTGGAAAAACTAAATGTTCTTCTTACAAATGTAATGACTATCAAAAGAGCTATGTAATTTATAGAAAAGTAAAAATTGTCGCAGTGTATTTTGAGCTAATTTATTAATGTTTAGTGTTTCGCATTGTGATTTTACCTCCGATCTCAAACACGGATCATATTTTTGCAAATAATAATAGATAATTTGCCATTATCTGATTATTATCTGATGTGTTGTTCTGTTATTGTTGCTAACGTCTTCCACACAAATTAATGTTTGTTATTGGCCTTTAAAATTTTAATCATGCATGCATTTCACTTTTTAATAATATGTGTTTTTAAAAATGGAGGAAGTGACATACATGAAAACAGGGTAGAGGACAGGACACTGGGTGCTGGTGAGTTAGCTAAAGATTTGAGAAGGCCTGGACAGTGAAGGCCATGTTATCAAAAAAGGGCAACTAGAGCTGACCCTTTATCCCTCTAACCCCCCATCCTTCCTCTTACCGCTGTCTGTGGGCTGCTCGCCCAGCTTGTCCAGTGTGTTGAAGGTGATGTCCAGGTATTCCCTCTGGATGGCGCTCACGGCTATCTTGCGCTGCTTGCGTTGCCGGGGAACGATCTGGATCTTGAACTCGGTCTCGGTGCTGTCGCGGTCGGCCTTGGGGTCGCTGTCCCCCTCGTCGGCCATGTCGTCGTCCTCTTCGTCGTCCCCCTCGCCTCCGTCTCCGTTGTTGTTGTTGCTGTCCTTCTCCGGCGAGGATGCGGGCTCTGCGGCGTCCTCGGGGATGTCCAGGAAGACGGTGGTGCGTCCTGAGGGGCTGGCCCCCCCACCACAGCCGGCCAGGCCCGCCTTCACCTCCTCCAGGGACATGGACATGTCCTCCAGCGAGGTGTCGGGGAGGTGCGGCGTCTTCCTCAGCAGGTCCCTCTTCTGTTTGAGCGTCATGGGGCTTTCGTGGCAGATGTACTCCGCCGGGTCGGGCAGCTCCAGGGAGGCGCTGGGGGTGATGGCGTGAGGCTTCCTGTCCACCTGCAGCTGATCCGGACCGGCCTCCACCAGGGGTGCTCCCGTGGATCGAGGGCTTCCCTTGCCGTGTGAGCAGTTCTCCACGCTCACCTGCACCAGAGGGGACAGCGGCTGCGCACCCACGCCCCCGCCGCTGGCCGGGGACGCAGGGATCTTGCCGCCTCCATTCACCCGGGCGCCCATGAGGGTGTTGAGGTCGAACTCCTCGTCGCTCTCCACGATGCAGAGCGGGGGCAGCGGCTCGAACACCAGCGAGTCGCTGTCGGACATGGAGAGCAGCGAGTGCTTCTCCGGGATGGAGGTACAGTCGGAGGACAGGTCGATGAGGTCCTGGTCGTCCCCCTTGCCCTGGGCCGAGCCGGCCGAGGAGTTGCCCTGGTCCGGCTGGTCCTCGAAGGTCTCCATGCAGCTGAGGCGGACCTCCGGGATGACGGGCTTGGAGCTGTCCGACTGGCCGCCGCGGGAGCAACGCCGGTTGGGCGGGTCGCTGCCCTCCACGCGGACCGAGGAGCCGTCCGACGAGCCTTTGCCGTGGTGGTGGTGGTGGTGGTGGTGTCTGCTGTGGGAGGAGGAGGCGGCGGCGGAGGAGGAGGAGGCGGGCAGCGCGGCGCACGGGGCCTGCAGGTCGCAGCGGTCGATGCACGACTTGCGGCGGTGCTCGTCCAGGTTGTAGAGGATGGAGTCGGTGTTGGAGATGTCAAGGGACTTCTGCTTGTGCATGGCCTGCAGCCGCTTCTTCCGGGTGCTCTCCTCGCGCACACAGTGCAGGATGGTGTCCTGGAGACCCCCCGCCTCGCGGTACTCGGACAACTCAATGTCACCTGGAGGGATGAAAAATAAACACGCATACACACATCATGTAAGGACAATTCCCATGGAAATCTATAACGGTGGACTTGATTTAGTGGGACCGGGCTTCTTACTCTTCTTGGCATTCAGCTCTACTGGCTGGTACTTGACAGACTTGCTGCCGCCGATCCTCTTCAGACGGGCGAAGAAGGTCTGGGATTCCTTGTTGCCAGCACCCGTTGGCGTATCATGAATGTCTGACTCATCAAAAACACTGTCCTCCTCTGAAATGTGTGGACAGAAATAACAAAAGATATAACATAGTAGTATTGATATTACTGTGTAGATATGCTAAGGTAGCTTTCATCATCAATTGCCATTGCCAAAAATGAACATTTTGCAATTTAGCTATCATTAACTTAGGAGAGTACAATCGCCAACGCATTGTACATCCCTCAAAACACAAACATTAACATCAAGGGTAAGGGACATCTAGAGTAAGGGACGTCTAGAGTAAGGGACGTCTAGAGTAAAGAACATCTGGAGTAAGGGACATCTAGAGTAAGGGACATCTAGATTAAGGGATGTCTAGAGTAAGGGACATCTAGAGTAAGGGACATCTAGAGTAAGGAACATCTGGAGTAAGGGACATCGAGAGTAAGGGACGTCTAGAGTAAGGGTCATCTAGAGTAAAGGATGCCTGGAGTAAGGGACATCTGGAGTAAGGGACATCTAGAGTAAGGGACGTTTATTGTTGTTTTATTATCTTCTCTCCAGAAACCAGCACCATAAATAGCTAAGCCATCCAGTTCAGGTCCCTTACAGTAATTATTAATCGAAGGAAAAGAAAGGGCACACTCACCTTTCTCCTTCTCGCTGTAGCGACTCATGTTGGAGTTGTCGCTGTAGAGCGGGCCGGCGGTGGCGTGCGGGCGGCAGCTGTGGTACTGAGCGTTCAGCGTGTTGATGGTGATGTGGATCAGGTGGAGGATGACCTTACTGCCATCCATGTCTCTGTATGGGTACTGCAGGGAATACGGCCACAGATTACTGCATCAGCTGATGTCCTAAATCTCCCTCCACTTATTTGCATGATTAAAAAAACATTTGCTTTGGTTTGCTCTATTGTAGGATGTTAACTCAAAGTGTCTACTGTTCGGTAGCAGGATATAACAGGTCTTAAAGTGTGTGAATCACTGCCACGTGCAGCAGAGTGTTGCTGCGTGTGACACACGGTGGTGGTGGTGGTTGCGGTGGGTGGTGAAGTACCTTATAGAGGATGACGAGCAGAGCTTTGAGCCACATCTGCCTGATGTGCGGCCGCAGGGCCCACAAAGAGCAGCGAGGTGGCTGCTGGAAGTAGTGCCTCAGCTGCGGGCAAGTGCAGTACTTCAGCACTTGCACCACCAGGGGGAGCAGCTGCTTACCCAGACCGATGTTGTAGTCCATGACCTAGGAGAGAGAGAGAGAGAGAGAGAGAGAGAAGGTTAGCAAGGTAGAACAACAACAAATGTTGAGCGAGTCCCTCTTCCTCCTCCTTGTTTGTTATAAATATTAGAGAGAAAGATAAAGCAGAGGATTGGTCGGTCACTTGTGCGATGCCAGCGATGAAGGCGTTGAAGCAAGTGGAGGTGCGCATCTTCTGTGGGGCGATCATGAAGCAACCTTCTTGCTGGTCGTAGCCCAGCAGCACGTACAGGTGCCGCTTCACCGTGTTGAAGGCCTTGGCGCTGCCGATGTCGGCCTCGGCGCTGCTTTGGTCCTTGGCCATGAACTTCATGAGCACCATGATGAGCTGGTGCACCGTCTGGTGGTCGATGCCCGCATCCTCAGGCAGCACATCCCTGATCACCGAGTCATCCTCAGGGGACGGCGTCTGGCCTAGGAGAGGGGCTGAAGCGTCAGGATTAAAGGGCGAGAGGAATCGCGCTGCGGACACATAGAGAGAGGGGAGGGGAGGGGGTGACAAGGAAGGGGAAGGGGTTTCACAGGGTGGGGGGCGAGTAGGGCGGGGTGGGGAAGACACACCGAAGGGCGGGGTCACTCATCTCCTCCATGCTGGATGCATGGACAAACACCATGTGGACATAAATACAGACACAATCATGGATTATGTGAGATGGATAAACATAAACATAAGAAGGTGGCCATTAGCAAAAGTGTCGGTTTTTGTGCTCCTCTTTTGCCCATGATAGAACAACAATGAAAGCCAGCATCACCAAGCAAACATTGATTTTTCATATCTTTGGGTCAGCACGTCATCTACAAAAATATGTTTTTTTGTTTTGTTTTTGTATTTCTGTGTATTGCGATTCTAAAGAAAAGAATATGTTTCTGATTGGAATTGTTATTAATAATAATACTTTATGTCATTATTTACCTGGTAGGACTTTCTCTATCATATCTCCCAGTGTCGGGGCAGAGTGCTCCTGCCTCGTAAGTCTTAGGGCTAAAAACCACATATGAAGAAGACTTTAGGGGAGTGCGCCGGGCGGACATGCACAGAGCACACGTCTGAGCCTGCTTGCTTTCATATCACATGAATGCTGGATGTATATCACACACACACCCAAAGACATACACATACACACACACACATACCCATGAATACACAGCCAATGTCAATTTGAATTGTTCTGTTCTTTGTGTAGTTTTTGGTTCTTCCCCTAGATGTCCTTAGTTATTATTTTCTTCAACCTCATTAGCCTTGATTGTGTCCCACCCGTGTTACTTGTTAATTGTTTCCTCCTGCGTATTTAAGCCCTCAGTTGTGTTTGCCCTTTGTCTGGTCATCCTATCATTTCAGTCTAGTTATTGGGTTAGTGAGCCCCTTTTTTTGTTTAACGTTAGATAGGTTTTCCAGTTTTTTGGCTTGTTGCCTTTGTTCATCCTTTTGTCTTGAAGAATTTGAGTAAAGACTGTTTTTGTTCAAATCATCTTTGAGTCTGCATTTGAGGCCAAACCTGATCCTTACACACAGAGCTACACGTTTGGCCACAAAAAGTAGTGCTTCTAGTGTTCTTATGATGTAATATCATTACCCAGAAACTCGACGGTTGACTGAGAACACGGACCACATCAGACAACCAAGCAGTTCTACAACATCCAAGTGACTGTACTTCAAAACATGTAAAAATGCCCATGAGTGAAGAGGAGGAAGACATTAAGAAAATGAGGTAACTTTGGTCAAATAGCGTTTGCAATCTGGTTCAGGAATCAGGTTTTTACCTCGATGAGAGGAAGAGATACACAGACCAGCCATTTCAGTTAAGATGGCAATCTGAGGAGTGCTGTTTCCTGGAACTGTAGATAAGGTTGACTTTTGCATTTCTGTGATACATCCTGTGCAGTCTTCAAATACTGTATACTGCATATACTATTTGACCTTTTATGTACATGTAGGTACATTAAAACACACTTGAGGTCTCAGCTACTCACGGAGTCGGCTGCTCAGGGACTCGGGAAGCGAGAAGGCCCGCTTGGACTCGGACGGACCCTTCACGCTGTCCCGCAGGGAGCGCACGCTCTTCTGGCGGTTCCTGGCAAAGCGGGCCCGCCGGATTTTCCACATGGCCGCATCGCTTAGGTTGGCTACGTTGGTGCGCACCGCTGTAATGGCTGAGAATCGAAGCCGCGTAATAACTATTAATATCCCATGTCTGTACACTGTGCCTGATAACTGCAGTTAAATTATATGTACATTAGGGTTCATAGTATACATGAGGACATCTATCTCGACATACTGGTGGGGAAGGGAAACTCCTTGTTACAGTCGAGGTGCAGCTGGGCCTCCAGGGACAGAGTCTCAAAGCGGTTGACAAAGAACTCCCAGCTGAGAGCCGGGATCTCCTTTTTCAGGGAGTGGAGGAGCAGCAGCTTGCTGAGGATGATGGGGCGGTCCCGCACCACAGTGTCGAACTGGAAGTCCAGACACAGACACAAGCCCTGGAGATGCGCACACACACACACACACACACACACACACACACACACACACACACACACACACACACAAATAGAAACTATGTATTATCATACACTCCCATTCATGTTGCTGTTGTAGTAGGCATTTACAGTCAGTGACTCATCATTTTTCCTAATAACATGGAAACAGTGCTGTTGTTCTGCTGAGTCATGGGGTCACCTGCAAGGCAGGCCTCTTGATGGTATCCAGGAGCAGCCGGGCCCGGGTGGCCACGGCCGGGTTGACGTCCTCCACGGAGGCCAGGAAGCAGCAGAAGGCATGGGCCAGCGAGTACTTCAGCAGGTGGTTCTTGGTCACAGAGCCAATGTCCAGGAAACGGCAGAGCACCGCCACCTTCTCCACTGTGGGTTACATTCACAGAGGTTAGGTATAAATGTGTGTCAAATAGCATTGCAAATGTTTTGGGATACAGAGAAGTCGTAGTGTTGTGAGTTCTTGATCAACAGAGCACTTTTCATTTTGTCCCTGCTGTAGACAGCTGGGAGGATATTTAATGAGTGTGAGCATTAAATATTTACAGGCTCTGACACTGAGCAATATGTGTGGGAACTGTTTTCATTTCACTCTTGCCACCTGCAACCTGATGCAACCTCTCTGATGTGCTAAACAATTAATATTACTATAGCATTGATTCGACCCTTTTATTTTATTTGATCTATTATTAATTAAGAGCTTATTCTACATTAAGATAGTGCCTAGTTGTCCCCACTAGGTGCCAGTATTGTACAGGACTTAGGCTGGTGCAAAGGCTCTGTCAAGAAAAATAACATTTAGTTTATTATACAGTAGATTGTATATTGTTGCTCTGACAGCTAGATGTATGACCATCTTTAAATTTTAACACATTAATAGTCGATAATTACAATACATCCCATAAAATACATTAAGAATACTATTATTTAAACCATAACAGTGAATGCTGTGCAATTGTGCTAATATGCATTTTTGAGCACATATTTTGAAAAAGATGTGCTCAAAATGCGTCATTACATTTCGTTGACTTTCAAAATGTCTAAATTCACTGGGGGGGGGGGGGGGGGGGGGGGGGGGGGTAGGTTTACATGTGTAATTCCACATAGCTTATGTTGCTCTCTTCCTATGTGGTAGGTCTGTGAGAGGACATAACCTCTGCCTCTGTCTCAAGGTCGCACAGCTCTTCCCTGCCAATCACAGGGCGAGAAAAACCTTATTAATCCCGCAATTCCTCTTCGCTGCCTGTGTGTGAGCCGCATGGTTCCCATGACAACGCAGAAGGGATGAGACATGGGCGGGCGTGCAGGCAGGCAGGCAGGCGGAGGTTTATGGACTGTAAGAGACCAGACTAGGCGGTCTTCTCCCTCGTGTTTCATTCATATAACCAACGTACTAACCAACCGCTGTTGAAATACCATCACATACCATAATCCCCTGTGTTTTCCCACAACGCATTGTGTGTACAATGCAGCTTTGACTGCGATGTGTGTATCCAACACAAGAGAGACACTAAATATTACCACTAGACCGAGAGACAGTACACTGAATAGGAGCGCGGGGGCTGGTCAGTGTATGTGTGCTTCTCTCACCGGCTTCAAAGCGCATCTTCCAGTCCTTGCTGTTGAAGTGCGTGTCGATGAGGTTCCAAAAGATGTCGGCTCCATTGGAGAGGGAGAGGGCGTGGAGGAGCTGGGGCACGGCCAGCGACGCCAGCTGACAGAACTCACACTTCAGGATGGACCACAGGCTGCAGCACCGCCACCACACACGTGGTTAGACATGGGTACACACACACACACACACACACACACAAACTATGTATAAAGTACATTTACAGTATACATACTGCACATGTGTGCATGCGTACACATACACACACACACACACACACATACACACACATACATACATACACATACATGCATACATACATACATACATACATACATACATACATACATACATACGTATATTTCACTCACTTAACATACAAAATGCTAACGCATACACCATCCGCTACAGTTAACATGTATTCAATAAAAACGTTGACTAGTTTCTTTACTTTGTTACGTTTCTAATGTTAGATTTGTTCCTGTGTGCTCTGGCTTAGCGGTTCAGGTCACACACCTGGGGATGAGCATCTTCTCTTGGATGTAGGCCAGGAAGTGCGGGTGGTCTTTACGAGCCAGGTACAGACACTCCCCATGCAGACAGAGGATCCTCAGACAGTTGAGCATGTTGAACAAGATGTCGGGCTCCTCAAACGTGGACATTTCCTGAACAGAAGACACAGGAGACAGAGGACACACCGTGGTCACATGACTCACACATTCTAGCGAGTCGTCGTACGCAAGCGTTACAACTACTTTTGTTTGTAAAATTTGTGAAAACTCAATTTCGAAAAAAAAAGTCAATTTCGTATATAGCCCTTATTTGAATCCGTTAGTCACAAAAGGGCTTCACAGGCACATAATATACGACATGACCGTGACATCATATTGAGCATTACTGGTGGGTGATGGCCCCAGTTACATTGAGTTGAGTGTGAATCGAGTACCTGCAGAATGGTGTAAATGAGCTTCAAAGACACTGGTAGCTGCTGGTATGAGAACTTCTTGTCAGAGTTACTCTTCATGGCTGGGAAAATGAAAAGGGTTTTATTGTGAGAAAGATGCTCCCCAGGCCGAGGACTCATCTTCTTTAATCTTCTTTTAACTGGCCCTGCGCTGTTAGCACTGTACAACTCAAGGATCAAGTAGGAACCACTGGGAATACACTTTGTTTGGAGTACTGAGAGATGCACACAAGAGACTATGCACTAGTTGTTATATAACACACTGAAAACATCTATATAACATATGCATAGCAATAGTTAAGCAAGTAGCAAAGTAGCATGTTATGAACTAGGCCTATTGAATTTAAATTAAATCTAATTAAATTATATATTAACATGTTAATTGGCTAGGCAAATACAGCTAACATTAAGAGTCATGGTGTATATCGTAACATGGTAATTAAGAGGGATGGTTTATAGGCTATCTAACATTAAGAGTCATGGTGTATATCGTAACATGGTAATTAAGAGGGATGGTTTATAGGCTATCTAACATTAAGAGTCATGGTGTATATCGTAACATGGTAATTAAGAGGGATGGTTTATAGGCTATCTAACATTAAGAGTCAGGTGTATATCTTAACATGTTAATTAAGAGGCATGGTTTATAATATCTATGATGTATATTTTAACATGGTAATTCAGAGTCATGATATCTTAACATGGTAATTAAGAGTCATGGTGTATATGTTAGCATGGTGATTAGGAGTCATGTGTATATGTTAGCATGGTGATTAGGAGTCATGTGTATACATTAGCATAGTGATTAGGAGTCATGTGTATACGTTAGCATGGTGATTAGGAGTCATGTGTATATGTCAGCATGGTGTGTACTCACAGGGCTTGTCTGGAGAGGGGTCGCTGCCGGCGTTATCAGTGCTTGTGCCGTTGGGGTTGTCGCCGTCCTCTGTCCCAGTTTCCGTCCCCAGGGAAAAGTCTGTCTGAGGCAGCAGCAGAGTCTCCTCCAAGCTGTCAGTCGGTTCCTAGAAAAGACGTCCGTCCTTATTTAGCAAAAGAGTCACAGTTTACTTTGAAAGTCACGCTGTTTACCGTAAGGTAGCCGCCGCTTGTGGAGCATGATGTGCCATTTAGTAGCTATAGGCTACAGCACTTAACTGTGCGGCTTCTATTAGATTAAAAAAAATTATGATATATTTTTACAATTTTTATTACGGGATGAGATGTAGTGCAGACATTTCAAAGCACATAGTTGACCCGTACTTCCGCACTTGTCTGAAGGCTGAACACGTCACAGTCGCGTAAAACCATTTGACATGAAGGTGCAGCAATCGTGTCAAATGGTTTTACGTGACTACAATGTATTCAGCCTTTGTGCGTGGCACACACTGCTAAGTGCGTAAGTACGGGTCAACTGTGTGTTTCCCGCAGTGTATTAATATTAGTGATGGGCCGGTATCGGCGTTACTGCGCTGCGATAACGCGAAACTTTTATCGGCGATAATATTTTTATCGCCGATATTATTGCAAACCGAAATCCTCCAGTAGCACCCCTTTTACTTTTACTTTTAGTCATTATTTAGGCAATATATGCTATTATTTAGGTAGCAAATACATATTATGGACACCTTCTACATCATTCAAAGGAGCCACCTTAATCTAGATTAACCTAGATTAATTTCAAGATTACCATTAGATTAATCTAGATTAAAGATTTTAATCTATGCCCATCTCTAATTAATCTACATTGTGTGTACGCCTCTCTCGTGTGTCTCACCACCAGGCGGATCTCCTCGCGGGGCGTCAGCCTCTCCAGGAGCTCGCAGCCCAGCTGGTAGCACAGGATGCTGGACTGACACAGGCTGCACTCCAGGGCCTTCTCGTCCTTCTGGCAGGTGTGCGAGCCGCCCCACGGCGCCTGGAAGACGTTGTTGATGATGCCCACGATGTCCTTCCCCAGGCTGCTGTCTAGACCCAGCATCACTCCGTCGTCCTGGAGCTCCATCTGGGGACAGCGCCAGGACGGACATCAGGTGATGGACCGCGCGCGGCGACCAGCGAGCGGCGAGCGTCGGCGGGATCAAAATGCTAAATGCTGCACCTGTGTGTCTGTGGGCCTGCGCTGTTGTTTTCTTCAGCTACTATTTAGGCCTTTAGCAGACATTTGTATCCAAAGATGTCTTTGGATAGAATATCCACAGATAGACTTTGGATATTGGGGCTCAAACCCAGAACCTTTCAGCTGGGAGTTACAACACCATATAACCACTAATCTATCCTGTGTCCTGTGAGTTTAGCTAATGCAGTTTGCTGGAGGGGCCCAACAGTGCACTGCCTAAAGGCCGCAGTATACTCGCCGTTCCCACGCTGTCGCGCGACAATGTGACGTCACAGGAGCACGGTAACTATTTATACTCGCGCTGGTGGCCGCGACAGTAGTTGCAGTCTTCTCCTGAACAGAGGTGGCGCCACTGAGGAAAGGCGACCGACTCTGCTATTTCTACGCAGTAGAAGAAAAGATATGCTAATACTGGCACCCGTGTCTTAATTCGAATAGTTCACCGGGATGTCTCTCACTATACAGCATTATGTCTATTACTTTACATTGCTATTATTCTACATCACTGCCCCACCTGGTCAGCCATCAACAGTCCAGTGTATGGCAGCAGTTCTCATATGAATAGTGTTTGTAAGCATCCATCTTAATAACTTAGTGATTACCTTATATACTTTTATTTTATAACTTAATGCCGCTTTGAGATACTTTTTCAGCCACGTAATTCCACTCGTCTTTGACCACAACATCAGTAGACAGCACTTACGTAAAACCACGGTTTATTAGCGAAAAAATATAGGCCTACACCACACAATAAAACAGAACATATAAAGAAAGAAGCCTTAGCAATAAGGCGCATTACAATGTGCCTTCGAACTCGTCCGTGTTTCTTTCCGCTTTGTCGCGCGCCGCTGAAAAAAAAAGAGAGGTGCGCGACGCGGCGCGAACGGGCCAAAATCCTGTCGCGCCGGCGAGATCTACGTCATTTTGACGTCACAATGGCGCGCGACAGCTTGGGAACGGCGAGTATACTGCGGCCTTAAGCCTCTATCTACACCTTGTGGTTGTTGTGGTGGGTCACCTGCTTGAGGATGAGGTCAAACATGAGGATGAAGCAGCCCAGGTTCATGTCGTCGTCGTCGCAGTCCAGGTCCAGGGCGCAGTGTCCGGCGGCGTGGCCCAGGTTCTTGAAGGGGCTGCAGTGCAGGGGGCTGTGGAAGGGGCTCCGGAAAGGACTGGGGAACGGGCTCAGCGTGTTGTGTTGCCCCCGGCGACCCGGGTCCGAGACCACACTGACCTAAATCACAAGGCGCACAGGTTGATGCACACTTTGAAAACGCCTCGTTGAACATGGTGGCGCTCAAGTCCGCAGAGCAGCTTGGCTGCAGCTCGAAGTTCCTGCGATACATCTCTGTGATAGTAGAGTTCAATTAAGCTTCTTAACAGAACTATATTTAGACTTTGGCAGTTGCTATGGCAACTGACATCCCTGTGAATAGTAGACAATAGAAGGCCATGATTTTTTAATATCTGTAAATGTATACCCAGGCACTACGTTTTTCTCAGTTATCGTTTTCTATTTTCTTTGAGTTTGTCGGAGTTGGCGTCAGGGGTCAGACGGAGTAGCGGGAGTAATTTTGGCAAGGCCGCCGTCGCACTCACCCTGCGAGCCCCAGTGTTGCCGGTCAGATCCGAGACCCTTGATTTCCTCTGATTGGCCAGTTCTTTCACAGAGTTGACCCCATCGGAGAACATCCCAATCAGCAGCTGAAGAGGAACCACAATATCCAGCTGGGACAGCACCTACACCCGAATCAGAGACACCATACGGAAATCAGCATATTTACTGACAAAAAACTTGAAACTAGGCAATGCACCAACAAATACAGAACTAAGGAGGCCACTATTAGGTAACTAGTCTCATGAGGTGTTTTCCTGAGACTTATCTACGACTATCCCTTGATCACAGTTGTGCCTGAAAACTTGAAAGCTATCCATGTATGTAGGGCAGCATGCTGTGTGAGCGTATGGACTAAAAAAAAATGAAACATCCCTCCTGCCTCTCTCTCCGCCTCATTCTGTGACCCAGATCCATATTCAGCAGGGCCCCCTGCCCAGACTCTCACACACGATGACAACCTGTTCACTTCACACGTACTGTGGACACATCCACAGGGCACAAAACGGACACCAGTCTGGTGGTCCGCGCCAGTATATGTATGTGTGTGGGTGTGAGTGTGTGTGTGTGCCTAAAAGTATGTGCATGTGTGTGTTCCTAAGTACATGCAAGTGTGTGTGTGCGTCTGCGTGTGTTTCTAAGTGCAGGCATGTGTGTGTGTGTGTGTGTGTGTGTGTGTGTGTGTGTGTGTGTGTGTGTGTGTGTGCGCAAGCGTGCATGCATGTGCGCGTGCGTGTGCGTGTGTGTGTGTGCCCTCACATGCAACCACAACAGAGCCTGCTCTTGGACTGACGCTGGGTAGCCAGAGAATCTGCAGCTAATGAAGCCAAACATCTCTTCCATGGAGAAGGGCAGCGGGCAGAGCTCGATATCAAACATCTTACTGCAGGAAGAAGAAGAAGAAGAAGAAGAAGACAAAACACTACAGTTCCCATCATCCTTTTCAACTGACATTTAATTTACACAGGTGAATAAAGAGGCTCCCGTATAAACCATTGCATTAAGATAGATAAAAACAGAGCAACTAAATAACAAAAAATACTAATCTCCCCCATGGGTTATATGAAAGCAGGGGTAAAGCTGCAGGGTTAAAGCTGTTAAAGCTGCCAGTCCTCCAGTGCTATTTAAAAACTACACACACACATAAGAACCAGCAGCTGCTTGTCTTGCGTATGAGGGCATCGTACCTGAGCACCTCCCTGAACTCTTTGAGCTGGTGGTCCGGGACCTCTGTGCGGATGGCCTCTAGCCACTCGGGCATGAAGCACTCCCACAGCGGCTGGCTGATCACGTTGTAGGGGATCAGGCACAGGATGCGGTTCAGGCCTTCCTTCAGCTGAGTCACCGTGCTGCAGGACTTGTCCCAGTAGCCCCCCACCTGGGGAGCGGAGAACACAGCACAGTGTGCAGGTATAGCGTCTGGGTTGTGTTTGGTGTTTGCTGTATCAGAATCAGAATCCAAAATTGTATTTGCCAAGCAATTCATCTTGGTGCAGGTGTCAGCGTTCGTTCAGGATAAAAATAGAATGAAAACGCTGAAAATATCGAAACATAAATATGAATAAGGTTTGTGTAGTATTTGCAATGCAATATGCATCATATGCATAAATAAAGTGTGTGACATCACAGGGGAGAGGTCTGAAAAATGCATGTCTGTTCTGTTGTGTTATTTGTTTTATTGACCAATGAAACTTAATACTGAATGACTAAATGTGGATCATTTTTGTTTAGCTTAGCCTCAGTAGGTCCTTCGTTTCTTCATTAAATGTAAAGGTTTGAAATATGAATTCTAGTCTCAGTATGAATGTTATTACTTCACTAAGGACCTACCATAAAACTAATTGTAATTACTGTTCAAACAGTAAAAAATATGATTTCCAAAACGAGCAACAATATTTATTAATGTAATGTAAACGACACACTGGAAATTAGTAAGTAGCAACACCTTTCAACTGCACCAGCGCCAAAACTACTGTAAATCTCCTTCTAAATGGGCTAATTACTGTACGACGCACAGACTGTCAAAATAACTGCAAGTGTAAACATTGTGCATATGGTGCTGAGCCTTGTGTACACACTGCAGAGAGGACATGGCTCATGGGGCTGTGCTGTTTTTGCAATGTAATCAGTGATGACTAAAGGTTTTTGGCAGGAGAGATAAGAAATTTGAATGGCCATCAGTCAGTGGATGGGAAAATGAAGCTGATCTTCAAACAACTAGTTTGGCCTGTTACATATCAATGACGTTAGTTAGTTTGGGATGTGGGACCAGCTCTGCTCATTCTCTTCTTAAAAGCCAGCAGATGCTTAAGCAATAAGCCATGAGAGGCATCTAACAACGCCCCCTAGCTGTTCTTAAATCACTGTAAATCACGGCCTCAAGTGGCTTATTGCTTTCATAAACGGTTACTAAAACGATTACTATAAACTACCTAGTAAGATTTCCCAGCAACATAAAATGCGATCATTTTTTGGTAAACAAATCATCATTCTTCCGCCAAGCAATATAGTTCCTCAAGACAGCAAAATGGTTGCCAAGCAACACAGGCTAGCACAAGGGCTTTAGCATACAGTCACATTAATACGAAAAATGAATTGTTATGTGGTCAGGTGTGTGTTTATAGAGTATAATACAATGGCTTAGAGCCAATCAGAATTAAGGACCGGAACCATCCGCTTTATAAACAATGTTTAACGAATCACATGGAATTACACGGAATAAACCAAAACAGCAGCAGTTGATGAAATTAGACTTGAAAACATCCATGTACCCAGAATTGGATTAAACAGCCATGCTGGTCTTAATAATCACCCACTACCCCCGAGCGGCGAGACAAAATCCTTTTTAGTAGTCTTTCTCCTCCCTCCCCGTCCTCAGGGTCACATCTCCACAGGGCGCACTAAACAGCTTTTCCTCTCAACCATAACAGCCACACCTAGAACCGAACCCCGCTGTTCAGCACCACGCCTGACGCTTGACACCTGTTTTAAATAACCATAACCCCTGCAGGTGAGGTGGGGGGGGGGCACATGTGGACAGCTACATGTGATTCAGCAAAATAAAATAAACACACACACACACACACACACATTATGACATGATAGAGGACGATTGTATAGGTAATCTCACCATGAATACAGACCAAGCCTTGGTCATTTAGGTGATTCATTGAGTTATTGATTCATTGATTTTCTGGTTCGTTCATTCATTCATTCATTTCTTTCTTTCCTTCTTTGTTTCTTTGGTTCTTCTGTTATTCATCCATTTGTTCTCCCTCTCACCCATTCATTCATTAAATCAGTCTTTCTTTCTTCTGGTATTCATCCATTCATTCACCTATTTATTAATTCATTCATTCATGTATTCATTCACTGGTTGGTGTGGTATGAAAGAAGTGCCTACTACAGACACTAAGACACTACTACACTAGCTGATGTGGTTGCAGTGCCTGCTGATGCAGGGGTTTGCCTCCCTTGTGATTAATATGTTAATAGACTTTATGACTCTCCTGACTGCTGCTTCCAAACAATGAAAACACAATCCGTGTCACAAAACGCAAGTGCGTGTGTTGCATTATTCATTTGCTCGCTAGCCCCCTGTCTCCACGTCTAAATAACCTTCCTCTTCGCATCGTAACCCTTCAGGCTTAGCTAACAATATGCTTTACAAACATGACAGTGTGGGAGAAATTTCCTCCTTAGATGTGTGTATATATGTATTTCTCCATATCTAGTTCTACCACTATACAAATATATGTATATACATAAATAAACAACTGGAATACTATATATAACATATACAATATGATATTAATACTGTGTATATAGCAAAGAGGCTTTTTGGCGGTGTGTATTTGAACGCCGATGACACAATACTGTACGTTAGTTACATCTGTCGTTACCCTGTTATGTTGCATTGCTTTCCATTGTTTAGTGTTTCTACTGGATTCCATGGGCACGGAAGGAGAGAGCCTCCATGAGCCTCCATGCTGCACCTTCTTGACCACCCACGCCCAAGCCTCTGCACCCATGCACCCTCAAGCCTCTGCACTGATGCATCCTTCATCAACACCCACAACCAAGCCTCTGCACCCATGCACCCTCCACCTCCATCAACACCCACGCCCAAGCCTCTGCACCCATGCACCCTCAAGCCTCTGCACTGATGCATCCTCCATCAACACACACGGCCAAGCCTCTGTACCCATGCACCCTCCATCTCCATGCATCGTTGCTCTCGAGCCGCGGCGCCTTACCCGGGCGAACTCCACAGGCTTGGGCAGCAGGCACATGACCATGACGTCGAAGCGCACGTCGCACACCGTCTTCAGCCACTTGGTGACGAACTGGGGCTTGAGCTTCTCCACCAGGCTGCCCACCTCGTCGTCCATCATGTAGGCGGTGGAGTGGAACCACTGGAACACCATGCTGACCAGACGCGCCAGGCTCTCCGTCGGCGTGTTCTCGTTGGGCGTGCACAGGCTCACCTGGAGAGGAGAGGAGTGAGGTCAGGATCAGAATCCACCTTTAAGGTCGATGCATGAGTACAACGCAAATGTGATGTGATCTCTGCCTTTGACCCATCACTAACACGCTAGGCACAGTGGGCAGCCACACAGTGCGGCGCCCGGGGGACTGACTCCAGGTCTACTGCCTAGTGCCTTGCTGCGAAGGGCAGGAGTATTAAAAGAACATGGATGTTTTTGGTGTGGGAGGAAACAGGAGGTCCCCCCCCTGGGGTTCAAACCCAGGACCTTCTTTCTGTGAGGCAGCACTGCTAACCACTGTGCCACCCACTGGGCCACCCACTACCTGTACACCGTGTACAGGTAGAGGGAAACGAAAGGGAACATGGTGTTTATTTCTGTAGCCATGGTGGGGGGAAGGGTTAGTTTATTGGTTTGGGGTGTTTTACTCCCAGCCCAAGAGGTTCTGGGTTCAAATCCCAATGTCCTCCACAGTCCGCCTAAAGGTATCCATGAGCAAGATGCTTGAACCTCTACCGGCTCCTGATCACTATTTAGCAGAAATTTAGTAGATGTTGAATGACGGCTAAATATAAATAGCCACGTATCACAATCCACACTGAAAGAGCTTCCCAGGCCCACGATCATATGATACTTGATAGGATCAAAAGCCTTCAAATATATATATATATATATAAACTATGTGTTGGAAAAACTTGAGATCCCAGTAGGAAACTCGGTGGGAGAGGGTGCATCATAGCGATCCCTAGTGGGGCATAAAGAAGACATTAGATGATGGGCCAATAATCAAAACAAGAACTGCTACAAGATTCACAGCCATATGAACCTCGCAGTCAAGCAGCACTAGTTCCACGTCATTCTTGCGTGGACACGCACCAGAAACCAGATGCCAAACTGGCTGAGGAGGCGCTGGTCGTGCTGGTCGTCCTCCTTGTTGTCGAAGTCAATGTTGTCCAGGGAGTGGTGGGAGGCGGACAGGCCCATCTGACGACGTCGGTTCATCTCAAACTCTCGCTGCTCAGCGTGGATCTCCGCCTCCTTCAGAAGGCTGGCGAGGGAGATAGAGAGATAGAAAGAGCGAGAGAGAGAGAGAGAGAGAGACAGAGAGAGACAGACAGAGAGACAGAGAGAGAGAGAGAGAGAGAGAGAGAGAGAGATGGAAAGAGGGGGAGAGAGAAGACAGGCGTAAAAGACAGACGAGAAAAAGAGGGAAAAAAGGACAGAAAGAAGCAGAACTACAGGGGCCTGACACTCTGTGTGAAAATACATTGGCATTGGCTTGTCATTTCCCACCTATTGTGCGCTATGATGTGACAGACTCCGTGTATACGACTCCATGGTTACAGCAGGACGTGTCAGCGTTAGACGAGGTGATCAGAGCCCTGGGTGAGCGAGTACCTTATGACGGCCTCCACAGTGCACACCAGCTCCTCCGCCCCGCACTCGCGCGTGTTGATGGGAGGCGGCGAGGTCTGGTAGAGATGAGTCTCTGCCGCAGCCCCCACTTCGCTGCTGTGGTGGTTGACATGGCAACGCTTGCAGTAGCGGACAGGCCGGTTGCCATGGCGCCCGCAGCAGCCAGCTGAGAAGCAGGTGACAACCGCCCTCCTGACATGGGAGCTACAGTTCTACGGAGGCCGGAGGGTGGGGGGGGGGGGGGGAGAGAATAGGGGAGGAGCGAAGGGGGAGGGTGGGGGAGATGGCAGAGAGGGGAGGGGTGAAGGGAGGGCGGAGGACAGAGGGGAGGAGGGTGGGAGAGAGAGGGGAGGATCGGGAGAGAGAAGGGAAGGAGGGTGTGAGAGAGAGGGGACGAGGATGGGAGAGCGAGGGGAGGGGTGGAGCAGGGTGTGAGAGAGGGGTTGTTCGTGTGGGTCTGTGTAAACGGGTGCTCAGAGTATCATGATCTAAAGGTGTGGGGTGGTCGCAAAAACTGCAAGCAGCCACCCATTTCTATCTTCTTTTTTTTTGCTGAGTAGGAAGTTGCAACCAAAACGTATTCATGTTTGACCCTTTTTTCAAGTGCCCTATCCCACCTCAAAGTCAAGTCCTCCTGCCAGTGCCCAACCCGGCCTTGAGTATTACATTAATTAGTCTGCATCCACACCGATAGAATATTTCTTGTGTCGAGTCCCCATGGCGTCTCAGGTTTCTAAAAATAAAAAGGGTGGCGACAGGGGACTGACCTAATCTGATCTGCCTCTAATCTTTGTCCATTAGGGAGATGGATTTCTGACAATCAAATTAACATATACTTCCCCTGACAGAGTCCTTGCCTGCACTGGCTCTCTCCCGTTAAACAACAGTAAATAAAAACAGCAGATGAGTACTGTGATGAGGAGGGACAATGTCATGTTTGTGGTGAATATCATATCACTATCCTATATTTCTATTCCATACAACTTAGAGGGAAGATATCTAAGGTGACAACGTCAGAACTGGAACAAACCCTGGTCCAGGCTATATTCGATAGAAAGAGAGTGGTACATAGCCTGCTGAAAAGGCAGTGGATTGCAAATGATGGACCAACTAGCAGAGAGCGAGGGAGAGAGAGAGAGAGAGACAGACAGAGAGAGCGAGAGAGGGCAGCTGTTTCCCATGACAACAGGCAGGGCAGCTGCTCAGCTTGACGGTAGCACCTGAGATCACCACACCCCCGTTTCTCCCTGTGTCTCCGTGGAAACCGTGCAGGGAGCCCTCGGGCCGGCGGCCGGTGCGGTCCGGAACAAACATCACGCACCACTGGTTCATTATAAATGATTCTGGCCTCTCAGAGACACTTCAGTCAATAGACTTTCCAATTGAGAAAACATTTAAAAAGGGGTCAAAAAAGAGCAGCCTTGTATGGGATATAAAATGTACAAATTCCCATAATGTATGTGATATTAAAAAAAATACAAATTGTGGGGGTCTCTCTTTAAATTCGTTTGACCAAATAATACATTAATTAATTCATTAAATGTTATGCTTTATGTTACCACCTTTTAAATAGGATTCTAGATTAATTTCTACTAGTCGCAGAGCAATATTAATAGGAGGCAGCAATTCATGGTTTCAAAAAAAGTAATTCAATGCTCAGGATTATGGAGTGTAATAAATGTGCTGATGAAAAGGCAGACAAGGATACGCATTTTACAACTCAGAGATCTTACCTTCTTTTGACAAATGGCGGATATCTCAGCTGTAAAAGAGAATCAACACAACTGTTAAACACAGAGAGAGAAGCGTAATAAAAAGCTAATTTATTATCAAACCATTTGTGCTATGAGCAATATCTATGTGTTATATCAGCTGTGTGTGTGTGTGTGTGTGTGTGCGTGCGTGGGTGCGTGCATGCATGCGTGTGTGTTTGTTTGTGTGTGCATGTGCGCATGCGCGTGTGTGTTTGCCTATCTCTGTTGGAGGAGAGGGGGACAGGATATGAGGAAACATTCAATGTAAAACATGTATTTTTTTAGTAACGCTCACCTTGGGGCAGGAGAACGTCAACGAGCCATTCAGGGTGGTCTCTGTGAAGGTCAGACAGATATTTAAAAGCAGTTGTTGGCTAATGCTCCAATATGCAAATCAAGCTAGCGTATTAGCTCGATCTTAACAACTTTCCAAGGATATTGCAGTTCTATATATATATATGTGGGACACTTTTATCCAAAGCATACATCACCGTGAGTGCATGCATTTTTAGCATGGATGGTCCCAGTGGGAATCGAACCCCTAACCCTGGCATGCCATGCCCTACCAGCTGAGCTAGCCAAGACCATGACCGTGCTACCGTCCTACAATGTCTTTCCTCGAAATGAAGACATTGATCAACAGGAGACTTATCTACATTGTTATTTTGCTGTGATGATCTCATTAAACTGAGCAAGATAATTATGTAACCATGGCAATAGTGCGTCCCCTGGGTTAAAGGGAGGAATAATGAGACAGGAAAGGCGAGGGTGGGGGGTGGACGCATGTTTGGAACGGTAGGCAGGCGAGGGAAGGGGGTGGAGGACGGCGACAAAATAAGAGCGCACCCTGCTATTCTCTGACTGCATTCCTCACAGATGTAGAGGGGCGGTGGTTTGTCCCCCAGGGCAACAGAAAGAGTAGGGTCTATGCACATCTGTAAAAAAGCAAAATAATGGTTGTATTAACCTAACATGCATATGGAAAATGTATATATTAAAAATGTTCATCACATATATTTTTTATTTTAGAACGACAAAATAAACACATGTACGCCGTCGTCGTATTTGTAAATACGCAAAAGGGTACAGCTGTGTCAGTTGCTGCTATTCATTATGATACAACATTTCGTGATCTTAACCAGAAAACCTGCGTTCCTCTCACCCGTCACCCCCCTATAGCTTTACTGTGGATGGCTGCACACATATGCCGTATCACAGCTATCTTTTGATCTGTGCATGGCCCTGTACTAAACCACCGTGTTTATGGCTTTAGAGCTAAGATTGTTCTCTATATCATTTACAGTTCTGAGTGGATGGCCCGCTGTCCTTAAGGTCTGAGCTGGGTCAGTACCTTCAATTAAGGACCTGTTAAACCCCCCCCCACACACACACACACACACACACACACACACACACCCGGCTCCTGGTAATTGAAATCCAGCCCTGGCCTATGCCCCCCCCGCCCCCCCCCCGCTCCTCCTTTATTTGTCCGTTTTGTGCACAGTTGAGCAAAGGCAGGTGGAATAGATGAAGCAGGCCAGGCAGAGCAAGCACAGCCAAAAAAAAGGACAGGAGATGAGCCTCGAGTTGCAATGAGACAGATATCATCACCTTGTTCGCAAGGGCACATCCTGATTTATTTACCACCGGCACCACGTTTGAACTCGGCACAGCAATCGGGCACATTTCACTTGCATGCCCAAAGAGGTTGTCCATGGACTTTTTACTTAAATGTTTGATCCTTGGCTTATTAACTTTCATTTGGCCAACCACGATGGTGGGATTATGAATAAACGAGAAAAATAAATAAAATGAAGAAAAATATTTCCTGAAGTCATTTCCGATGCTTGTTTTTTTTTTTACCTTGACAGCAGGTTTGTTAATGGCATTGTGGCACTCGATGTGTTGACAGTGGATGGGGTTCCAGGCTGTAGAGACAAGGGGGAGAGAGGAGAGAGGGGAGATACATGGATCAGGAACCACGTAGATTCTCCCCAGCAGGCCGTATTGGAGTGACAGGAGGAGGCTGCTGACCTGTGTACTGCAGGCCCCTGTACTCGCTGATGGCTCCTGGGGGCTTCAGGTTGGGCCAGTAGTGGAACAGCATCTGCACGGCCGGGGGCTTCACTTGGGATGGTCCGTAGGAAATCACGTAAAGCAGGTCCTGCACACGCACAATGCTATTACACATTTTGCATAATCGCCATGGAATTATCTGTACAATCATCCGTCTTTATATCTGTAAAGATATTGTAGAACGCCTTGATAGATTTTCACTAAATAATACACTGACGTTTTGAATAATATTCTTTTAAATGATAATAACATTCTCATTCAAAATAAGTAATGTGTTGGGTTGCAGTTATCCTGTTTGAGATGGAGCTTTAATGAACTTAAAATAAACTTTTAATTTGAATTGAATACTAATGACCCTTACCTTCCACACTTCCTGTTTGTGCTTCATTAGACACTCCAACAACTGACAGTGATACACTGGAAAATACAAGAGAAGAGGAGGAGAGGCGATAGAAGGAGAGGAAAGAAGACAAGAGAAGACAAGAGAACAGGAGATGAGATGAGAGGAGAGAAGAGGAAATAAGGGAATAGGAAAGGAGAGGAGAGAACAGAACTGAACAGAGTGATGGAAACAGTTTAAATGGAAACACGTCCACTACTAATTTATCAAGGAATGCTCATAAAGCATTTAGCATGATTCATATTATCAGCACTGACATATAAGTGTTGGTTTACCTGGGTTTGAGGTGTACTGCATGGCTATCATTAGCATAGAGGAGGCAGAGAGATTGACATACGCGGGTACACCCCCCTCCCTTCGAGTCGAACCCACTATAGACAAGAAAGGGGACAGAGACAGAGAGACAGAGAGAGAGAGACAGAGAGACAGAGAGACAGAGAAATACATGATAACCACTTGAAAAAAAAATGTTCTCATTCGGCAAGGATGGTGTTATTGGTATTGGTAGTATGCCACTAGTGCATGCATGCTTGTGTGTGTGTGTGTGTGTGTGTGTGTGTGTGTGTGTGTGTGTGTGTGTGTGTGTGTGTGTGTGTGTGTGTGTGTGTGTGTGTGTGTGTGTGTGTGTGTGTGTGTGCGTGTGTGTGTGTGTGTGTGTTTGTGTGTGTGCGTGTTTGTGTATGCGCGTTTGTGTGTGCGCATGTGATGACTTCCGTGTAGGCGTAGGGCATGATCCCCTCAGCTGCCTGAAAGCCTTAGCAACATAGCTGTCAATTTCTAACTGTGAAAATCAATTTACAAAACACTTTTTGTACATTGACGTTGCTGTTGAACGCAGTGTGTTTTGATACTCACATATAGCCATAGGAAGAAAAGAGGTGCTCAGGTATTCAATGATGTCTTTGTGAAGGAAAGGGGGAAATGTGGCTAAAGTGGAGATCATAGTATAGGGCAAAGTGCTGAGAATATCATCACTGAGAAAGGGCAGGAGGCAAGTTGTAGTGTAAAATATGGACTGTCCAAGATCTGATGAGAAAGTGGGAAAAGGCAAAAAAGACAAAGAGAGATACACAGACACTCATTCAATAAATCCTGCATACAGTATATACTGTACATACTGTGTGCAACTACAGTATGATGAATCATTACAATACATTCATTTCAACTGTTTCAAATTAAAAGCATATATCACAAAAAAAAGATATCTAATATCTCATATTAAACTTTTGCAGTAGACAATGCAAAAGCCATCAAAGTAAAGTTTGCCCTTAGCAAAAAGTACAAAATTCTAGACAAGGCGATGCTTTTCACGCTTTTAGATTTTTTTTTTTTACAGAGGTAAAATATTCATGAGAAACAACAGCAGTTGCCCCGCCAAAAAAACATTGTGTGAATAACTTACTTTGAAAAGAATTTCAAGAGCATAGAAAGACATTACTGACATTAAGCTACAACGGCCAGTGCACTTGCATATTGGCTAGCATTTTCGCACATCACAACAACATTGGCTTATTCGAAAGGACACTTTGTTCCCACTGTACACAGCATCACATGCAACCAAAGTGTGGCACACAGAAGAACGGGCCCGTATCTGATAGATCCGATCAGCAGTGATTAGGAATTTTTTTGAGTTTGACCGGATCCACCAGCGTGCTCCCATTCAACCCCCCCATGCATCCCTCGCCATCCGGAGCCCAGGCTGCGTTTTTTTCTCCGCTCTCGCCGTAAAACCAAAATGCAGCTGTAGGCTTCATGCAGGCGGGGCGGGCATCGGGAGAATGATGATGACAAGAACAACAGTGGTGCAACTGGGGGGGGTGTGGGGGTGGGGGGGGGTGGGGTGGGGGGGGCCTTGACTCACCATGCTGACCGTGCTGCAGCAGGGGCACCAGGTCAAGCAGGGTCACGAGGGTCACATAGAGGCCCTGATAGTCCAGAGAGGGGTACTCTGAGAGCTGAGCGTCCCGACTCTGCTGCCCCTGCCCCCCGCGGTCTGACGGGGCATCGCGCAGAACGCTGTAAAGGAGGGAGCGAGTAACTGTAGGGTTGATGGAACTGACTTGTGGTCTTAGAGATGGGGTGAGTGGGAATGGCACAGGAAAAAGACACATGGTCATGGGCACGGCCAAATTGGAAGCTTCCTGGTTCTCCTTCCTGCCTGTGCGGGACAGAATGCTGCTCCGAGGTGGGAGGGGTGGGGGAGGAGGAGGTGGGGGTGGGGGTGGGGGGGGGGGGATTGGGGGGGGAAGGAGGGGAGGGAGGGAGGGGGGGGGGGGGGGGGACAAGGGAAAAAAAGAGACAACAAAGACACAAAGAAACAGCACATTACATTGAAATGGCGCTACAGAGACAGTGTAAATAGAAAAAAACAAATCCAGATAGACCCCACATAGGATGCAGTGTCTCACTCTAGTCCTTTATGTCACTGAAGGCTCGGGCACATTGCTCCCTGATTTAGCTATTCAGTGTGTCTCGCATTCAAAGTTCATCACATCTTTCTTTGCTCTTTTCAAGAATGAAAAAAAACCATGAGCACAAACTGCAATGATCACTGCATCTCATGCGTATCTGGTGACAAGGAGCAAAAATATAAAAAATGGCATGTTTTCAGTGGCAACCCCATACTTCTCTTGGACTGGGACAGGTGACTGTCCATCAATGGTTGCCATCATCCAATCAAACAACTTGGTGGCTACCATGAAAATAGGCCAATGGGAGGTGATTTTGTGCATTCAATTGTTTTGCTTGTGTTTGTTGGGGCTGTCAAAGATGGGAGTGACACCAAATTGGTTAGGGATAATACAGAGGTGACACTTTTGAAACATGCTTCAGCCAGTAATAAACATGTGTGTGAGATCAGATCAAATGCTAGGTCACAGCAGGTCACAGCACATGTTTATTGCACCAGAGAAAAAATGTCCGTATGCATACTTATGATACTGTACCAGTATCATTAGGAGAAATAATGAGATCCAACAGGCATATGGATTCAAGTCTCTTAAATAAATGTAATAACTAATCTACGGTACGGGGAGGAGAAACTATAATGACAAAGGAATAGGGTTGTATCAGGAGGGGGATGACTTGGTTGTGGAGCTAATGGGGGGGATGGACATTTGTGTTTGCTGTCCCCTGGGGAAGGTGGCAGACATATTTGGAGGGTTTTTTTTAGAGGAAGTGAGGGAAGGGAGGGGGGAGAAAAAAACAAGAAAGGACTAGTTGGGTTTAGCGATAGGCGTCTAGGGGAGCAGAGGAGGGGTTGTGGGAAGGGAGTGGGACAGAGAGACTGTGGCTCTGTTATGACACATTGCTAAGCTGTTCTATCAGACAAATGACTGGGATTCACCGTGAGAGGCCACGTTTTATAGTGATGCCCATCTCTGGTTTTGTCAGAGGTCGCTCCCAGAAGTTAAAGGTAGAGCAAGTGAGGTCCAAGGCCAGTGAATAAGGGGATTTCTGTAAAGATATACTATGTAGGAATCCACACCATAACAGTAGAGACACATCAGTGAGCCTATAACATTTCACAGTCATCAGTAGAATTAGGGTCTTACAACTTTTGCCTGATCCCCTCAAAGTAATAGTCTGTGCAGGATTTTAGTCATGTAGATTAAAGGTACAACTGCATCTTACGCAGTGACTCGATAAAGAGAATTCAAATTCAAAAATTCGCCTCACAGAATATGACTTTTTTTCACTGGCCATTTTTCATTTAGAAAACAGTATTAATTTGAACAATGAACATTTAAATCAACATAGACACACCCATACATACACAGGCAATCATCCGCATTGAATATACAGTGCATACTAACATATATACAACCATACCTAAATACCTACATATCTACACATACACACACACACACACATACAAACAACACAAAACACACACGCAACACGTAAAACACATGTAGAAATGCACTGACACAGACATATGACATTCATTGGCTAGCAATACCTTCACATACATAAACCTATCAAAATAAAAAATCTATTCACAGCTCAATAATTACAACTATACTAGTACTACTATTAACACATAAGCTAACACTGCTATAGCAATCTCTTAACTATTGATTATGTTTAAGGGGAATTTGAAGGAATGCTATCATATGCTCCTTTCTGAGAGCTACACTTGTCCCACTTCTTTACTATCCTTTTTTCACTCCCTCTATTCTTTTTCTTCAAAGACACCCAAAACATTGTCAGCTTTCTAACACGGGTGAACATATCCAGAACATATCCTTTTCTACGAAGGAAGCTACTCTTGTGTGTTGTCGTGAATGGGTAGGCATTTGGCATCTTACAGGGGTGACTCCTTTCACCCCGTCTAGCTGTCGGGACAAAGTAAAGACACTATTACACTTTTCTGTCACAGTCTATTCCATGGATATACATATTCCAATGCCCACCAGTCCTTGGGCCGTCCCACTGCAACGCAAGTATCAAAAATGCTCTGCAAGGATATCTATATTAGTATAATCCATGTGGGCTTCGGGAAACCACTATGGCATTGAAACCAGCAGCCATTTCAAAATAGATAGCCCCCTAAGCCCTTAATATCAGCAGAGACTTTCACTTGCTAAATCCAAATGTATAATGTCCCCTGCTGCAATGGCTCATACTGCATGTTAATAGTATGGCACTTTCAGAAGCTGTTTGGGATACTAGAAAGTCTAGAAAACATATGTCCTACACTAGCATCCATGTGCAGCATTAAAAATTAACATTCTGTAAAGCTATATGGGAAGGAGGAGACAAGGAGCGGATAACTGGTAGAAGAGGTTAAATTGGCCATCCAAAATGGCTGCTGATTTGACCCTTGGTGTGGAGGAGAACAGAACAAGTTGTTTCCTCCTCAGGCTGAACACAGCACCCACGGGAGTGAGCTGACCCTTCAGCCACAGGGCCGGAGGGGTTGGCCTCCGCCGTCCCACTGGGGGGAGGACACAAGGAGCTACCGCCCCCCCCCCCCCCCCCCCACACCACCACCACCACCACCAGGGATGTGTTCATCCAGCAGCCGGCCAGCGAATCAATAAACATCACAAGCTCATCTGACTCCACTACTGCTCCAGGAACAGGAACACTACGCCGGCTTAGTCCCCATTAGGATATCTGCTGCATACTCCTAGTAGCATATGTTAAGGTATATGTTCCCAAAATGTTGGCATTCATCGTTCAGAACTAAGTGGAGTGAGGGGTTATGTGACGGTAATCGCTTTTCTAAAAATGTGTCCTGAATAGGTTTTCGATTTACATTGACTTCAGTGTCAAATACGTCTCCCTTTCTAAGATGCTCATCTAGTCCTAGTATCTACCAACTTCTATAGTCTGTGTATAAATAAACCCTATTTCAACACAAAAGAAACTAAAAATCAAAGATTTCATAATCCAGTACTTCACCTGTTGGCTCCGGCCCAGTGTACTTACCTGAGTAGGGTTTGGGAAAAGTATTTCAGTGTGTTTGCAATGTCTGTTCCAGAGGGCACAGGGTAAATATTGTGTTGCACACGGTTGTGATACTCTTGCAAGTATCGTATCTTAGAAGCAACTAGATAAAAACACAGAGCAATACGTAAATCAACTGCCGGGAGGGCAACAAGAGTATACTTTTCACTGTAAACCTAGAACATGGCGGCAGCAATTCTTATGTAAAACTAATGGTTTCTGTTCCCATGGCGCCCTGGCTCTCTGGCTTTAGACCAGGCGACCTTTCAGCACACGAGCTGGGTCACAGTAAGCCCAACAGGCACTCATAACCTCATGGCTGGCATGACCAAAGGGTGGTCGGTTGAAATCCTACGAGATTCTCTGATGTTGCACAAAACGAGTATTCTGTGTGTGTGTGTGTGTGTGTGTGTGTGTGTGTGTGTGTGTGTGTGTGTGTGTGTGTGTGTGTGTGTGTGTGTGTGTGTGTGTGTGTGTGTGTGTGTGTGTGTGTGTGTATGTGTATGCGTGCCTGTGTGTGTGTGTGTCCCTCCCTTGCCTTAAGCTACTATTTGTGTGTTTATTTGTTACCTTAGTTGAAGACAAGGTTAGAGAAGAAGAATGGATGTGCTGAGTTTAGACAATAGCACAGATAAGTTATTCCCTGGCCTGTAGTAGCAGCTACAGGCTGTGTATCTGTGCACACATTAGTTAAAAGCTAGAGTTATATATTTAAAAAAAAAACAATATGCCCTTCATTTACATCCTTGAGGCAAAAAAAACCCAATATGAAACGACCTTGAGTTAAGTCAAACATACAGGTTTTAGTTTGTTCTTGGTTGAAAGAAACACATGAATAGAAATACAACATTAGGCTGTGCTGCTGCCTCATCCTACCATACAGCCAACGTTTCACGTCTACATTGAACCAGAGCCAGAAGACGGTGCTGGTTCACCTGCTTGTTCAACCGGCTCACAAGCATTACGACGTGAGAACCAAACCCCATGTTATTGATCCATTTAACGCCACCACCATATTGCTCAATAGCGCACAAACATGTCACGTCGACCTTGAGACTAAACCGTAGATACACATTTCGGACTCAGCTCCGTTGATTTTTCGGTATCACGTCCATCAAAGAAAGAAAAAAAAAAGGGAAAAAATGCATGTGTGTGTAACCGTTACACATGCATTTTTTTTTTGTCCTCCCATTTTTATATCGTATCCTCTCCCCGCACACACCGACCCCTGGAGCCATCCTCCGCAGTGAGGCGACGTGTTGCAACCTGCCGTCGCCAAGGACGGCTCCCTTTGCTCCGTTTTATTCATATTTATATATATAAATACATATATGTATTTTTTTTTTTTTTTTTAATCTACAGTTAAAAAAAAAATACAATTTTTTTTTAAAAATAAAATAAAATTAGAGAGGCATGATGACACGGGAGTCGTACTTACACTGCTCTGCCTTCGTAGACATTTCTTCGCAGGCACTTTTATATTCGTCAAAAGAGGAAGAAAAAATAAAATGAGCACAATGTCAATTTTGTTTGTTTTCTCCCTGGGAAAATAAAAAAAAAAGTGGATATCCTCCTCCTCCTCCTCGCTTTCCCGGCTCGGCCCGATGGCACCACTTGTGCAAATGAATTGGTTATAAGGTTTTACGCGGCGGCGTTAAAGCGCAATATATTTACCGGGGCTGCTGCGCCAATCACCGCCAACACGAAGCACTATAGGCTACATGAGATACAGTTTTATGAATTGGGGGATTATTCACACCCTCACTCACTCACTCACCCACCTACCCCCCCCCCCCCACACACACACACACACACACACACACACGCCGGTGACAGAGAAACGAGAAACCTTGATGCGGAATTGAACGTCATACCTTGCTAAATGAACCGCTTTGATAAATGGTCATTCAAGAAATACTTCCCCCAATCCTAATTAAATGTGAATAACGATGGGGAGCAGGGGGAGGAGAGGGTGGGAGGAGGGGGTGGGGGTGTGTGTGTGTGTGTGGGGGGGGGGGGGGGGGGGGGGGTAGGACCATTGACCATTGAGGATGGAGCTCAACTGAACTGAGTCATTTTTGGCTGTGCGGCTTTTTGACACTGAAGAGGACAACATATGCAACAGCTTGTTTGACACACTGGCCTAATCTGCTTTACCTAATGACGATAGCAGGCAACACACTTCTCCTTTTGCTGTCAATGTTTTTGTGAGTTAGTATAGGCCTGTGTGTCTAGATACAAATATAGCCTCCATTGAATTACAGAGTTTAGGTTTCTGGCGTCAACTGTGTCATTCGGGATCAGATAAGAAGAACAGATATGTAACCAATTACATGTTTATTTTATGTGATTACGACAGATTACAGTCTTCAGATTCTAGCCAGACCATGGTTTGGGCCAAAAATATTTTCCACAACATCCTGTGTCCTGAGTTTTGGTCGTGAACTGACCCTTCTGACTGACACATAGTCCTCTGCCTGCAGGGTTGAACAAATAAGCTGTGCTTTTCAAGCTGTTATTTTCCAAAACCTACCCAGAATCCAAGTCAACATGCTATTTATTTCCCTTGTGCTCAATGTTTATGTTTTCTTGGTTAGTGTCATTAAAAAAAACACAGCAGTATTTTCTTGGTATACTTTTACTTTTTTTTTGGTATACATTCTAAATTAAAAACAGCACACTCAGAGACGTGTGCAACACTTCCTCACTCCTTTGCATGCAACAGGAAATATCATGTATGTTCCCATCTGTTACATTAAGGCGTTCAGTGTGAGACAGGTCCCAACGTCAGGGTGGAGTTGGTGGTGGTGATCTTTGACGGTAAACAGGAATGTGGTGCAGGATCCATCCTGCTGGAGCCAGGAGCGTCACGGCAAATGTGACCAGTGTGAAAACGGACTGCTGTGAGTGGAGCAATATGCACATGGAGGTTAGCAATTAAGCTTGGATTAACTCCACACACACACACACACACACACACACACACACACACACATACATTCAGGCATACACAAACACACAAACGCACACGCACACACACACACACACACAATGAATGCATGCATGCTGACACAAACCCACATACATGCATTCATGCACACACATGCTTACATGCACACACACAAAAAGTGGGCTACCAAATAATCTAAAGCATTTGACCTTGCTGTCATACATTTTACTTGGTGTTCAGCCATGAATACATTTTTACGCTAATTTGTTTGTTAAATCTATCTTTCTAAAGAATGGAGATAGCTCAAATGAGGAATTCATGTGTGCTCTATAGGAACTCATTATTCAGTTGTTTACTGAACTAATACAACTCTTTACAAATAAAATCATGACAATACATCATTCTCTTACATTGTTAGATAATACACTCTGTTAGGATAATGCAATCTAATTTCAGTCCACATGCTCTAGCTCAGCAATCATGTATTGAAGCTATAGGCTATATGTAAGCTATAATAGTTCTGCCTTTCATGTAACACCAATGACCCCAAATGTAGTTTGTTTTTCCTACCATTGGTCCAATTGATTCCTTGGGTGGTTTGCTGGAGATGTTGGACCTTTGAAACAGCTGGGTGGCATTCCTGTCAGCAATGGACCTGGTCAGTATGGATCTCTTCAGGAGAGGAAACATCCTTTTGCTTCTTTTCTAAGTGGCTACACTCACTGGAAGGCAAACATAAATTCTCACATCCTGTCAGACACTAACACATACTCCCTGCTTCCATCAAATTCCCACCACTGGTCCTGGGAGGAGTTATCTCCACAAAACAAGTAAATATTGTTGTGACCACTGTCTTGTTGAGATCAGAGATCTTGTTTTCTTAGGGTTGCCATTCCTCTGACTCCACAGAATGCAGGATGTATTTATAAGGATTTAGTTATTATGTGTTTCTGATTAACTTTTTTTTAAAATTATCATCTTGTGTGTCTGATACTCAAAGTAATATGATAAGATGATAGAAAAGCAAAGATAAAACAGACTCGTTATTGTAACTAGTTCTCTATGGTAGATGCATATTAAGTTAATACTACCAGATTGAACAGCTGCAGGGCAATAATTACAATAATCAAATTTACAGCTGTACTAGAAATGATGATGATAAAAATATAAGTTACACCTTATTATATGCAGGCTCATCATTGGACGTATGGTTAAGCCATTTTGTGTATTTTGTCGCCATCATTTGGAGGTTACTGGAACTTGAATTGTGTAGCCTGAACCGGACTATAAAACTAATCATGCGTGTACATAGGTTATATCTAACAAGACAATTAAGAAATAATACATAATCACTCCCAAAAATATATATCTAATTAAATGTACGTAAAGCTTAGCTATATAATAATTGAGACCCATTTAGTATAAAGCTAAGATTGCTCGGGATAGGATAGTAAACAATAGACTAGAATAGACTAGAATAGGATGCCTTGTATTGTCACTATACGCATGTACAATGAGATTAAAAGCCAACTCCAATAACAGTGCAACGCAACAGTGAAAAAAAATATATATATACAATATATACAATATATAAACATAGGCAAGAAAATATAAAAAATATATACAATATAATATAAACATAGGCAAAGAAAGGGGAGGTAAGGTGCACAGTCTAGAATAGACCGAAATAGACTAGAATAGAAAATAATGAAAATCAGAAAAAAATAAAAAACATTACAGCAAAAACGAAAATACATTTACACTGAATGACCACTGGCTCCGTCTCGCCGGCAGAGGGCGCCAGGGAGCCGCCGGGACTGCAGCTCCCCGCCGCCAGGGCCTGCGGGCCAGTCAGCATTCAGCGGTGGAGCAGCAGGCCATAACATCCAGCCAGCCAGGCGCTGGGGGTACGCTACGCTACACCCAAATCGACCATTTTTACACGGTTTTACGGTGGAGGTGGTGGTGGTGCGGGAAACCCTTTACGAAAAATACGGCACCGATACGACCGAAAAGTCAACGAAACTGGCGAAGTCAGCGAAGGCGGACCGCTCGTGAGCTGCGGCGGCGGACGTCGCCCTGCGCGTAAATGGACGGAGTTGGGGAAAGAAGAAGGTGTTGAGCTCGGTTTTTTTTTTCTCCTCCTTCTTCTCCTTCTTCTCCTCCTTCTCCCCTTGCTTTCTGGCAGGGACAACTTGAGTCGTGTGAAACCCGGGGGACCGCCTAAAGAAAGGGGGACAACGAAAGCTTCAAAAATAATGGATTTAAGGACTCCCGCATCTACGGTAAATACGGATAGGAAAAAAAAAAAGTGTACTTTTTTTCCCCCAACAGTTGTGCTGGGCTGGTGGGGCTTAGGACCCTGAATGAGACGAGACTACGTGGTCCAACACGGTCCTGGTCCGGTCCCCCCCCACCACCCCCCCCTAGCCTGTTGAGACCCATGCTACTAACTACACGGCTCGGTTCGGCTCGGCACGGCTGCTACTTCTTGAATCCATGCGAACCGTGTGTGTTGCCTTTAGAGATAGCCTTGGTTGGCTTTTGATTTTTGGCTTTTTTTGGGGGGGGGGGGGGTGAAACACTTTAATGGAGGGTCACAACTGTGGATTAACGGCACACACACACTAACATACATACATAAACACACACATACACACAGATACGTAAGTAAGTAGCCCTAAAAGACAATAGCTCCTTGGTCGTAACTCGGCTTGCACAACGGTTCCGCTGTGTATTATTAACGTGTTTGTGTGTGTGTTTGTTGTGTGTGTGTGTGTGTGTGTGTGTGTGTGTGTAGCTAGCTAGCACACACTTGAGTTTCTTCATCAAATTGCGTTCAATGTAGATGTGTTTTGTTGTTGTTGTTGTTGTCGGTTGTATGGCGAACGAGAGTGTACGTTTTAGCCGCGGTGCTACCAACTGTCCTGTTAGCTAACCCTAGTAACCTAGCGCTATGGCAACAGTGTAGCGTGTCGTTATGGTGATTATTTTTTGTACATTTTACCATCGTCTGTTGTTTTTTTGTTGTTGTTTTTTTAAACCAACGTCCGGTAGATTTGCCTGTCCCCCCCATGTCCGACTATAAGGGCTACATGGGTGGTGGACTCGTTGTCTTTTTGTTGTTGTTGCGTTATGGCACAATGCATTGGGATTGAGTCTCATCTTTGTCCCGGTACACACATTAAAAGACACACACACACACACACACACATACGTCACGGCGTGTGTGTGTCTGTACTGTACTGGCGACGCACGGACGTGACGTCTTCTCCAGGTATGTTGGGGGGATCACACGCCGAGCCCCTTTAACCGTATTGCTTGGCTAATCTGAGAGGCTCTCTTGTTCAGGATTAGCAATGCTGCACCAGATGTCCTCCTTTTGACCCGTCTGTTTTACAGGTGGGTGGTGGTTTTATTGGCAGTTTTATCTTTTGTGGTTTAAAAAAGCTGGTGGTGTCGGTGTTGGTGTTGTTGATGATGGTGTACTACGTCCGCCTTGCGAATGAAGGTCTGCTCAGTTCACCAGGTTGCAATCCCCCCCCCCCCTCACACACACATACACACACACACACACCGTATGCTCCCTTGTCTCTGTGTAGTAGTACGACATAATCATATGTAATTATTGCAGCACCGTGCTCAGGGGTGTGTAATGTTGCATGGGCTTTTCGTGTTTGTAAGTACTTGCCTTTGGAGCACCTCCTGCATGACTTGGACTTTGACCACCTGAACACTGTTTACACTGGTCACCTGGGCAGAGGACTATTTAGAGGGCCCAGTAAAACAATCACCATTATTTTCTAAGTAGTAGGTACCGTAGAAGTGTCGTTCAGCTGTATGTATGTATGTTATGTCCGGTGATTTGTTTTCAAGGTTGACCTAAAGCATCCGAATAATGCGTTTAACCCACTTCCCTGAATGTGTCCTCAACAGCAGATGTTAACTGGCTGAGTCCCTTTGTCAGAGAAGGAAGTCAAATGCAGCACCATGATCCCATATTGACACAGGGTAGTTAATCCAGAGGCTCTCCCAATCTATGAGTCATCATAATGACATTCACACATTTGTTGCCTTTGTCGTTTCAGTCTGTTGCTGTTTTCTAGCCTATCCTTCCTCAGCCTATAGTTTCCAGACTCGCTCTCCTGACGAGAGTCTCTAATCAGTTGAATGGCCAGATGCACTGTCGAACCGATTGGCCTGATTGGCTGTAGCATAGCAGAGGTAAGCAGTCTGTTTCGCCGGAGCTTTATCTCCAGTTATCTGCTCAGACGAACGTTGACATCAGTGTTATTTTAGAGGGGCTGATTGATTATATTTTCGTTGGGACTGTGCTGCTCGTATTCCACTCAGCCTGCCCTCTGTGGGCTCCATGCAGACATGAGTCAATACTATAGAGGTCACTCTATCTATATAATGTCCTGCTCTCTAAACCGTTCCTCACTGTTATTAACCTAGAAGGCATTTGGTTGCATGACATAGTCATGCATGCAGTCATCACAGCAGACTATAAAATGTATTCCTGTTTGGCTTACAGACAGTTATTTTTTAGAGCAGAAACCAAGGGAGTTGTCGTTAGCTTTAGTCTGCCACTGATGTTACAAATGGGATCCTTTAATAATTGATGAATGCGTGTGTTATTGTTTATAAATGGGTATTGTTGTTAAAATGCCACACTTGGCTGATAACCCTTAAATAATATCTTAATAAGTTGTCCATTAATAAGACGGTATAGAAATAAAGTCAGATCTGTTGATATTCTTATCAGCTCAGGCAATTCAGAAATCCTGTGTTGAGTTGTGTGACCTAAAAAACATTACGGTTAATTATTGGTCTTGTATTTATGCTGTGCTGCTTGTTCAGGCTTGCACATATTGTGACACCCGCATGGTGATTGCTATTCCTGAACAGATAAGGTGCTGTGTCACTGTCCCAAACAGACTGGATGGTGGAGGCAGGGGAATTTCATCATTTCATTCAGGGCATGTTTAGTAGGCCAGGAGCAATCGGAGTACACAGGGTTTTTTGTGGCCAATGACAATATGTCTTTGTAAGAGAGAAGCCATAGTTATAAGGGCAGGTTTGGATTGTGTTTTTTTCCTTTTATTTTCCTTCTCTTTTTCTTTTAATAAATGATCACCATAAATCATAAATGATTGCTTTGCGTGTCACTGTGATATTAAGCCCAGTAGTTAAAATGTTCTGGCTCTGAAACAGTGAAGAATCCAAAGGTTTAGTTTCTAGCTGTTTATTTTAAATTCAGATGGTCTCTTTGCAAGTCTTCCCATATTGATTGCTACCGTCACGGTAGTTCTTACGGTTTTCCCTGTGCGTTTACTCGACAGTGCTACTAGGGTGGAGGCCAGGGTGGTAGGTACTGGTAGCCATGCTGATTGTGGGTAATGGGGTTAGGGTAGGGCTTTGGGTTTTAAGGACATGGATGTGGAAGGAGACCCAGGTTGCTTGCATATTCCCTCCTTGCTGCCAGTGATGAAGAAATCCATATAAATGATTGATAAAGTTACTTGACTGTCATTTGAATAATACATCGGCCCCTGTTCCTGTGCCAAGCGCTTTTGTATGGTAATGTGCTGCAAAGGCTGGAGCTCTGTCTGTTGTACCTCCGCAAGTAGCTGATTTAAATACAATGATCTGGCCGAATGAGGTAAGGCGAGGACTCTAGTTTAAAGGATTTATGTGTGCGTGTGTCTGTGTGTGCGCATGCATGCACACGTGTTTGTGCCAGAGACGACGAGGGAGATGGGTGGGGGGTGGGCCGTGTGGAGACATGTAGCCTTTCTCCTGTCACCTCTCATTAGCAGCACATACTCCAGCCTGGGCTGACCTCGGCCTCCCTGGTCTGTGGCGGTACACTCCTCCGCTCTCACCCCTGAACCCAACAGGCCGACGCGCTCTCATTTTAGCCCACAGAAAAATGCCTCTCCTCTCTCAGCCATGAGGAGATTACTTTTGATGTGTCTTATTGAGCAGCAGGAGTGGCTGCTGGTGTTTGGGTCTCAGGGAAATGGCTGTCCTAAATGAGGCTTTCCAAAATTCTGCACTGCAGCTGAAGTTAAATTTGGTTCCCCTCATTTGAATGTGCTAAAGCTGTGGTTCTTTGTAGCAGTTCTCTGAATTGTTTAACTGGCGTGATGGTTGGATGGTTTTACTCTGATTCTGTGGCGCTCCTTATGGACCCCCCACCCTTCTCCTTCTTAGACTTGAATATTACACCTCATGGGATTGTGTTTTTATATTCAAATCCTGCTTCTAATTTGGTTCACTCCAATCCCCCTCTATTAAGATGTACTTATGTATGTGTCAGTCTAATAAAGTAAAGAAGAACCGTGTGTGTGTGTGTGTGTGTGTGTGTGTGTGTGTGTGTGTGTGTGTGTGTGTGTGTGTGTGTGTGTGTGTGTGTGTGTGTGTGTGTGTGTGTGTGTGTGTGTGTGTGTCCGCATGTTTGTGTGTTGAAGGACTAATGAGGTGCATGAAGCAAGAGGCTGTGGTTTCCAATAGTACCTTTGGTAGGGTGCTTATAGTGCTGCTGTATGGCGGGTAGACACAGTGATTTATTAGTTTGCTGGCTTTGAAAAAACAGCCGTCTGAGATAGAGCAGATATGCCATCATCACACGAGAGAGCTCCATCCAGCCACCCAGGCTGAGGGGCCCTGGGAAGTTGCAACATGGCCTGCCCTACATGTTATATACGTTTTAGGCTGTTTTTTTTTTTACATACACACATTTTATTATTATTCTATTAGTCTATTATTCTTTTGAGATTGGTCTTCAGATATGTTAAGTAGCTTGGCTTGAGGTTTTATATGAAATGAAATACCTTTTTGACAGGAGTTTAATCTGATTGCGGTGCGTAGTCCGCCGCTGAATTTACCACTTTTTGGTTCAAGTTTTGTCTGAGCATGTTCTGTCCTAGCCAAGTTAATTGGTGATATTCATGATATTCATCATGTGCATTATCGTTTTGCCAATAGGCATGTAGTTGTACTTGTAGTTTTTTTTCTGACAACGATAGCTTTTGCGATATCTAGATAGTGCAGTCATTTGTCTTACGAAAAAACTTACAGGCCTATACAATATATTGTTTGGCCTTGAATAACCTACACTGTGTTCAGTTTATTAATGCTAAGAAGCATAAAACTGCTTATTGTTCAGTACTGAAATAAGCAGAACCACGCAGTGTGTGAACATAGCCGGTTCAGAGCAGGGAGCTGAGCTGGCAAGGGCACAGTGGGTAAAACGGGAGGTCAGGATGTAAAGGAAAAAAAAACGCTGTGTCGGAGGCTTGGAGGTGGGCTGGAAAACAAGGAGGCAGAGTGGGTTTTGCTGGGTCGTTCCTTCGCTCTCTCTCCCCCTCACTGCGATCACCGTACATCTGCATTAGATTTGTTGTTGCCCGCCAGTCGGTGTTTCCTGAGGGCCGGGCAGAGGGAGTCTCTGTTAATTGAAGTCACCGTGGACGAGTGTCGGAGGCTAAACACACACTTTTCAGAGGAGAAATGCCACACAAAAGGAGCTCTGTGGACTGCGTTCTCTTGCCTTTTTGAGGCCTGTAAATATGTCACAGTGGGCTATGATTAATGCCTCGTGCTCAAAATCAACAGTGCTACAGTGCTATTGACGGATCCCCTCATGTTTGGTTTCTCCCCAACCACCTCTGGTCATTCATTTTAAATCCAGACTGATCTTGTCACGTCCTTATTCCTGTGAGAGTGACTGGGCAACATTAAAAAAAAAAGAGTCCAATCACTTAGCGACTAAAACATCTCTCATTCTCTCTTTTTTTTACATTTTTTGCTCTTAGGAATGGCAGGCTGGGTGCTGAGCTGTGAGGACGCGTCAGAGGACCAGCGGCGGAGCCTGTGCACTGACAGCTGAGGATTGAGGAGCACATTGCCTGGGCAGTATGACTCAGCAGGAGGGGCGACCCCCACACCGCAAGTGAAGAGAACGTGAGGATGGGGGCCAATGGATCCAGCTATCCACACTCGAGCTCCCCTCGTATCGGGGGAAATGCCCAGGCGCAGCAGACTTTTATAGGTTGGTTCTTATTTGATGGCAACATTGTTGAACCCTTTGCAACTGGCAACTTCCGCTCAATTCTAGATGTTCAATTAGTTGATGAAAAAAATGAAAAGTCACTGTTAACGGGATTTACTTTCCCTTTGATTTTATCAAATAAAAAGTCACTTTCACACTTGGGTTTTATTGACTGCAGGCTAGCTGTATTTCGTCAGATTATTTTCTCTGGCGCTTTTCACAAGGATCTGCTCAATCATGCATCCAGTATGTATGTTTATTCCCAATTCAGACTAACAGCATCAATCCCTCATTCATTAGAGCTCACTGGAGGCCTACGATGTTATTGATGGCAAGGCACTTTCTGAATGGCTGCATGCGAATTTGTCCTGATTTAGTGCAGGGCTGCCAAAAACTGTGCCAAATTTGGCCCTTGCCATTTCCCTCCCTGGGAAATGTTAGCATTAGCATGTGTAGCACAATGCTTGGAAGCAAGAAATAAACCGCTTGTAACATGACTTCAATACCATTAATTTCCTTTTGTTGCACGTTAAGACACTGCTATTCAAATGATACGCCAGTGTTTTTGTTTAGTTGTTGTTTTTTAGTGAGGAGCTTTCAGGGAGTCTAGAATGGCCACACTGGCCCTTTCAGTAGCACCAGATTAAGATGTTACTATGACAACTACTAATGATGCAGAAGACACATGGGCCTGCAGGGTCTAGTGGGCGAGCACTGACACTACTACAGGAGAAAACATTGTAGTACCAGATGGATTTAGGAATAATGCTAATTAGCTCGATAGGGTTTGACATGTTGCACAAGGAAGTAGAACCAACCATTCAAAATGATGCCTGGATAATATACATGGTTTATTTAAGTTTGCTTAAATTATGACTGCATGACTGCAGAGAATTACATCAGACTTATTTTTCATGCTTTCACTCCAGTTCTAGACATGTTTGTTTGTTTTTGTTTCAACTGCCAGTCTTTAACCAAGCCAATGAGGTGTTCCTTGTTGTTTTTCCTTTCACATTAACAAGCTCATGGCTCCTTATTTACTACTATTCTGTCCTTTGCGAAAGCCCAACTGACCTTGTGAAATTGTGGCCTGTGGTCTTCTGTGCCAAGAAATTCAGACAAAAATGCCATGACAATGTGTAGATGAGTCAATACCTATTTAACAAGAGAACCTGGCTTTTACAATAATGCTCAAAGTCCAATTTCATCTCCTACTTTTTGTAGACTTCTAGTTAAAAGCTGAAATCCCAAGAGATGGAAATGGATTATTTCTGCAGCCACAGAGACCTTTGAGGTTTGCTCTTAGCTGAGGAGTTGCTTGGCCCAGCTGGCCCAAGCTGAAGATGATTCACAGTTTTAGAACGATTACTATGTGGGTCACAGTGATTGATGCTCAGAAAAGGGCAGCCAAAAAGAGAGGATCTTGTAGGCCGGGCTTCCTTTGACATCCAAGTCCCCTCTCTCCTATGCCAAAGATGACTGCTACTTAGTCAAAATGAATGGAGCAGTGTATGACTAGAGTTAGCTACAGCACAGTAGCACAATGCAAAACAAAATGATAGGCCTGTATGAGCTAATCTAGCTAGCAGGGTGCTAACATGCTGTTCTTGCTGCAGTCCAAAACCAAGGTCGACTGGATCACTCGTATTGGTTTTCTGTTAATGTGAGGCTAGTGTGTGTTTTGCCTGGCAGGGCCAGCCACCTAACAGGGGTTAGCAAGACATGCGCTCTAGACTAAACACAAGTCAAATTTTAGGTGTGTTAAGATTATATTTTTTGAGCCCGGCCAGATGAAGTCCAACATTTGTCCCAGGGAATATATCGCTGAAAATGTATCTCTTGCACTTATTTCATTATGAAAATATGCCTGGTATGCCCGGTTCACTTTTTGTTGGATAATTTATTTAAAATTGTAGCCACTTTTATTCCGAGTGACATGCAACAATCCCACAACGTTATGTAATGTAATCCAAGTAACCAAAATGCGCCCGAAATTTCTCAACACTCTATGGGACTATGTAATGACCATGTCTGTGTGTGTGTGTGTGTGTGTTATGCAGGCACCTCGTCCTACTCCCAGCAGGGTTATGGCTGGGAGTCTAAGTTGTACAGCTTGGAGCATGGCCATGAGCGGCCCACCGACAGGAAGAAGAAGAGCCTTGGCCTGGCCACGCTCAAGAGGCGGTTCATCAAGCGCAGGAAGTCCAGCCGCTCGGCCGACCACGCGCGGCAAACGCGTGAGCTCCTCTCGGGCTGGGACGTCCGCGATGCCAACGCCCTGGTGGAGGAGTACGAGGGCACTGCCGCGCTCAAGGAGCTGAGCTTCCAGGCCAGCCTGGCGCGGGCCGAGGCGCCCAGCCTGCAGCGCAATCTGGCTGCGCTCTACCAGCACAAGTACTGCACCGACGTCGACCTCATCTTCCAGGAGACCTGCTTCCCTGCCCACCGCGCCATCCTGGCCGCCCGATGCCCCTTCTTCAAGTCCCTGCTGTCCTCCTCCCCCGGCTACGGCGCGGAGGTCCTCATGGACATCGAGACGGCGGACATCGACGTGCCCATGTTCTCCGCCCTGCTGCACTACCTGTACACAGGGGAGTTCGGTGTGGTCGGCGCCGAGGACGCCAGGCTGCAGAACGTGGACGTGCTGGTGCAGCTGAGCGAGGAGTTCGGCACGCCCAACTCCCTGGAGGCGGACATGAGGGGCCTGTTTGACTACATGTGCTACTACGACGCCCTGCTCAGCTTCTCCTCAGACTTTGAGATGACAGACGGCTGCGGCGAGCGGGCGCCCGGGGCCGGAGCCTCGGTCGGGGGCCCGGGGTGCGGCGTCACGCCAGGCGCCCCCGACGAGGACCTGAGGGCCCACAAGGCCGTGCTGTCGGCACGCTCGCCCTTCTTCCGGAACCTCCTGCAGAGGCGCATCCGCACCGGGGAGGAAATGACCGAGCGCACGTTGCAGACGCCCACGCGCATCGTGCTGGACGAGTCCATCATCCCGCGGAAATATGTGCGGGTGATCCTGCACTGCATGTACACGGACGCGGTGGAGCTGGGCCTGGTGCTGCGGGGCAGCCCGTCGGCTGGCAGCCTGGGAGAGGTGCAGGCCCTGGTGGCTGGAGGACGGGCGGCCAGCACACGCACCGAGGAGGCCATGGAGCTCTACCACATAGCGCTGTTCCTGGAGTTCAGCATGCTAGCTCAAGGTAAGACCATCTTGCCAAACCGACACACACGTACTACCGATTGTTTTCATAGTCTATTAATTTAATGATAATTTTTCCGATTAATCATTTAAGTCTAGAGAATGTCAAATAGTAGTCATAAATATTAATGATAAATGATATCAAATGCTGTCACAAGTTACCAGAGTCCAAATTGATGTCTTAAAGTTGCTTGCTTTATCAAGCAGCCAAGAAAAACTAGGTATTTATTTTACAGTGATCCATGAACCAAACATTTGAATTCCTGAAGCATCAAGCAGCAAATGTTTGTTATTTGTACTTGATAAGTGACCGAAACGATTAATCGATAATACACATTTGATTTGATTAATTTCCTGTCGGTCGATTAATCGACCAATTGTTGCAGCCCTACACATGCACACACACACAACAAGGCTCTTGGTAAGCACAGTTGGGGGTTTGAGAGCATGTTTTAAGTTGGAGTCAGTTGCACATTTCCATTACCTGGGAATTGGTGATGAAGTGCTTTGGATCCATTTATTATGTCTTTGGAATTAAAGTAATTTCTCACAGGAGGAAGTTTCACCAAAGCAAGTAGTGACGGTGTGAGACATAATGTCTTCATAAAAACGATTTAATGCGATGAGAAACGCATGTCTCGCACAACAAAGCAACGATCCACTCTCTTTGAATTCTTTAGGTGTGTGACAGTGTAGAGAAAAACAAGACAGATCCCCAGAGAGCTACTGAAAGGGAAACTGGATAAAAACAGCTGACGACAGATTTTATCCTGTTATCTAAGCTTTGTTCAAATCTATTTTATTCAAGCATGACGGTGTCCAACTGTATATTTATGTTAATGTCATTTATGTACATGCAATATAGCCTTATTGTTAGAAGACAAGAAATAAACCGAATCTATTTAAATGTTACTGTATTATGCGTTAATCCCCGTTTTAAGCATTTGATAGTGTGTATGAGGTACTTTTTTTTGTATCTCAATTCGTCATTGTCGACATTGATATTGTCACTGCATGGTGAGTCAATGGTATCAATGTGATGAATATTTCCGAATTGCTTCACAATCTCTGTCTGTAAACATTAGGCACCAGCAAAGCTGTGGCCTAATTCACACCCTTCATATATTCATCCATTATATTTTTGTAGACTAATGCAATCACTCGGTATGCCACTGCCTGACAAGATCTGTTTTGGATTGTCTGTGTTTTGCTGCGCAAAATATTACAGAATACAAAGAAGTCTGTAACTGAATACTGAGAGAGCTTTGAGTGCTGGTAGTATGTGCACAGGGCGTACTAGATTAGCATACTAGATTACTGGTTATAATCATTTTATGGCAGATAATTTGATTAACATGTTTACATGATTCTGTCATTGGTCTGATTTCACCCCTTAAGGAGATCTCTGGTGGGTGTGTTTTAACGTTTGGGCATGGCCAGACCAAACGTTATTTCTTCTATTACTCATAATATTACTGTGGCACTGCTTACAAAATACATTTAGAGAGGCTCGTCTTGTGCCAGCTGTAAGGAGCAGGAGACGACATGTTCTCAAGCCAAAACAAACCTGACTAAACATGCGTATGGGCCAAAACATGGTTCTAGTCATCAAGATTTTTCTAACGCGATTGCGGCTTCAGTGGAATTAAATCCTATTGTGTTTACATGACCATTTGTCTAAACTCTAGTACTTCCTTTATTCTGATTGGATTGGCGTCTTGGTGTGCAATGTGCAAATAAACTGTGATGCAGCCAAGCCAAGGTTTGAACAGCGTTTCATCCATCAGACAGAACCATTGTTTAAAACTACTCTAGTGAACCATGTGGATCCAAAGTGAATACGTTCTACCAGCGGAGATCATTGTAATGGGTGTGATGGAAATGAGGGGAATTTCCATCACATGGGGGTCCTATAAAGGTTTTTCTGCATTGCCTTATTAACAATTAAACCCAGCATTTTCATTTAGACGGCAAACATGAACAAGATGAGGCCTCTGTTCTTCCCACCGTACTTTCAGAGAGATTAGATCATGGCTTACAATGAAATGTCCGGTGGAAATGTCTCTTGTTTCTTTCTCAGATCAGCATGTGATCCCTATCAGGCAGAGACCACAATAATAAGCATCCTATTTAGACAGGAAAATGTCCAGGATCTGCCGACCAGAAGCAACACGCTGTTCTAAGACCTGCCGCTGGCACACAGTTCCCCCTATGTGCACATACTGTGTGCATACTAGGGCTCCATTACTGCAGAGCCCCTTGAATTGAGTGCATCGACTGAAGAGCCAGAAATCAATTGCCCTTTCAGACCCCCACAATGATCTGAATAACACTCTGCAGTCCGCACACATGCACGCACACACACAAACTAACACTAAACACATGCACACAGCTGGTAGGAGACCACCTCCTAACCCTTAGCCCGTAGCGTCTCTCTCGGGGTCACAAAGGCAGCCAGAACGGCAGGCAAGCAGACGGATGCTGTCATCTCCTCCCTCCCTTCCTCCCTCCCTCCCACACACACACAGCCAGCATTTCCTCCTTACTCCCATCCCCCCACCCTCCTCGGCTAGCCTCTTCTCCAGTGTATTTTTATCCCCTGCTCCTTCCTTTCCCACAGAACGGCTGCAGCTCTAATCAGTTCCCATGAAGCCTCAATGTGGAATGCAGTGAGGACGGTTGAGCTCCAGCCAGTGTCTCTCCCTTATCAAGTCCAAACACTGTGAGGACATGGATTTAGTGCGACCATGGCGTCGACCAACTGACCTGAAATCTGATGAGCAGGTCGTCGTGAGCGTGACAAACTTCTTCCGTAGCCAGGCCCCTCTAGTTTATACCGACCACCACCTCTGGATCTGTCCCATGCTCACTGAGTTGAAGCAGAAGGGCATTATGTCTGGGGAGAGGGAGCCGTCTCATCTGTCACACAACCACCCTTCCTGCTTAGTCATTATGAACTGTAACTGTCCAGGCTCTCTGTCTCTGTAGGCCCCCTCGATGACACATGCTTCAGCAGTCTCTCACTCACATTGGCAACGCATCTGATGTTTGTTTTCACTCAAGTGTCTACACCTGATGCCCAGTGCATGTCCTTATCAGCATGAATGGCAGTGACACTCGTAGAAAGGAAAAGCAAACGAGTGGGTTTTTTCCAGCTCGGACGTCATTCCGGCTTCCTCCTTCCAGACAATACGTCCCCTTTGTTTGTGGACGGAGCGGCGGACCTATATCTGCCGTCCAGGAATGCAGTGCGTAAACGTTAGGCGCGCTTTCTCTCCCCCCCCCTCTGCGCCCCCCTCCGTTTTTACCGGCGCTCCCTTGCTGTGTTGGGGTTAAAGCCCCACACACAGTCCCTGAGTGATGGGTTCTGATTCACGACCACAACACTGTTTACAGGTCCCTGAGTGCGGCTGGTGTTTTAAGGGGCTTTTGGAAACCGCGGGTTCCATAAACACTACGCTGCAAATAATGACGGCAGCGGGGCGAAACGGGCAAGTCCTCCCGAGCTAGCGTGCGGAGGGGGGGGGGGGGGGGGGGGGGTTCTTTCGTCTGCTGTGTGCACAATGGGCTGTTCCGTTTCCGCTGTTGTGTTGATATTCATGTCAGTTTAAATGCAGTGTGCCACCCGGGGAGAGGTGTGTGTGTGTGTGTGTGTGTGTGTGTGTGTGTGTGTGTGTGTGTGTGTGTGTGTGTGTGTGTGTGTGTGTGTGTGTGTGTGTGTGTGTGTGTGTGTGTGTGTGTGTGTGTGTGTGTGTGGGGGGGCTGTTGGTTTTAGATATAATACTGATTCTAATCTGTAGCTCATAATAAAAGTGCTGTGCTTTAAAGGACTGAATGGCACAATGCATTCTAATGGGCTAATTGGGAACAGAGCTGGCCGTCTGCTTTCATGTGCTACTGGGCCTTACTAAGGGGGGGGGGGGGGGGGGGGGGGGTGTGTGCGCATGCACGCATGCGTGTGTGTGCACGTGCCTCCAGCAGAGTGCAGATGGGGCGGGGGGGGGGGGTTAGGGGGGGAGAAAGAGAAAGGTGGAAGGAGGCAACAGACATCCAGTCCACTTTTTCCGATCTGTTTGTAGCGAGATTAATACAAGGCAAAATGCCCAAGTCCTCCTTTCCACTTCATCACTGTCTCCCTAACGAGCCTGGGTTTAAAACACTGCAGGGGTCTGCTTTGCATTTCTGGGACTGGTCATTAAATGCAAAGGAAAGTGTGTGTGTGTGTGTGTGTGTGTGTGTGCGTGTGCGTGTGCGCGCACTACATATCTGCATGCATAAGTAAACGCAGTGTCTCCTCATCCTCTTGCACACAGTTACATGTATATTATGCATACATCAATCTGCAATCTGCATACTACACTCATACATCTGTGTATGAGTGTAGACTGCATGTATGTGTACGTGCATGTACTAAAATGTGGGGAGGGGAGGGGAGGAGGGAGGGGCATGGGGTTGACCTCAAAGGAAGCTTTGAATTCAAAGGAGAACCATTGCAGTCACCACTCTCAAACCCAGGGTCCTATTTCCCCGAGTGGCCGTTCAAAGTGGCGGGTGTGTGCGTCGTGGGTGTTGTGGTGAGGTTGGCGGGTGTTCAGTGGGGCTCCGATCCGTTTGCTTCAAGATAAGGGGGGTCCCTCGGGAGGCGGTGCTGCCGGCTGGCCCGCTCACAGCTTGCCACTGACGGACAGAACAAACCGGCACTAGTGACGCTGGCGGGGCCCCGGCGTCAGTTCAAAGTCGCTCTGGCTGGATGGCAGTCGGCAGGCTAGACTCGTATCTCCATTAGCGTCTGTTTCCTTTTAAAAGTTCATAATCGGAGCGATATTAAGAGGAAGGGAGCCACGGAAGTGCTACCAGTGCTGCTGTCATGTATCGACTGGGATGGTTTTACTAAATGCGTATTCATCTCCATGGCTTATTTTGTCCAAACATTTTCAAAGCTCCTGGGATCACACACGCCAATTTCTAGTCCTAGTTCCACTGTAGCCTGTGTTTCAGAAATTTGTTTGAGGTCAGATTTGCCTCTTTGTCACAGGGACTTTTCAAAGTGTTTTTGATGTGCCCACATCGGTCTGTGCATATTGTTTTCAAGTTGCGCACACGTCCATGCCCTCAAGAGTTTAGTTCATATTTCCTTCTTCCGCTGTGTTTACTTAGCTCAGCGAAGGGCACATGGGGACTCAAAACATGTGTAGGTATCAAAGGCATTTTTGTGGGCTGGGCCTGCTGGGGAGCTAAACCACGGCTGCCTGCTGTTCTGGTATGTGCTTTGATTTTTGGACAAACTGCCGCCAGAAGGGCGTGGCGGATAGTGGATGACGACTCCCAGCCTGAGTCGACATATTGGAGTCCTCAATTCATTGCTTTTTTTTTTCTATAGTCTGGACTTTGAATGTCCCCCATTTTACCACTAGGCGTGAGTGTGATTAGTCAGTCTACCAGCCTACCCAGTGGACTCTACCAACTGGTTGGCTGATTTATCTGTCTCCCACTTGTGATGTCACCAGAGGGCAGAATTCAAGATGGCGTGTAATGGTTAATCACACTCAACACCTGGTGGTAAAATAGTAGCCCTTTAAATGGTGGCCATCGGGTACTCTTCACACATACCCCTGTTCCACCAGGGCAGTTTGAGAGCCGCTTCGGAGCCGGTACCTAATCTTGAACCAGTTCTTCGCGTTTCGACAGCCGAAGAACTGGCTCTCGGCCAGGAAAACTGGTTCCAGAACGGCACTAACTCTTTGCTGGTCTAGGACCAAGAATCGCTTGCATCAGGGCTGGAGGCAGGATTATCATGACCAACAAGACCAACTAAAACGTTGTGACTGCCATTTTTGAAAACAGAGCATCACTATGGAATCGCATTGATTACTATCCTAAGCGAACCTTTGAAAAGCCGGTTACACTATTGTAATCGCCGTCCATAGCAATCAAGACCAGCAGCTCAAATGTGGTGTACCAGTTGTGTTTGGATGCGAATGTAGGCTCGCAAAGCCAGGGGCCACATTTGTAAAGAGACATGTAGTTCACTATTATTGTTGTTGTTGTTGTGCTTGAAGTTGTCGCTAGCGTTTCTGGGAAAGCGGTAGGGCTGGACCCGAATATTCGACTATTCGGATATTCGTTCGTTGGGTAGGTATTCGGTTTTCAATTTTGGGATTCGGATATTCGTTTTTTTTTTTTTTTTTTTTTTTTTTTCTAAATGTAGGCCATCACTAAAGGCGAACCGCAAAATACATTTTGTCAGCACATTCTTGTACTATATTTATACTTGACTGTTAAGATGTGGAAATATATACCATCTCAGCTTGGGCGCGTGACATCACTCACAGCAGTGAACGTCAGGCTTCAGTTTGTAGCGTTTGTAGCGCACCGCGGACCTACGACCGTATTATGACAGTCCTGGACTGGCCCAATAATCTGGACCGGCCCAAAAATAATAATACACAAAATAAAAAAATACAAAATAATCGGCCTGAAATCGTCCGGCCGAACCTCCCTATGGCAGCCCTTCCCTGGTTATAGGCCTATGCGGCGCTCGTAAAAGCCGAACAATGCGCTCTTAAAGGTTTGGAGATTCAACAAGACTAAGTCTGTATTCCAATTAAAATAAGTAGCCTACTTATCGGCCAACAATAATCAAACAAGGCAGTAAAAGTGGGCATTAAACTGTATAACTGTTTTGAAAAAAGGGGAAAAGGCCGACATGCCCATACAATATGCAGCCGGCGCTCGGAAAAGGCTCGCGACAAAAAGATGAGCCACACATTTAGAAACAATTGCATGAACTATCTAAAAGCAATACCTTAGTCAGAAAACATATATGAGGCTGAACGTTTTGTTAAAATGTCAGTGAGACGGCTGTCTTGACCGCAGTACGCGATCGGTCATTAATCAATAATCGTATTTAACCGTATAACTGCACACAACTTTATTTAACAGCAAGCAAATGGAAAACACGTGTTGGTATTTTGGTGTCCGGTGCGTGTGGACGTGCGGCTCCTCCTGCGGAGCGGGGAGGGTTCACCTTCACGGCGTAGTTACGAGGGATGTGCGACTATCGTCTTAAAAATACTAAAGTGTTTTTTAAAGTTAGAAAGAGATATTCAACCGATATTCACGCTCCGAATTACAGCGATCAGACACGGGGAACTAAAGCCGCGATCACCGCACCGCTTCAAGACTCACAGTATGCAACACAACGTCCTTTTGATCGATAACAATATAAATTGATCGACACATTTCTTAACGATCAATGATTGATCATCGATTAATTATGCCCATCCCTAATAATGTGGGCCCCAGATGTGGGAACATCTGGGGCTAAGGCAATTGGCATAAAAAATTTTTTTTTTTTTTTTTTGCCCCCCCCCCCCCCCCCCGAATATTCGAATATTCGCTGTCGATTACTACCGAAGCTCCGGAGCCCAAAATATGGTATTCGGGACAGCCCTAGAAAGCGGTAGAGCTGAACAATTTGGGAAAATAATGTAATTGCGATTTTTTTTTTTTAGGTTTTACCGATATTGCGATTGCGATTTAGTATGCGATTTTTCCTTCTGTATTATTCACTAAACATAAGCAAATCATTCTATAGTATCATTCTATAGACCAACACAACATTGGATACAGTCAACATATAAACTTCTCTTTTCTGTAGGCCAGGCATACGTACATCATGCACTTTAAAATTAAAATAAATTATATATTTATATATTAAATAATAATATTTAATATAAATATTAAATCAACATTAATCTTACTGATCTCCATAGTAAGTAACAGTAACAAAACACACAGGCAGACATGGAAGTAAGTAGTCTGAAGACAGTGAGCTTTGAGAGCAAATCTTTCATTGATGAAGACTAGTTCTGCTGTACAGGCTGGACCACATGTCTGTGGTAGGAGCGAACACACGTCACTGTTCGCGAAAAAGGGTTTCCTTTTAATTGTAACCTCATTTTCGAAGTAACAGAGTTTCCATATGACACTTTAGAGGGCTATAACTTTGCATCAGAATGACCTGAGGTTATCTGAGTGACACTCTGAGGTGGTCTATTATTATGAAGTGAAACTGGGCTGTGAAAACAGGGGGTTTCCTTTTAATATCAATCTGAATTTAGAAGGAACAGAGTTTCTATATATGACACTAGAGGAACTATAAAAAGTTGTATTATTATTATTCATTGTGTGTATTATTTAATAATTATTATTTTATTTGTTTATGTGTATGTATTTATTTATTCATTTATGCACTCATTATTGACAGACATAGACTACTGACTGATTTATTGAATGTATGTGAAAGCACATTCACGTCCTATCACGTTCACCAGAACGTGATAGGACGCTCTTACCGTAATGCCTAGTATCTACGCGTACCGCAAAACAACGTGGGGGCTAGTTTCAAAGTACACACTGGGACTCATACCGGTGATCGTGTCTTAAGTGCACCGCATCACATTGCTAATTCAGAGCGTGTATATCTGTTGAATATCCAACATTTCTAACTAAAAACAAACCATGTTCAAACTGTATATGCTATTTGTTTAATACATACACCACAGCAGCGCTATGCTGCTATACATTTCAGTTTTGACGTCAGGACGTCCCTGGCGGGCGGACATTATTGTAACATTTCCTTTCCTATTTTCTACAGCCTCTCAACAACAGCATCTTCTTTCCTTAATTCAAAATAGGTCCAGACAACCAACATACTGATCCTCTTTGACACTAAAGTCACCTCTTCAGTGTTGGCCTCGGTTCTGCCGAGGCCATTTTCACCAGATAATATCAACAAATCAAAGTGTAGCGTGGCAAGTTGTTTTCTTCATCTACTGCTCTCACTCGCATGTCACATAAGGTAGCGTCGTGTGTACCCCACGTGGCCAGGTGTTTCCACCCTCTGATTGGTTAGAGTGTGTAAAACACTTCTCTTTTTTTTCTTTTTGTTAGCGCAGCCTTTGCAATTTGAAAATCACGTTCTATCATATTGCAATGTCGGTTTAAATTCGATTAATCGTTCAGCCCTAGAAAGCGGAGACGTATACAGTGACTTAATGACTGTGGCTCTCTAGCCTGTGGAAAAGCAAACCGGTTCTGAGAAGGTTCGCAAGTTGCAAACCAGCACAAGCACCAGCCCAGCACTAGAACTAGGTTCGCATTGGTGGAAAATTATAACATGTATTATCTTACTCCTGTCTGCCATACATATAACATATACCCCACATGGTGAGATCAAACCATCACTGAGGGTTCCCTGTTGGAAATGTTGGTTTTTTTTGCGTGAACCGACCATTCCTTCTGTTTCTTGCCGTCTCCCAGGCTGTGAGGACATAGTGGTGGAGAGCCTGTCCCTCGACTCCCTGGTGCCCATCCTGAAGTGGAGCTCCCAGCCGTACGGCTCCAAGTGGGTCCACCGCCAGGCCATGCACTTCCTCTGTGAGGAGTTCAGCCATGTGGTCGCGTCCGACGTCCTCTATGAGCTTGGCAAGGAGCACCTGCTCGGCGCCATCCAGTCCAACTATCTACAGGTAGGGGAGTAGCGCGATGCTCTTGTGTTCATGGGGTATTCTTAATATGTCAATTTAAGGCCTGAAAAGGAATTAAAAAGTCTTTAATATCATTTGCATAGGTCTTCGTATGTTTTGCGACGGTCGGGAGAGAAAAATGATAAACATCAAACCAATAAATGTCATGTATTTTATATCTCTAGCGCTAACTCCATGCGCTGTGCAGGATACTTTTGTTGTCAGACAAGCAGTACTGCTATATTGCACTATGTCAGTAAATTTGTATACTTATAAAAACAATTCCAGGTGGAGGACTGTCATTTACCTGTACGCTGTTGGGTCGTGAAATCGGTATTAAATTGTGTTCTAAGTGATATTAAAAAGTCTGAAATTGAGCTTGAAGAAAGCCTTCTCGCTTCTAGCGAGCAGCTGGACCGGCTACATATCTTATACACATGTCACACACTCACACACACAAGTGTGTGCGTGCGCAGACACACACATGCACACACACACATTTTGTCTTAGAAACACATACACCCTTGGTCTCCTGTGTTGCCGGAGACGGTCCTCTGAGGGAGTAGACTTCAGGCCTGGATCCTAATTGAATCTGAGCGTTCATCAGCCCTGGCGAGTTCCACGGGCATCACGCAGGACTACCGAGGTGATGCGCTGTAATCAAACTAGACAAACAAAATCCCCCCGCTGCCAGGCAGGGCCTGTGCTGTAGCAGGCCCAGTGTGAGTGTGTGACATAAATTCTCCCTTTCATTTTCATACTTACATATACCTTTATTTTCTTCTGTTTCTGTTTCTGTTTCTTTTTCTTTTCTTTTTTCTCTCTCTCCCCCCCCACCCCCGGTCCCTCATTCACAGGCGAGCGAACAGGACATTCTCAAGTATGTTGTTAAGTGGGGCGAGCAGCAGCTTATTAAGAGGATGGCAGACAGGGGTAAGATAATACATGCTATAATTAGCCCCAGAGCACCCACACACACACACACACACACACACACACACACACACACACACACACACACACACACACACACACACTATACACACACACAGACACCCCTAAAGGCTTTAAGAAAATTACCCTGTTACCAGAGCCTCCAAATACACTTAAAAGCCCCTATAAAAAGGAGGCCTTCCTTTGCCCTGAAGGTGGATACTAGAAACCACCTTCAAAGTGGTTTGTTCATGGGGTCCTGGGGTACCTGTTGCAAACATGTTACGGGATACACTTTTAAGTTGACGTTTGTATCCAGATTTATAGGCGACGTTTTCTTAACACTGGGTCAGAGATTTGAAGTGTTCCCAATGTTTACATTTTTTTACAATACTTTACATACATACTTGTTTTGGATGGGAAAACTAAAACTTTCCAGAACAAAAAGTCAAAGCAGATGAATGACATACACCAATGTGTTTGGGTTCACCCAGAGCCCAACCTGCTGAGCGGCACGGCCCACAGTGTGAACAAGAGGGGGGTAAAGAGGAGAGACCTTGATGTGGAGGAGCTGAAGGAGATCCTCTCTCCACTCCTGCCCTTCGTCAGGACTGAGCACATCCTGCCTGCCAACAGTGATGTCCTTGCTGATGCGGTTTGTACTCGGCACTTGCCATTTCGTAACTGTCTATTAAAGCTGCAGTGAGTAAGATTCGAGAGCTCCCTCCCTCCCAACCAATCAGGGTAGAGATGCCCTGATGAGCCTGGAGCGGTCTAAAATCAACACTAATAGCTACACTCAAATAGCTTCTTGAAGCTTACCTACAGTACCTTTAACTGTCCTTTCTGGGGGGGTTTTTGTTTCTACTGGATCTATTAGCATTTGCATATAGGCCTGAATCTTTACTGTTATTATGGGCCCCAGTGCCATTATGTTTGTATTTTACTGAAATATTTAACTGGGAAATGGATTACTCGATCATAAAACTGCCATTTGGATTCCTGATAATAGTAATATCAGATATAACCCTTTAAATGGCCTTTTATTGTGTTTTAGAGGTACACTTCAGTTAGGGGCGGGGACCTTCATTAGTGGAGACTTGACCTCTGCCCCCTATTCTATTCACAGCTTAAAAGGGGTCTCATTAGCACCCCTCCCTCAGACATGCTGCCCACGGCCGAGGGGGGAAAGGCCAATGCCTGGTTGCGGCAGAAGAACGCCGGCATTTACCTGCGCCCCCGCCTGTTCTCTCCCTACGTGGAGGAGGCCAAGGTAGGCTTCACTCACCTGTGATTCATGGTGGGGAGGTGGAACGCGGTGCGGGGTGTTATGTAAGCTAATGGATGTTCCACGCAGAGGCACAAGCCACATATTATGACCATTCATAAATTCTGGAGTGGGAATGATTTACAAGTGCTCGGATGATACATCTGTAATGTGTACCCGTGCCATTGCAACGCGTTTGGCCTATTTTAATTTTTATAATCCTTCTGAACCGAGGATGGACTTGGGTCGTTCTATGTTTTAAATGCTCGCTAAATGAAGTGTAATGACTGACTCATAACTCTTATTCAAAGACGACAAGTGATTTGAACAAAGTCATCTGCACAGAGCGGAGCCGTATTGCCAGCAGGACCCTGTTGTAACTCTTCATCTCTCTTGTCGCTCACAACGTCCCTCCGCAGTCCGTACTCGACGAGATGATGGTGGAGCAGACAGACCTGGTGCGTCTGCGTCTGGTACGCATGTCCAACGTGCCCGACACGCTGTACATGGTCAACAATGCGGTGCCGCAGTGCTGTCACATGATCAACCACCAGCAAATGGCTGGCAACCAGACGACCGCTCCCACCGTGGTGGCTAATGAAATCCCAGGTAATATGGTTATTAGCAGAGTGAAGGGTGCCGGGATGAGTGAGTGTGTTTTTAAAGCAGCGTTGCTCAGCCCCACTTCGTCCTCATGCATTAGCAATCACCTGGCTTTCCGAAGTGCTAAAAATTAACCTGTGTATAAATTAGGGGGATAAATATACACACACCTTTGATTCAATACAAATCCATTTTGAGTGTGTGTGTGTGTGTGTGTGTGCGTGCGTATGTATGTGCATGCGCGCAAAAGCATTAATTATAAAAGAGGTTCCATTTTATTACATTACATTAACGTAATGCTTGCCACCACGGGAAACAACGAGCGTGTTGACCTCATTTGTGTGTGTGTGTGTGTGTATGTGTGTGTTCTCTCCTCAGTGCCCCGGCTGTCCATGGTGAAGGACATGATCAGGAGGCTGCAGGAACTGAGGCACACGGAGCAGGTCCAGAGGGCCTACGCCCTCAACTGCGGCGAGGGGGCCACCGTCAGTTACGAGCTGCAGCTTCGCGTGCTGCGGGAGTTTGGCCTCGCCGATGGAGCCACAGAGCTACTACAGGTAGGCAGTGGTTGGGTGCAGCCCGGCCTACAGGCTCCCTTAGGGCTGTAATGAGAGGGCCGCTGCAACTGTAGTAGGAACCATCCTTTTGAACTCTGCCAGGAAGAGGGATGTTGGCAAGATGTGGTGTGTGTGTGTGTGTGCGCACGAGGACATTTAAAGTGATTAGTGCAAAGGCAATTGTTTTCAACAATCTTTTTCTTCTTTTCTTCCCCTAGAACCCTTACAAGTTCTTCCCCGACGAAAGGTTTGGAGATGAGAGTCCAATTCTGGCTCTTCGCCAGGTGGGTCGTTGTCGGGTAAACAGCAGCCCAGCGATGGACAGCATGTTCACAGATCTGGAAGGGCTGGCTAGCTTCCACCCTCCACTACCGCCCCCGCCACCCCCTTACCACCCGCCGGCCACGCCTGGCCATGCCCAGCTGAAGGCGGCCTGGCGTCCCCGTGTCCCCATGCCAACCCCCACCCGCTCCTTCTCCTACCCCTGTAACCGCACCCTGCACCAGCGGCGTGCGCCCGCCAAGCATGGCAGCTCAGAGTACTCCTCCTCCGTGCCTCGGCCCCAGCCCCCTGACTGCACCAACGCCCAGGCTGTGGGCCGAGTGCTGGTCTCGGAGCAGCAGGCGGTGAGTGTTAACCTGCTTTGTGTGTGCGTCGCCCTTGTGTTGTGCTCGTCTTTTATCGATGTTCAAATACTACCACGGGAATTTGGGCTGGGGGTCACGTTGCGGGTGAGTTGTCGGTTCGATGTAGTGAACTGTGTTTTTCTGTCTCCATCCAGATGGGCATGGAGCCTGTGATGAGGGAGTTCATGCCCGACATCGCCCTCGGCGTTTCCGTTATGTCCCTGAGAGAGCAGCACCTGGTGGAGATGGACAGGGAGGGTCCTCACAGTCCCATGGGCCCCTCAGGCCACCACATGCCCCATGGGCCCTGCCCCTCCGCCCGTCTCGGCCACGGCCACGGCCCCGGGCACGGCCACTCCTGTAAAAGACACGCTCCCGAACCCAAGCTGGAGGCCCAGGCCGAGTTCCCTGACCTTTATGACTTCTCCTGCAGACCTGCAACTCCAACCTCCCTGCCCTCTTTTACAGGGCCAGATCTCTACAGCCACAGCTGTAACCCCCAGAGCTCCTTCCCTCCCTCCTATCTCTCTGACGCTCAGACCCAACAGGGGCATCCTTCGGGGGGGCGGGGCGGTCAAGACCCCCTAAGGCTGGACGTCCTGGGTCTGGGCTCCCAGCGGAAGGACGGAGCCCTGGCCAGCCCCTCTGGGCCGCAGCCTCGCATCGGACACATGCCCAGGGGCCGGTCCAACGAGACGGACCTGACTCACGGTTTGGGCCATTTGCGCTCTCCAAGTGGAAACATGGATGGGTATGAGGACAGACACTCAGCTCCCAGGGAAGCCCCCGAAGAGCTTGGTGTCACTGGAGAGTCGTCAGGCTCAGGGCACCTCCAGCAGCCCCACAGGAACAGTGTGAGCGAAGAGGCTGCCAGAGACCGCAGGTCACCCAGCAAACCTGACTACCCTTACAAGAAATCCGCACTTTAACCCCAGTTGAGGGACCAGGGGTTGAGTCGACACAAAGGGAAATTTGTTGCGGGGGGGGGGGGGGGGGGGGGGGGGGATTGTCCCTTGTTTTGTTTTTTAGAAACGGACAAAAGCACTAACTTTTGTGTGATTGTGTGCATGTATGTGTATGTGAGAGACATGGAGGTTTGAGAGGAAAGGGAAGAAGGCTTGTTGAACATTTGCTATTTATAGGTTGTATCCTTCTGTTCTACCCTTGCGCACACCGTGTGCTTTCCATCACACTGTCACAGTATGGCAGGAGTGAGTGCTGCGGGTCAAGTTAAACAGCCACTTGGTGGAATTGATCTGTTCAAGCCTACCTTGAACAGATCTGCAGCGTGATGCTGTGTCGCAACAGATGGATTAGTGTAGCAAGTCTATTTCTGATGGTAAAGGTTAGCGTCCCCCTGAGAAAATAATGCCTGGACAGGTCCAAACAATTAATGCAGCTCGATAATGGACTACTCTACACAGAGTCCTGTTGATTCCCCCGGCACGGAAGTAGAAGCTGGCTCGATATAAATGTTATCATAAGCAAGTTTGGCAAACAGCATAGTCTGGTACAGAGATAGCATCGCTATCTTCCTCCCCGATTAGTATTTTCACTTCCTCCTGTAGCATCCCTATAGCAACTCACCTGAGATGTGTCCCCTCCCTGGGCCAGGGGCTGCCTATACGCAATTGGCTGAGGCTAGGTCACATGAGGCAGGAATTGGATCGGCCAGGAAGTAGGTCAGTAGGCAGAGCGTGGCACTTGGCAGTTGTCTTTTCTGCGTTGTAATTGTGTCCCACTCTAACTAACCAGCAAGTCCTCCAGAGTTTGTGGTTTCTGAGAACCCAGGAATCTGCAGAGAAAAGGGGAAGGGGAATGTAGGATTTATGGGCAAGTTGTTCGCCGAGGTTACAGTGGACTATACAAGGGTACCATGGCAACGGATGCGCCATGGTGTTCGGGTTGCGGAGGGGTTATTTTAGCTGAACAGGTGTGGATGTCTGTATGCACGGGTTGGTTTTGTACACGCAGGTGTTTGAACAATGTCAGTACTGTACACTTCCATGTAGTCAGGTCTGTATGTACATATCAGCATTAGGCTCCAAGGTGATTAACCATAGTGTGACCAGAGTTTACTGGCCCTGTGCTAGCGCTCCCTGGTTTGTCAATAGCATTCAACGATCAAATCCAAAGCCTTAATCAATGCTTGGCTTATAAAGTTTAAGCAAGTTTTATTTTATTTTATCAAGTATGATGTCATCCTCGCTACCCCCTCCTACTGATGCGATTATTCTCTTGACCATGAACAGACGCTTGACAATTCTTCTGCAATGGAGGTGTGGAATTCACCAACCAATTGATATGTAAATATTTGCCCTCAATACCGCCACCACATGGCCAAGTCTGGACCTTCACATCCAGAGGAAATGCTGTTAAAAAATACTCTTTGAGGAGCTGCTACCGTAACTAGCAAAAGAAGCTGGCAAGTGCAAACATTTAGAAAAAAAAACCTGCAGCAAATTAAATATTTTATTTTACTACATACAACCTATGACACATGAGCGACATTGCACTGTTGGAGCAACCCATGTACGTTTAGCGAGAAGGAACAAAACATTAATTTTTGAGCAAACTGTGTGTGTGAGTGCTGTCTGAACGTTGGCTGACTGTATTTCCAGTGTACCGTTGATATTGTAAATAATCAATTTAAGTCCCATCACATTTTGATTGTTAATGGTCTGTCACATTTTAGTGGTCGAAAGTTTGTGTTTGTACTGTAGTGGATGGCACCGTGTACACCCGTGTCTACGTCATTGAAATCTCACCATGAATGTGTGGTATAAATCATTTACGATTGTGTCCGAGAATCTTTTGTCTTGTTAAATGTCACGCATTTTAGGGCCCGCGTGTTCAATATTGTAGATGGTGTGGATTACCGTGTTTTTGTTTTCTAGGTGAATATTTTTTCTTTTCCTTATGATTTTCCTTCCTTACTGTCTGAGTAGCGGGAGTACGTAAAGGGTCTGAGGATTAGTAGCTCTATGCTTAGTGGTTATGAATTGGCCATGTATGAGCGGGGGGAGAGGAATCATTTTTCCATTTAGCTTGCATCATGGGGAAAAAATGCAAAACTCCAGATTCTTCCCCATGTTCGCATTGGGTCGTGTTTTCCTTTTCCAGGACAGTGTTCCCTTGAGCTAGAGAAGAGGTCCTCGTTCTGCTCTTCGCCGTAGGGAGAGAGGAGAGGGAGAGAGGGAGAGAGAAAGAGAGGTCAGTGCCTTCCCCCGGCCGCTGCTGGGCTTCTAAATGGAGAAGTGACTGTGACTGATGTCTATGCAAGCCTTTTCTACCAGCTTAACCAGCCTGCGTCAAGTAGTTCTTTAAACTCATGTAGCTCGTTTTGTGTAAATAGTTTTATCATTTAGCACCTTTTTTTTTTTTAATTGAAACACCATGAACATGCGTGACTGCTTGTGTTGAATTTATAAAAAACAGGTACACCGTACTTGTGTGGTATACAAAAACACCTTTTTTTAGATTGATGTACCAAGTTGCATTTAGTTTCACTGAATCTATTTTTCTACTGTCACCTCACAAAAGGTGCTTAACAGTGGTAAATCCTGGCATCCTCAAAAATAAACTGGTTTGTTATAATGGAATTTGCAGTCATTTCACTTGGGTCTTTTTAATACATTCAAAAGCATGTACTTGGTTTGTGAGCAGGACATGTTTTAACCACAATCAGCAATATTTCACATCAATGGTGCAGAGAAAACCATTTTCGCTTCCACACCAGTCAGCATCAATAAGCCCAAATGTGACATACAGCCAAGAGGAGCACACTACTCGAGGGGTGTAAATCACACAGGAATGTACACGGGTGTTTCCAAGCTGACTAACGCTGTGTTCATTCATAATGGACTGTTCAAACGTTTCCAGGAAAACACGAAACATGTTTGAAAGCACCGATTCTCAACTGGTGGGTCGTGACCCATAAGTGGGTCGCAAGGGCATTTTGAGTGGGTCGCAGAGCATATGCCAAACCTTAATCTTCAGAAAGAAGACCATGAATTAACTGTTTCAATGTTAATTCATATTTCAGTGGCTTACCATTTCATTGCGTTTAGTCCCAACTGTTCCGGTTTTGTTTGCTCAATGTTTTCAACAGAACATGAAGGCATGATTATTGCAATATTGGTAAATACATTTTTTATTTTTGAGTCGTGACTTAGTGACACATTGGTGCGTCCAGTTGAGACCCACTTTTAAAGCATACTAGGCAGATGTTGTAGAAACTTGCCTGTTTAAAAAACAAAAAGTGACAAATTCAAGTAGGTCGTCGTTAAAAGACATTACATTTGGGACATGGCCTCACAATAAAATGTTGCCCGAGACTTAAATCACCAAGAAGTTAGGTCTTATAACCCAAAAGTAACACTTATTGATGCCGGTACATTTGGCTTCACTGTTCAAGTCTTGGGAATCATATTGGTAGCAGCAAATTTCTAAATTGTATTCAGCGGGAAAAGATGGCCCCTTATCAGTCCCTGATGGCACATGAACCGTAAGGGAAGCATCCGTCCGGCCACTTCATCAGTAGCCCGCATTCGGCCGTCGCCTTTTCCTCGACTGCAACCCCTCGAAGAACTGCTGTATGTCCTCTGCTGTGACCACCTGACAAAGAACAATTTTAACATGACACCGGTTGAGAGTCTACAAGATTGGTTAAGACTATTATTGTCAGGAAGCTATTCAATGCCTTTCAAACCACATTGTTTATGTTCAGATCGGCCATCACCTTTTCTTCAATGGCATACTGCTGCAGGAATGTCGTCAGTTCTGTTTTTAGGTCATTGTAATCTGGGAAGGGAGAACATTTTTATTATGTTTCACATCTGGACCAGTAGCCTTCACCCACGCAATTAACGTGTATTGTTTCAGCCAAGCGGTGAGGTCCAATTAACAGCCTCTTGTCCGTTTGGACCCCAGAACTCACGGTAAATCAGCTCCAGCTGCTGCACGTGGTCCATGGAGCTCAGGAATGACATCAGCAGGTCCTCGCCGAGCGGCTGCGTCCTGCCGCTGTTTTCGTAGGCCAGCACCGTGTCCGACTCGTCCAGTAAAAACTGCACCTCCGACTTCACATAGGCCCTCTGTGCGGGGAGACGGAAGCCCACGGGATCGTTTTAGGTCAAATACAAATCCACAACAGAGTGCAGGGGGCAAAATGTATATATTTTTAGGTCATTTTTTTGCAGGAACAAAACGGCTGCGCATTCTTGAAATGTTCCCGTTGACTCGGTCACAGGCTTGCATACCGTATAATCAAGGGTGAAGAGTCGTGCTTCTTTTTAAGCCTACCTTGCAGCTTACACAGGTGCACAGCTGGGAGCGCCAATTATAGGGCCAGAACACGGCTCCCTCTCTGGCCCTGTCCGGACCCCGAGTCAGGAGCTCCTTCAGCTTGCAGCCTTGGGTCTTCACCGGGCCGTCCGTCATCTCCTGGTGCGTCCGCTTGCAAGCCGCACTTCTGTTTTCCGGTTGCTAAGGCGAAAACATTTATAGAAATAAATAAGGGAAAGGGCGGTTGAGTGGGTGAAACAGGTGGCTAAGGCTTCGGCGAATAAAGTCCCCACTGCAGTTGAGGTGAGGTAAGTAGGTCGCCCTGTCCCGGCCACTGACATGAGTGGGTTTGCGGATGAAATCATCTTTGTTTACAGTAAGCTGCCCTGTCAGAGCTGGCCAAAGCCCATCCCAAAAGTATGGAAAGCTGTGCTTCATGGATCACTTCACCCACAATTATCCAAAACAGGAAGAAGACTGCCTGCTTTTTGGGCCTTGTATATACACATTAATATCCAACGCCACCTGGTGGTGGACACCGATAACACCGTGCAACCATGATACAGCATTAAGATCGTCTCCCCTTCAAAAAGGGGAGACATACTGGTAGAAAAAGACAAGACTTCACTGTGTCACCAGACTTCACTACTCACCATGTCCTGGTTTTGGCAGGAGGAGGATCCCTCGCCGCCGTTTCTAAAGGCCTCACACTTCCCGGCGTCTTTCTCTTCCGGTTCGTCGACATTGACCTCCACCTCTTCCTCCGGATGACCAACTTTGATCACAGGCGCTGCTTATAAGTGGAAAGAACGGTAAATTGTCCATTAACTCTGATGTCGGGAGGTCAGACTCCTTGTAAATGATCTCACTGTCGGTTATGTTGTAGATTTCTTAAGGGAACGCAGGGTCTGTATTTTGCTTACATTTACAGAATTAAGTCAATACTGTTACTTCCTGTTCAACTGTTCTAAATATATATATTTTTTTTTAAATTAGTGTTGCACATAGACTTCCGCAGTCAAAGAGGTTATAAAATGTTGTGTGTTGACGCTTGATCCACCGGTAAAATGAATTACTGTATGGCGGTCTGTGCAAAACTACAATGATTAATTAACGAAAAAAAGAATACCATTTCATTTTTTTACTTCACAAAAATATAGAAATGGCAGGAATTAGATCACCAACAACAACAACAACAACAACAACAACAACAACAACAACAAGGGTCACTGGACACCTCTAGGTAAAACCAGTGCATTAGCCGGGAACACAAGTCACCTGCAACATGAGCAGCATAGGTCCACAGGAAGGGAGCCTTGTTCATGCACGCCTCACACACCATCTCCTGCAGCTCCTCGGAGTCCACCACCGCACAGCACAGGTGCTGTGGAAGAGGAGCAAGCAACAGGCACATCTTAATATCGATTAGCTAATAATAATAATACTCGATACTCAATACTATGAATGATTCAGCTACAGCAGATCACTTTGTGAGGCGTAGAATACCAACGTATATAAACTGCTTGGTGAACTGATGTACGTCCATACGACTTACCCTGGTGTGATACCAGTCCTCACAGACAATGCACTGGATCATCTCATCGTCCACCTGATGGCACATTTAAAGTGGTTTGTGATGACGGAGACATGGCCAGGGAATCGTTACAAATAAGGGCAGAGCTTAGGAGCGTACAAACAGGGGTGTTTTTTTTTACATTACCTGGTCATCTGCATCCGGATACGGACGATCACATGAGCAGTATCTCCCGTTGAAGTTGTGATTGTATTTGTTTTGAAGGTTCGCGCCGTCTTTAGTCTGTTTTAAAAAGACAAAGTCAGTTCATCACCACATGCACATGAGAAATACAACACAAATGAATGAAAAGAATTGGCCACAGAACAACATGTCAATATAAAAAGACTCACTGGACTCAGCTGGCACTTGAAATCCCCAAACTTGTCATTTCCACAATCACAACGAAAATGTCTAAACAAAAAAAAAACACAAAAGGGGGGCCAGTTAAAAGCAATGACTTATAACCCCCCTTATAACCACGGTGTAGTACCAGTGGGATGCACGTTGCAGTTTCGTCAAGGAAAATGAAATCAATGTGAATCCAGCGGATACCTTTTGGTGTACAGCTCAAAGATGTCGTGGCCATCGTGGCATTTATTGGCGCAGGCGAGACAAAGCCCACCAGGATCCGCGCCCGTGGGAGTGCAGGTACTGCAGGCAAACACCGCCTGTCTCTTCACGTAGCCCTGCAAAACCAACGATATACATATATATATACATATACACACACACATGAGCATGCATGCATGCATTCAAGCAGTATCACATGCAGACAAAAGTCATTACACCCAGAACGACCATCTTAGTGATAAACCGCATTGTCAGTATTTCACAAATCGTGCATTGTTGTTGTTGTTGCTGCTGCAGAAGACTGCGATGGAGACTTAGGGTCCACGTTGGAAAAACCCCACTTGAGGGTTTACATGCATGCATGGGGGGTTAGGGGGGTGGTGGTGGTGGTCCCGGTCTACGTGGTCTACCTTAGAGTAGGAACAATGCTCCGGGTCGCTGCCGGCCAGCACCGACCAGGCCTCCCGGAGCTCGTCCTGGTCCGTCAGGTCCCGCAGAGACACGGTCCCGGTGCTGTCGTCTTGGGTTTCCGACATTTTTTTAGTGTAGGACACACACACAAAAAGGTACTGATCTCACACAACACACACACAACACACAGAGACTGGCTTCACAGTGTTGACAAACGCCCTTTCCGGGCGGGAGTTAGACCACGTGGGGGAAGTGGTTTTTGTTTGCGGGTCTCGTGTCGCGCGAAATCAAAACCCGGAAATAGAGCGCAGTTACATACTATGGGATGGCGATCCGACCGGACCAACCTGTCGGTTGAATTGCCCTTTGGGGTGTGTGTGTATGTGTGTGTGTGTGTGTGTGGTTGAAAAACGGAATAAAAAATTAAAAAATAGAAAATAAAACGTCATTGAAAATGAGGTTTCAAACGCGGTCTTTGTGGACGCCGAGCACGGCGTGGCCATTGTAGCACCACACACACACACACACACACACACCCCTAACAACTGTTTCTACTATACCACCCAAATACAAATGCAAAACGCCTCAACACAACGCCACACATCAGGTTATTCCTGGCGCCCAGTGGCAACACTAGAACTGGTATTACTGGTATTACTGGGCTCTATCCGGTGGGTGGCGCAGCAGTCATTGTTGTAATACAGTCTTAATCATTGTATAAAGACTGTATTAAAAACAGGTCCCTTAAAAAAATAAACACCGATCTGTCTGACACCGTTTTTTTTCCTGTTTGTGTTGGGTGTGGGTGGATGTGTGCGGGTGTGTGTGTGTGGATGTGGGTGGTGTTTCGGCCCGGTGGCGCCCCCTGGCGGCGGCGGCGGCGCGGCGGCTTGTGACAGACAGCGACCCCAGTAGTCCGCCGCGGTGTGGTATCGGTGCGCGCCGCCAGTCTCAGGGTGGGTTGGTTGTAAGGGTGTGTGTGTGTGTGTGTGTGTGTGTGTGTACTGGGGGTGGTGGTGGTGGGGGGGGGCTGAGTCCTGACTCTCTCTTTTGGTGGTTGTTTTAAATGCGAGGCGCAGGGGGACATCTCGACGTGTGCGTCCCGCGTCGTCAGCCCGTTTTTTTCTGTCGGGGGAGGAAAACACTTCGCCGCTGAAAACCCGGACGAGCGGAGCATGGGAAACCACCGGAGCTAGTTCCTGACGAGAGGCGAGCGTCGAGACCGAACAGCCAAGCAGGTTAGCTTGCACGCAGCACCACCCACCCACCCACCCACACCCGGTGCCATCTATTTATTTCCAGTTAAATCAGCGGGACTGTTTCTGGGTTTGTTTCGCCTGCTTCTCCGCCGGCGAACCGCTGCCGTGGAGCCGAAAGTGACCGCGAAGCGCGACTCGTTCCGCGGTCGCCCCTGAACGAGCAGCTAGCTTGTCTCGTCTCGGCGTCGCGTTGAAACGCAAACGGGGTTCGTTAAAATATGTGTCACAGTTCGTCCAGCTAACGCTTAGCGGCGTGTTTGTGTGTGTCAGCGGGAGTCAAATGTGTGCTTTTCGCTCAACCTTGCCTCGCTAGGCGGTGTGTGTTTGTTTTAAAACACACAACGTCGGGTTGTCGTTGTAGGGATTACGCTAATCAACTCCGCCTCGCCTAATACTACTGACATTACAGTGTCTCTCTCTCTCTCTTCTCTCTCCCCCCCCCAACCAAGTGCACTGTGACTCTTTATTGCTAGCTAGGGGTGTGTGGTGCTGGTGGTTGATGGTGGGTGGTGTAAGGTCTCCAAACACAACAACCAAGTACAGCCTTGTTTCTTTCCTCCCCTCCTCTTGCTAGGTTAGTGCGGGGCGACGGTTTCCTGTTGTTTCCCCGTCCGCGTTCATTCCTCGGTCACCACCTCCTCCTCCACCTCCACCACCACCTCCTCACCATCATCTCCATCTCCCCCCCCTCCTCCTTGGCTCCCCCGAGTTGAAAATGCAGACCTTCCTGAAAGGCCGGAGGGTCGGCTACTGGCTCAGCGAGAAGAAGATGAAGAAGCTGAATTTCCAGGCCTTCGCGGATCTGTGCAGGTACGCATCGCCACCACCACACCCCCAGTGAAGTTGCTGACCCTGGTGTGTGTGTGTGTGTGTGTGGATGACGTCTTTTCTAATTCACACCGTCACCAGGGGTGGTGGTTGTGTGTTGGATTCACCCTCCACCACCACTCCCACCTTCACTTTATGAGACCCCAAATGTGAAATCAGGCGTGAATCGATGACTCTGTTATGTATTGAAATATGATACAGGAATGGAGAGGCTCGTTGTTACCCACATGGATGGCCTTTATATCCTTCAACACCTTCATGACAGGTGTGCGTTATTATTTAGCAATGGGTCAACAATGCCCCTGAAGCGTGTGACGGTAGGAATGTTAATGTCAAGATGTCTAACAACCACGCCTTTGGTTCAGACTATTGTAGAAAGCCGGCATTGTTGGGAGTCATGAGGTATATTGCCAGCTACAGAATCACATCCATCAAAGCTTTCTCCCAGATCATCCAAGTGTGAAAAACATGTAGGTCCAGTTTTAATGGAGATATATCATGCGGATCGCATGGCTAATATAGTTAAATTTACCCCATGTAAACCGTATCACAACTGTATACACATTAAATACAAATGTTGAAGCCGTGTGTACGATGTAATAAGTGTAGAGAATCCCTATTATTTATAACAATAGACTAGTGATGCACCGATTTATCAGCCACCGATCATTATTGGCCGATATACGCCCTAAACATGTGATCGATGACGGGCCGATCAACTTAAAAATTTGACGATTTCCAGAGCCGATAAAGTGCCTCAAAAAATATTGTGCACAAGACGAATTTTGGACAAGACGCGCCATCATTAACTTCATTCACTGAGACAATTAATGCTTGTCCTGAATTTAACGTAATTCCTCTTTAAATTGCCCCGACTATCAATAAAGGAAGGATACACTTAACCACATAGACATGTAGCCCGTTTCATTGATCTCGGTTGTAGGACGCAATTACAAGCCTGCATCTCACTGGAGAATGGGCTTCACTCCCTATGTTGTTGTTTTTTTAGGTTTGCACAAAAGAGAGTAGTCCTACACTTGGCATTATTAACACATCCCCATGTTAGTTAAAACTATTGAAGTATCTATAACCTCATAGGACAAGGCTGCTCCCTGCTAATTCCTTCTGCTGCGTGTGAAACTAACCGGATGTTCAGCCGCTTTAATAGAAGATCAGCGAGAGCAATTTCCAAAATGTCACTAAATGGTATAACCCAACGTTACGTAGCCAAACGATTGCAGCCGCAGTCTTGCATGTCAACATAGTTCCTACAATGTGAAACAACCGCAGGGATTTCACAAAGTGTCGGTGTGTGACGCTGTAGACGCTTCCTTTGCATACTGGTTATTTATGTTGTTTAATATTTTGATTGTCGTTTTGGCTCAATGTTTGTCCCAATGATGCATTCATTAACTTGTTTACATGTGTGAGCATCACTAAAATAGATGCAATGCATTTGACAATAATTGTGGACACTAACTTTACCCACTAACAACTCTTACACAGTATACTTCCGCTTGTATAAGTTATTGGTGGGGATGAGACAGGTTGTGACAGTGTAGTTGTTGTGCAAACTAATGGCAGTGTACAATGTTGTTGTGCAGCTCCAAGCACCTTTTTCATCCCATGACAATTGTAAAAGTCTATCTTAAAAAAAGTAATAATGATATTCTGGTCAAAGGCGTATATTTACAGTATCTAGCTTTTCTATACTCTTTGTGAGCCGAGGGAGGAGATGTGTTATAATGTATGTTATCTTGCAGAGTAATAGCCCATCTGTCTCCTCTGGAGTCACATGTTACATAAGGGGTTGTAAAGTGGGGCATGGTTTTTCTCAGTGAGAGAGGTGATCTATGCTGTGCTGCTTGACAAAAGTGCCAGTATTGTGTATATACAGCACATGCAATATAGTAAATGGATCTTGACTAATTAGTAGCTCCCTAATCTGATCTAAAGATGCCTCTTGATTATATAGGGCACAACACAACCGTCATATCAGACAATGAGGAAGTTGAGAAATTAGGGGTGGACGATGAATCTAATTTTAGAAGCTACCTTCGGTGGTAATGAACAAGATGACATGGTTGACAAAAAAGGCTGGACCTCTTCAGTTGTGTGGATGTGGTGTGCACCTGTCTTGTGTACTTCAATGTGTTATGCACAGCTTGGAATTTAGATCGAGAGGGCACATTGTAGGACATTATAATCCACAAAAATATTATTAATCCATTCATATACCTCTTGCCAACTCGACTCCCTCTCACCCTGGAAGCTGGATTAGTGAAAATATAAGCTATTACATAGATGGGAACCAGATTTAAGAAGTGCAGCTTGTGAGAAATTTGACAACTTTCACACTGCAACAAAATATGGCATCAAATGTATTATGATGCATTCACATTACATAAACTACCCTTTCTCTAGTTCTGTTTTTCGAAACGATTTCCACTGTAATATACCATGTTGCTAATACAATCTCATCCCCAAGAGGAAAGACAATATGGAACTAGGTTTACCTCCATGTGCTTCCCTTATATAGACTTGATGTGCTCAAAAGAGATGCACAAGAGCATGACACTTTGGACAGAGCCAACATCCCTTCATCAGCAGTGCTTCTGTTAAGACATTGGTATTATAAACGAGGGATGGGCCAGCTGGTATGCATTAGTTACTGTTCATTGCTTAACCTCTAAGTGAGAAAGACAATCTTCCTATGGTGTAGAAATCGGGAGGAATAGCTATCCTGACACCTTCATACTTACTAGGTTGGAAGATGTATGCTGGAGTTGCTCGGCACGCAACACTTTTTTATTAATACACTTATCATTGCCATGATGGGACTAACTGACTTCCCTTTTAGACGTCACTCTTGTGTGGCATGCATCTGAAATTGCAAGCTCTCCAGGAAGTAGTCTGTGCTGTGGGGAGATCCCTGCTGGCCATTAAAGGACATGTAATGTAGCTTTAAGAAACAATCTCTTGAGTGTCCAACCTAGCCCCACATATTCCCAGTTGGGTCTCCTCATGCTTGTGTCTAATCATAATATGCCCCTTTGGACTGCCATCCTCAGCGTTATCATGCTCTTCAGAAAATATTGTTACTTGCGCCTGTCAGGACAAGGCCACTCAACCGCCTTACTATGGCAGTTTCTAGGGTAGGGTAGTCATGAAATTTATGACGACATGCCATTAAGGCACGCCTATGCTGTATCTAATTTAATGCTTGGCTTCTAATCCGACACATCTTGTAACTAGTGTTCATGTATTTTCATTAAGCCATAGCTTGCTGGAGGCGTATCTCTTTTGGGCAAGTTCTAACAGACACCATTTGTACATATCTGACTGATCACGTGGCATGGCTATGTCAGTACACTATACGTCTGGGATCTCTTGTTTTTCTTCTCCCTTAAAGCCTAAACAAAATGGTCTGGCCCTGGCCTGATAGTCTCTGTTTAGTATTTTGTTTATCCCTCTTTTCAGTATTGAGGCTTTGCAACAACATCTGAGAGCAGACAATCTCCCTATATATCAGAGCACGGATGAAACCAAAGGTCCTGTCCCCACCACATAAAACAGGCCAGCTGCAGTATTAAATATCAGCATTGTTGTGAAGCCCTGAATGGCTTCTCCACTGTTGCCTTGAGGCAGGGCTTTAACCTCCTAACAACTGGGACAGGCTGTTTGGTGGTTTTTGTGTGGTGCTTTTGGTCTTGTTCCTCTGTCAAATGACCTGTTGTAGTCGTAGTCCACGCAAATTAGCACCATTGGTGCTAACCTGTGTGGAAGCAGTGTTTTATTTTTGGGCTGTCCTCAGTAGCTGTATAGAATGACATCAACCTTGTTTACATTCTTTTAACCTGGCATTATTTTAGTGCTCATTTGACTCGAACCACACCTTGCCAGGTTTCAACAGGTTGGACCACTTCTAAATCAAGTTAAGATGTTTCGGGAGACTCCCTGATTTGAAATTTGTATTTGAAAATTTAGAAGGGATGTGTATTTTGCAATAGCTCAAGTGTTTCCAAAAGAAGAGACTTGGAGGCAGAGATTGTGATGCCATGTGTTCAGGTTTCGCTTGTAGTATGTACAGCAGTGTATTATAATGGTGCAGGTGGAAGTCAATGGTGCAGCTACAGAAGCCAAATGCTTCTGTGGGCTCTACTAGTGTCTTCACTTTACTAGTTGCCAAGCAACCTTTCTTTTTTTTTTGCCAAAACTAAGAATTTTCCCACCGTCTGAAAAGTAGAATGTGCTCATCTCTCAGGAACAGCCTGGACGTATCAAGTATATAAACCACAAATAATATTGATGTGTTCATATCAACCTGTTATTCAAATACATGTATCGAGTAATTATGCTTGTTCAGGAAAATATGTCAAATTACAGATGAACCCATATATGCATTTCATTTCAGAATATGTCCATCACACTCATATTTTGCTTTTTCTATTTCAGGAAAAGAGGAATTGACGTTGTTCAGGTAAGTTGCCAAATCCATTTGTAATGACTTTATGTGAAATAGTATTGTACAAAGGTATGGGTTGACTGATGTGAGAGAAACAAGTAAAATGGTCACATTCTGAATAAGAGGATTATCCCCTTTAATCCCCTTGTCAATAACAAATATTGGTATACTACAATTGATTGGTAATCAAGCTTTATGATGAAACAAGGACTTAAATCACTGGCCTTGATCAATGACTTATGGACCATACATACAGACATGCCACTCATGAGTTTCAATTTAATTCAATAAAGCAAGCTTATACTACATTGTATTTATCAGCAGGCGAACATGGCTATCTAAAATCCTGGCACAAATCTAGATCTATTTTCTTGCATCTCCTTCTCAGAGCCCTATATCATCCATAATTTCTGTTTTTCTTTGTCTGTGCTTGGGGATCTTTCCCTCCCTTTTGTACAAGATATATTCTGCACACCCAGACAGAACTCTGTCCTGGGAATAGGCCCAAAGTAAGCAGGGCTTTGTTTCCCAGTATGCATTCAGCCTCTTAAGGGAACCCAGCAGATCCTATAGTAGTAGTCAGAGGTCCAGCAGCCTGCCAGTCCCTGTGTCTCAGACATATAGTCCAGGGCTGCAGTCCTCTGCATGCATATCAACATTGGGTGCAATGCAAACAATGTAAAGCTTTAGCTTAGTGTTCAAAGCCAGTGTAGCAAGTGTAAGTTACAGGTAGACGCCTACGTGTTGCGTTTCAGACATGTGGACGGGTTGGGCTTCAGGCTCTCTGCCAATTAGGGTAGTCTATGGTATGTGCTTTGAGCTCGCCCATGGCTCCAGTTGTACAGACGTTACACCAGGGAGCACCATTTCAGCCATTGCAATGCTGTGGCCTCATTATGCAAGTTAATGTATTAATCTGTCGCTCCCTATTACAATACAAAAAAATAAGGTGTTTGTGTGTTTTTACAGTGGAGAAACAGAACGAAGTTGGTAGACTGCAAGGTCATTGACAGGGTTAATTACATCATGTTGTGGGTTTTCACATCCTGAAAGAAAAAACATTTATACGGTTCTCACTTCCTTCTATGATGTGCAAAGAGGGCTTATCTTTAATGGTGCAGATGTTTATTTACAGATGTAATTTCTTAGCAGAATATTGCGCCAAATAAATCCTGCTAGCACATATACTGATTGGTTACTTGCAGCCTTGAGGCCTGATGGTAGTTGGCCAGCTCAGCCTTGGTTATCCAAGGATTTCATTTCACTTTACACATTACTATCTTAGATTAGGACCTAAAACAGGTTACAAGGTAGCAGTGCTTGAGTGTTGATGTCCCCCCCCCTCCCCCTTGGGTGTTGTTGCAGCGAGTGGGTGTTGTTCCCCTTCATAAATCCATTAAATGTCAACATGTGACCGCTTGCTAGTTTGACAGCAATCTACTTCACCAAGGACTTGCTTGAGATGCCTTGGTGTCTTCCTTGCTGTGGCTGTGCAGTATACCATGTATGTATTTATAATGCCATGTTTCTAACCTCTGGAGGATTTGGCAGTGGTTATGACATCATCGTGTTTTGAGCAAGTCTTGGCTAAATTTGGCAGCCCTTGGGAGTTCATTTGACGTTTCCATTTCTAGCGTGGGAACGACCTCTGTATTGTTGACCAATAAGAAAGAAAAAATGGGTCAGGATACTTGTGCAGGACAGGTTTTATAATTGGTGGTATAGATTACATTAATTGTGCGATATTGTGATTGTGCTGTATGGCGAGTACTACGACAACCAGTCGAGCACTTTCAGCATAACCATTAAATACCCACAATGTCATTTAATGTCTTGACAGCTCATTATGTGATCTGCTTTAGATCAATTCATTTTTGGGAATCAGGGCAGTAGCCTTCGTCTGGGCAACACCAGCAGAGAGTGGGTTGAAAAACAAATCTGCCTAGGATTTCCATGGTTTCTTTATGTTTGTGCGTTCTAGTTCCCTCTACAGCAAAGCTGTTTAAGCTATTTGGAGTTGCCCCGAGGGGTGTATATAGGCATCCTCGAGGATTCACTACTCCATTTCTCTGCTGTATGGCCACTATAGGACTGTATAGGCTCTTGTATTAGTTAGGCTAATTATTTAATTGTTATATACTATAGTTAGTTATAGTGTTGGTTCCTCTGCAAACCTGGAAAAGAGTACTTGGTTTTGAAGATGAATTTTCAATAGACATACATTTTTTTCTACATTATTCCTGCTCAAGTCACTCAAGTCACCTCAACCCACTCCCTTCATCCACCCCATCCCCACATCTAACAGAAACCTAATAAAGATGGACCCTGAGCTATGAGCTCATAAGAGTGTCAAAGATCTGATGAGATTAACCCGCTTGGCTTTGTCGTCAAAGTAAGGCAAATCCATCAGAGCCGGGATTGGATCATATCATTTACACACCTGCCCAAGAAAAGTTATTGACTTACGGGCTATCATACGATAAGTGCTTGGGAAATTAAAGTTAATTTCCGGACTATTGCTATATCTCAGCCACACATTCAATTATGGCTCGGGTGTCGTCGTGTGACCAAAGGCTTTTCTCTTAACTTTACAAACGAATACCATGTTTTCGATAGATACGTCTTTTGATATTTGAAATATATGCTATACTCTGTATGACACAAGGCAAACAGTCAAAATGGAAAGGAAGTGAAAGGCTTATGTCCTTGGATGGCCAAATCATTCATTTAGCCCCAATCACTATATAGTGTGGTAGAGTATAGACAAGCCCACTGCATCAAAGCACTTAGGCTACATGTGTATAAACCAAATTGACTCATACATAATGAGCACAGGGTTATCAATATTTCATGAGCACAAAATGAACACTGCTTTTCTGTCTACTTCTTCTGCCCTGAATCTAAAACCCTTGCTGTAGTAACCGTTACTACCATTTTATGTAACGGGGAGTGATCTTGTGACCTTGCTCAGTCAGAGTACATCTGTCTTTTATACGTTTTTATTTTATTTTATATGTATGCCGCTGACTGGCTGTTTGAATGCAATCTAGAGGCTGAAATCGGATCGGACATTATGGAAGACCCATTAGATGGCGTGGTTTGCGGTGTCTGCTAGTTGTGGTGTAGATCATAGATTAAAGTAGGTAGTAGGCACTCTGTAAGTTGAAGTAATTGGGCTCAAACAAAATGGATCAGTAGTAAAAATGACAGGAGCAGCAGAGATGAGAATGTGAGATTGTGAAGACAACCTTATCACTTTCCAAACCCCGGCTCTTTCGTGTCCTACACTTAATCTGAGCCCCAAGCGGTTGTTTTGACATGGTTGACGAAGAATCAGTTCTTTGTCCAATGTTGTGAAATCTCCATTATTGATAAGCTGTTGAGATGGCACCGAATGAGGTTGACGTATTGGACAGGAGCTCCTTTGCCAACCAAGCCTGCTGGGAAGCATCGCAAGAGCCACAGACCCGCTTTGTAATTGAGCCTCTGGGTAAATGCTCGCTTGGCACCATTCTCTCTCCCTCCATTTCCACTTGTCTTTTTCTTTTGTCTTTCAAACCTGAGAAGGGCCACTGGAGCTTTGGCACAACAGCTGTTTTCTTCCCTCCCTTTTGTTTAGTCGCTCCGTTCACTCTCATTTAAAACGTCCAAACAGAAAATGTGTTTAGCTAGCTTCCAGCCTAGTCATTGTACCTCTAGTCTAGGTTAACTTGTGGTTAGCCTAATGTACTCCTTGGTGATGCGTATCCATGGTGATGAAAGCTGAATGTCGACTACCTCATAAGCTCCTGTACCAGGGAGGGTATCTGCAGAGAGACGTGTCTAATTATTCTATAGCCTCCAGGGGAGCCCGTCAAGAGTCGCAACTAGCCAAATTAGCTCCCAGTTTGACCCAGCACTCATCATTTAGCAGGAGACTCGCCGCCAGGCTTCTTTTCTCAATCTCTTCTGTTCAGTCTGTAATTCATGATTTGTGGCCAGAAGCCATATCTTGTCTGGGACATGTAGGTTCTCTTACACAAGTGTGTTAAGGGCCACATGGCATCCAGTATAAATCCGATTGCACACAGTATTTATCCACAAAGATTAAAAAAACACGAGACACAAGAAAAGGTCATCCAGCTCCATGGGAAATGCCACCAGGCAGATGAGAGACAAGTACAGGGTCATCTGCATTCTGTTGTCGCCATAAAGACATTGTGCCAACAGTAGACACTCAACTAGTGTACAACCCCGCCAGGCACAGGAGTGGTCATATATGGGTCTCTGTTCCCGGTGTTTGTTGATCAAAATAAGCTGGATTGGATCTCCCTGGGGAGCAGCCGAATCCCTCTGTGGAGCTAGATGAAAGCTGAAAATATGTTACTTTTGACCCGCTGTCTTCCCCCCGGGGTCTGCTGTGTTCTCTGGACTGTGCATCAGTACCGCAGCCCACCATGAGTTCCCCATCCAGAGGGATTTACAGGGGCATCATCTGACATTTCTTCTTTTAGCATTCAGCAGACCCCCCATCCGCAGTCACTCAGTGCGTTTACATGACACTCAAGAAAGTCGACTTTTTGGCTTAACCCAACAATGATTGGATTACTAAGATGCATGTATACACCTTAATCAGGTTAAAATCGGTTCGAGTCGACCCTCTCATTATCAGGTTAAGACCCCTAGATTATGCGATCCATAGCCGACTAAGCCGTGCATGTAACCAGTCGGATTGGATTATCCGTTGAATTGCGTTCTGCGCATGCTCGAGATCTTCTCCCGGGGCCGTGAACCGGAAGTAGAAGGAGACGATAGTCTTGTTGTTGTTGTTGTTGTTGTTGTCGCCGTCGGATAAGGGATAACGAGAAACGGCGATTTATTTAAAAAGGTGGCGCTATAAGAATTGTGTCCCGGCCGCGGGAGCGCGCATGGCATTCATTAAAGGTGGAAGCACGCGGACACTACGCTTCCATTTCACCTAAGGCTGAATTAAAAGTACATGTTTTTCTAAATGTGGGTCATCAACGAGGTTGTAAAGTAGTGACTTCGGGCACATCTGTCAAAATAAATGTTTTTTTCTCCCGACGTGTTTACGATCTTTATTCATTCGTTCAGGGCTGTTCTGGTGGGAGAAATATGTTTTCAGTAGACAGCTGTCAACTAACTTTGGGTCGGCGATTTATTTAAAAAGCTGGCGCAGAAGATGGAGGAAGCCGGTGCCGTGCCTATAGGAGTGTATCTTCAACGTGCATTCAGTACACACTACGCTTCGATTTAACCCAAGGCTGAATTTAAAGTCCATGTTTTTCTAAATGTTGCTCATCAACGAGGTTGTAAAATAACTACGATCTTTATTCATTCATTGCGCCGCGGCCGAACTGACGGCGGTATTCTCTGATATATGAATCTTACAGACTGCGTCGGGTTCTCCGACTCTCTGGTCCACAACAAGTAAAGACTCCTAGGCGGGTTTATCTCGCCCATGGGGAAAAGGAATTGGGGGAAATTAACTTTGGCTTTGACTCTCTGAAGTCCAGACTGAAATGCGACATGGAGGAGAAAGCGATGTTTCAGCAGACAGCTGTCAGTTCACTTCGGGTCCATATCGTTTCTCCGACGCTCCGCTGTTCCTCTCGGTCGTATGCGGACCGCTCCGCGGACGACCGAGTCGGCATACGACCGAGAGGAACAGTGGAGCGGTGGAGAAATGATTATCACCCGAAGTGAACTGACAGCTGTCTGCTGAAACATCGCTTTCTCGAATGAGTTTGTTGTTGCTGGTGACGTAAAGGGGTCAACCGGTGGCTCTACTACCACTAGTTGAAATGGGCACAGCGCCACCTATCGTACCGGGGCATTACACGCTTCGGCCAATGAATCGGATTACTCGCCGCCATGTATACGCGGACAATTGCAGTTGACCAGTTGCGGAGCATAGACGAGCAATGGCTTTAATCGGGTTTCTTCTGTGCATGTAAACGTACTGACTTTACCACTGGGTTTTTGAAGGAGCGCTCAAGCGACGTCATACTCAATTCGCATGGGGAGAGTAACGCCTCATCCTCTCATAGGTGTCCTTTCCGGAGGGCAATGACCCCCACCAAGGGATTTTGTTGTGTAAGTGGGAGATTAAATGCTGTTCTGCAGTTGAGCGTTGAGTTCCCCATCAACCATTGCTGACCTGGCCAGACATATAAAGATGGAGGACCCGTGGGCCTGGTCCTTTCCAACTGTTTGGACCGCACGCTGCTGCTGCTATGTGCTCATGTCTCCTCTAGTGGGCACAGCGGCTGTTGTCGTTGTACACAATGGACCCTGTGGTACTGTTGTGGTTGTACACAATGGACCCTGTGGTACTGTGCAGCATGCATGTGGCAACCGGATTTTTCTTTTTATGGATGTTGATTTTTCAACACACTGCTCTTAAGGTCGTAGCAGCGTGTTTGTTTTGCATTACACATTTCTATATGCTTCTTTGTTCCCTGGTCACGTCTGAGGCTTTAACCGATGCAATGGGTCATGTAACTGTCTTGACTCTCAATAGGGCTTTTCAGATGTTTAACATTTAAAAATAGTTGATTGCTTACTTACTACGAGTAAGTAAGGCTTTATTTATATAGCACCTTTTCCAACAAAAAGTTACAAGGTGCTTGACAGAGGATGCATAACGACAAAAATCACAATGCATAAAACCAACAACATACAATGATAAAGGAACAGGCATATACTACTACTTGTATTTAGGTGTTCTGGTGTTTTGGTATTTAATTATGGTGTAAAACATGTTGCCACAGGCTAGATAAGAACTGAGTTAAGGAAAATTATAACCAACGGTGAGAAGAAATGAGACGGTTGGATTACAATTTATTTCATTACCAATCCATTATTATTTTTAGTAGGTAGAGCTTGTTGGTATCTTTTGCCTTCGTTTGAACATTGAAATAGCTGCTAAATACGTTCATTATTAAAATCTTTCTAAAACCATTGCTTGCCGCAACCACTTATTTCTGAATATAAATATGCCATGTACATTGCACTACAATGAATTAATCTGCGATTGTAATGTGTAGGGATAGAATACCTTAGCCTATGTTTTAGCTGTAACTAACATGAGAAAACAGCTTTTCTGACATGTTTGTTTTAACTTGTCATTGGCATCATACCAATGTGCAATGCAGGCTACGCTTAGTCAGTTGAGACACTCTTGCATTCAATTTCTGCTTCACTCGCAATTCACGATAAAATGAGTTAATTCAATCAAACCCCAAGATCAGAGATCATCAGATAAAAACTGCCTTCAGTTGGTTCCAGTGTGTAGCCAATGTGGAAACAAGTTGAGATGTTCCAAGGCGTTTGATTCACTTATTTATCAAACATGGCGCACTGTGCAAATCGACTGTGGGCTACGACCAAGGGTTCACTCATTAGTTATCTGGCCATTTCTTCTCCTGGGATGATTAACTAGACCACTTTGACTATGGCTCTTGCCACCCCCTTGAGCCAACAGAGAAGCCTTATGGTCCTACAGCGATCGACTCCAGGCCTCCCATTCATATCACCCCTATGTAGCTAAGGCGTGTTTGTTCTCAGTTTGCGGCACAAAGAGGATCTTGTTAAAGGTATCCTGCTTGAATCTGAGTTTTTGTTTATACAAGTGCTGCGTAACCATCCTTATGTGAACGATAATCTGGTAATCACCTGTTCACAGATTAGCTATGCATGGGCAATAAGTACAGCCGGATTACATAAGCGGCATACTAAAATCAAAGTGACCTGAATGTGGCCAAGAAGTGCACTGCAAGTAGTAATATTACAGGGGCAGATGTGGTTGTTGTTTGTCTGTTATGGCTACAGACCTATTGACTTACATCCAATGAGTCAATGCATGCTGGTGTGTCAGGTCCACAGACCTGGGTGTAGATAATAGGACAGGTTGACTGCCCTTGCCCGTTTTTCTGCTATTAGACACGCATGCCTCCAGGCCCCGTCAGTTTTTCCTCATAGTTTTGTGTCTAAATTATAAGTCAATACTTTATAATTATAAATTCTAAGTATTGGCAGCCCAAAGGCATTTTTAGCGCAGCTCCTTTTTCTTGTTTTCCTGTTCATCACTTGGCTAATCTAGACTGCTTAAGAAAGCCTTTTAAGCCTAATCAATGATATTTGTTGAAGGATAAGGCGTGAATTGTGAATCCATTTACAACATCCCCAGTAAACAATAACTTTGTCCTTTTTGTAAATTCACAAATTGAAACTATGTTAATGCAAAAAGAACATCCCACTTGTTACGGCCAGCCTAGGGGAACTGTAAGAAAGTGTCCACTTCCACTTCAAATTCAACTTAAAAAAGCACAAAAAGTAAATTGAACAGATATTACATTTATTAACTACACAATAACACAAAGACAGCTTAACTAAGATGCACAACATTGCTAAGATGGAGGTGGCAACTGGTCTTTCCACACTGGCCTTATTATACCACCTGCCACAGCAATCAACACAACGTCACACACCTAATAACCAATTCACTAATTAACTCACAGTACCAAAAAAGACAGGGATTAACTGAAATGATAGACCGTAGGTCCTAACACACCATCGTCATAGCATTTTTAAACAATCAACTTTGTTTTTGCATTTGAAAGTGTCCCCCATGTCTTGGAAGACTTTGACCTTTAACTCCTGCCTGTTTTCCCCCCCTCCCAGCTGGACCTCAGCCAGCCTCTAGAGGAGCAGGGCCCCCTGGACGTGATCATCCACAAGCTGACAGATCTCATCTTGGAGGCCGACCAGAACGACTCACAGGCCGTCTTGCAGGTGCAGAGAGTGCAGGTAGGAATGTTTCTGTGTTCCCTCCACAACGACGGGCTCCTACAATGGCTCTAGTGAAAATGTGTGGGAGCAGTGGCTATAAAAAGTCAATTTAATGTATTACTAAAATGTGTTACAAATGCCATGTATTGTGTGGAAGCATAGCAAATGCAGATTTTGACAGGAAGAAATTATACATTCCACCATACCACAATCACTTGCAACCAAACATTGCTTGCAGGAAGGCTTGGTGTTGTTGGGTTTGTTTGCATTAAATGCAAAATACGGTGCTTTCTAAACAGTACTCTTACTTTAGTCCATATCCGCAGTAACCATCGTATAGCAAAAATTTCTACCCTGACATGAGAGCACAAAATATGACGGAAGAGGCAGGACTACTCCATGTAACCAGCTCGGTCTAGATGTCTGCCTCTGTCTGACCTTTGTTATCCTCCAAGGAAGAAACTGTTCCTGTTTCCTAATGCGTTAATGCAGAACTGATGTTAAGTTCAAAGAACTTATATTTTTGTTGTCGTTTTAAATAACTATGTTCGAAGAAATGCTGTTGTTTATCGTCATGAAAAATCCCTGGGAGCATGAAGTTTAATTTCATGTTGTAAAGCTATTAACGGTATGAAATGGTGACTTATTGGAAGTGCTACTAGGACACAGGGCTAAGGATGCCACGGTGAGGAAATGTTTACACCGGTTAATATATATTTGTGCCAATACCGGTGTTACCGATTACACCAGATATTGTACTGTGATCTTTAACATTAGATCGTTAGGCCTACTTCCCCTTACTTAAACTAGGAAGCACGTGGAAGCACCTGAAACAAGGAAGACGGTTATAGCCTACCTGGTGACACAGTGGTTTATTATGATGACCGATCGCAATCAGAATTATACGACTGGCACACCCCTAGCGCCGATATGCGGAAGATAACTAAATGGGTTTTATTTCTATTTTTAATAAAACGACGGTGTGGGCGGTTGGCAAGTGATGTAATCGGTGTATGCCTGAACACTGTGTAACACTGTGTAACACTGTGTAACACTGTGTAACACCAACTACCGCGGCAAGCCTACACAGGGCCACTACCTACTAACCACTATCAGTAATACTATATACGATTCTATAGGTTTTCTCTAGATCAGTGGTTCTCAACCCCTGGGGGGGGGCGCGGACACTCTCCCGGGGGGGGCACGAGTAGCAGTGACGGTTCAGGGGGGGGTGCGCGCGTGATCGTAATCCACCCCGGACCTACGACCTACGACCGACGGCAGGGGTGCGCGCGATCGTCAACAATCGGGCGCATTGTCACAGGAACTTAAAATGATCAGTTGATGTCTATCAACAGCCAGTCACAGCTCCAAATGTGGATGAGTCTTCACACTTGAGGATTTAATTGGTGTTATTCTGACACGGCTAAATTTGGTATGAAAATGAATTCCAACATCTCATGATCACACCATCTCCCTCGCTGCAATTTATATGGCATATTTCTATTCATAAATAAGAGGTTGTGGCAAGCAATGGTTTTAGAAGGATTTTAATAATGAACGTATTTAGCAGCTATTTTAATGTTCAAGTGAGGCAAACGATACCAACAAGCTCTACCTACTAATAATAATGGATTGGTAATTTAATAAACATGAATAGAGCAGGTGCATCTTTTTTCCTTTTCTGGCGATCCATCCTCGCCTGTGTTTTCTTTTCGGGTGAATAGCGCTAGTCCTCGTGCAATTTTGTCAACATTTTGCATAATGTTCAAACCACCTTATTTGTACTCTCATACTAAGGAAGCTGTGTGTCTTCTGAAATGTTCAGGCTACATTAATACTCTGCCGTAACAGTTGGACTCGGACCAATGAGTGTATCTGAAAGCCACTGACGTCCGCACAGCAATCCTACGTGATATTGTAGTTATGCTATTTGCGTTATTAAAATATATATATATATTTTGTTTACTAATTGAACTACTAACGTGATTCTGCAGCAGTGGTCTCCGCCAGCTCTGATACAGACAGGGAATGATAGGCACTGTGAATTTCCTTTTGTTTTTATATTAACTATTCAAATTTTTGTTCAGAAAACCTAACGATTATTCAAACCTTGAAATTATGTATTCGGGCTGGCCCTAGACAGTTGTTTGATAAATTGCTATTAAACACATTCGGAGAGGATTTGAACTGCTATTTTTATTCTCAGTTATCATTTTGGCACAATGGTGATTTTCCTTTGGCGTTGACTTTGGGGGGGGGGGGGGCGTACATTCACAATCAAAACGGCAAAATCAATCCATTAGTTAAAGACCAGGCCCCCTTTTGGACTCTAGTCGGATGGAAACGGCTCCTTGCCAGCCGCCATTGGTTTAATACTGTGGCCCTCCTCTGGCTGCGTTTTGGTGACTCAGTCTCCCCGGAAGGCTGAAGGCACATAGCAACAAGGCAGAGGACGGCCTGTTCCACCAGAAGGCTAGCCCCGCTCAAGGCCCATTAGAGGTGAACCTGAAGCCCCTTAAAGCCAACCATCGCCACGCATCGTTTTTAACACATGCACACACGGTATGTAAAGGCGTATTCATCATCCAGTATGGGGAGAGGTCGGTAGCAGGCTGAGAGGAACTTTGAACCAGCCAACTGTCAAGAGATTTTATAGTTTTATTGTCACGTTATCAGAAAGGTGAGGCGTTTTCTCTCTCCAGAGCTAAACCAACAGTGCCCAGTGACTACAGCTTCCTGAGAAGATATTGGGGTTTTGAGGAATGCTGTAGACTTTTGATGACTTGGCCTTTAGTATCGGAGTAATGTATATAGTATATTTCTGAGTTAAAAAATTAAACCATGTTTCTGATATAAATTAGTTGATTTTCAAAGATACATAAATGCGACGACTTTGGATCTGCAGAACAGATAGAAAATGGAAATAATGTTGAACACGGGCCATGTTTGTGCCTATCTGTCATTCACCCTGGCAGTAAAACATCTGGCACTGTTTGGTGTTTGTGAGGACAAACACCCGCCGGTGAGTGCTCATCTCCCCACGGAGAAATCCAAAACGTCTCGTCCGTGTATTTCTGAGATGCAAGCACCCTGCAGCTATTGGTCCCCCCTCCACGGTCTGTTCCTCTAAACGTTTTTTTTTTTTTTTTTTAATTTAGTGTGTCTGTCTTGCATAATGACTTGACAGACATTGATCAACGCTGCACAGTAGGAAATCCTACAGATGGCTGCTCCAGCTCAAGAAAAAATATCTCCAGGCTTTGTTTACGGGCCGCGTGCCCAGGGCCGTGTGTTGCATGTAGGCACAGTGCCGGCACCGCGCCTGACAGATCCCATGGCTGGTTTCTGTCAAGCAAATGCGGATGAGCGTGGTGCATGCTGTAATGTGAAGAAGGAAGGTTGCTTTGTGAGACGTGTGGGTCGCCCGGCTGGAGCCCAGTGTTTGTGCCACTGGCTTTTAAAATAGCTCATAAAGGAAGAAAGACGGTTGTTGTTGTTGTTGATGCCTTCACAACACAGGAGCAGAAATAGGCAAAACATGGATGGTGGTAGGTGGGTGGGTGGGTTATGGATAAGGGAAAAATATTGGAAAGAGCAAGAGGGTTGAAACACAAAGATGGTCTGGTTATGTAAAAAATGAAAGGGAGATGGCCGACCTCGTGCTGATTCAACAACCTGCCTTTCAGGCAAAGGATGACTTACCCCATGTAAACCTGCCAGTAGCGTGCGTGTATACACGCGCGCACACACACACACACACACACACACACACACACACACACACACACACACACACACACACACACACACACACACACACACACACACACACACACACACACACACACACACACACAGTGCGTGACGTGTTGTTGGCCCTTCTGCTGCTTGGTGTTTGTATTCGCAGTTAAGCCACTTGGGAGTGTTTGCCACCACCTATCACATGTCCTCTAATCTTTGTGTGTTCATTTGCTTTTGGTGTGTTCACCGTGTGTGTTCTTCAGGACTATATCGATGCCCATCCCGAGACCATCATCCTGGACCCCCTCCCGGCCATTCGGACCCTACTGGACCGCTGCAAGTCCTACCAGCTGGTACACAAGATAGAGGACTGTATGCAAGGTAATCAGTATACACCCGCCAACCCTTAGTCCCAGCTACACTGCTCACCAGACTGTGGCCATACACTGTGGGGACAAAGCGGACCCTTTTCAAACAAACAGGGGTTGCTAATAATGCTAATTATGGGTCTGCTCTTTTTATCTACCAGGGCACGAGTACAATAGTGGAGGTATCACACGTTGACCATGTGGCCCTGGTGCATGAAAGTTGCAGAAGACCGATAATTAGAGTTATGAGTGACACATGTGTTTGTCCTACTCTGTGGAAAGGGTCTGTGGGGCTTGAGTCGGATGCGTTTGGACGTTCTAGTTGAGGGTGAAAATGATCTGAAAGGGAGATTCATTTTAGTCTTGGGTCTTATAAGTGTTGCGAGTGCTGGGTGCCTGTTTTGGATGTGGGTGGTGCTGCGACACTTTTATTTACTTTTTCTGTGTAGCCGTCAACATGGCTACACCCATGTTAATGTAGGCATAAATGCCTCCAACTGTGGACTGTCCTCCAAAATGGCTAGCAAGCAAGAAAGGAATAACGGTTAGGTCTTTTCTTGTAGTGTTATTAATGAACAGGAACTGAGGAGCTCTGCCTTTCCTCTCCAGGCCCAGACTAGAAGGATAGGTGTGGAGTAGAACGACACTCTCAACAGATTGATGGTTGCTGGTGTTTCCGAGCAGAGGATTTATCCCCATGGCCCCGACGTAGTTCTCACGTCACACATTTCATCCCCCCCCCCCCCCCCCCCCCCCCCCGTGCGACTGCAATACTTCTCCCCCTCACGATCCTGTCTGAACCTTGCATGAACCCAAGGGCCCCTACGGGTGGGGGTCGGGGGGGGGGGGGGGGGGGGGGGGGGTGTGTGCGCACGCCAGAGCCTCCTATGTTTAAGTGGGGGGCTGTCATCATTGGGCCAGCAGCACCTAGTCCTGTCACCGGGCCTATAAACGTAGCTGTGGCCAATTTCGGTTGCCTTGGCTGGCAGCGAAACGGCAGCACGATGACAGGAGGTTAACAGCAGGAGCAGACACCCCCCCCCCCCCCCATTACAAACACACACCGCCTACACACCCTGTAAACACACCTGTGACTCATCCTCTTCTTCATTTTTCCTCCGTACATGGCAGGGAAATATTGTTACTTCACACAGGCGTGCGTGCATGCGTGTGTGTGCATGTGTGTGTGTGTGTGTCCTGAAGAAGCTGTACTTCTCATGTCAGGGGAATGGCTTAAAGACATTTTACAATGTCTGCACAGTCAGCAGTTTATTTTTTTTAAACCTGAAAAATCAGGAAAAACAGGCACGATGATGGTTATGTAACAACAGCCTCCGTATCCCGCCAGTTCTCTTTCTCTCTCTCTCTCTCTCTCTCGCTCTCGCTCTCGCTCTCGCTCTCGCTCTCTCTCTCTCTCTCGCTCTCTCTTTCTGGCTCTGCATGTTTGTCTGTCCAATTGTGTGCCTGTCTAAATGTGCATCGTGTAGATTAAAGAGGGAAGCTGGCTTGCTCATTGCAAGCCTTTTTAACGCACCCTTGCAACGATTGCAAGAGGTCCTTGCATTGATTGCTTGCAATGATTTCCTACCCCTCGACTTTTGACAGTTGAAATCTGGTTTCACTTGGCAAACCGAAAGCTTTTGTGTATTTAGAGTCCCACCACTTCACCTGGAGGAGAAGGTGGTTGTTTGACTAAGGAATGATTGTTAATATTGTGGACATTTTTGTGTTTAGTTGCAAACAGCAGGCACTGGTTTAGAACAAACGTGCCGTTGACGGTGGAGTTGAACAGTGCGTCGTCACAGAGAGGAAGAGCGCCAGAGAGGAGAAAGTCCACTTCTCTCTTGCGCTCTCAGGCACAGTTACTTCCTCCTGCTTATCAGCTGAGAGCACAGCGTTCTGGAGCGGCTCCAGCTGCCTAGGCAACCCGGCTCTAAAGGCCACCGAGGGGCTGCCATGCTAGGCTGCCATGCTAGGCAGCCAGAGCAGCTCAGAATAGCATTCAATGGCAGGAAGCACTTGAGGTGCACCCGTGCACTTCTTTGGAAACAGAGCAAAAATAATATATATGTATATAAACTGCCCTTTTTTTCTGGAGTCTCCACGAATCACGAGGCGAGCCATGCAAACATTTCAGCTTTACGGGAATTGTTTGAATTACTCCAAACAAGCGAAGGAGAATGAAGTTATCGTAATGGTCTGTTTAATGGAGAGCAGCCAGACAATGGCTGTGCACACGCTAATGGATGGCTGCCGGACAAAGCCAGGTGTATGTGATTCATCGTTCCTCCTGCTGGAACGCTCCCGCAGCGGTCCCGATGTCTTCCAACGTGGTTTTGTGTTTCCTCTGAGAAACAGAGCAAGGTAGCTGTTTAGACAAGTTGATGGAATCGACTGGGTCTCTGTTTATGCGCACGCTTTGATACATCAGACTGTTTTTGTACGTAGCAACTGTTGTCAGGTCGCTGACAACAGTCAGTTCATTGTACGTTGGTCGCTGGTCGTTAAAGGTATTCTTTTTCCACTTAAGGTGAAGCTATGTGAATAGAGGGGGGATGCTTGGGATCAGGATGTTCCCGTGGGATCAAGACCCCCCCCCCCCCCCCCCCATATGGTTCTTTTGTGGAGTCAGACTACATTCAGGCCTTTAAGTGCCGTTCACCAATCCACGTATTGAGTTGTAATGTTAAAACACTAATCCGTTAATCCAGAAAAACTAAGGTGCAACATTTTAACAACAAACAACCTGGGACAGCCAAGGTAACGCCTTGGTAAGAAATGAAAACGGTCTCATCAGCCAAATTGGATGGATTCGGCACTTGGGGTGAGTCACAATCTCCCTGCAGCGTCTAATTCTTTACGTGATCCATCTCATCAACTGAGAAGCTCCCCTGCCCTCAGTTAATGCTGTGAGAGATCCATCACATTTTCTTTTGTCTTCCAATACATGATTTGTGCAAAGTTGTGATTGAAAGATGAGTGAGGATGCTGTTGGTTGCTAAGCAACGTGGTACGAGCAGCAACATGCGAGTCACAGCGTGCTAAATATACTCGTGTTGGGCGTCTCGGAAGGCTCGAAGGCTTCTACCAAATGACCCGTTTTGTAATACTTTTCCCACCATGTTCAGAAGGCCGGGTCAGCGGCGGCTGTTAATTAATTGATACACACCAAAGAGATTAGGTTGAAATAAGGAGGAATAGAGGAAAATGGCAAAATGGCAGACACCTTTTCGAGAGAAACCCAAAATGCCTGACTGTACAAGGAGCCTTGTAAGCACTGGCGGTCGGCTCCGCTGGGTCTGAGGAGAGCATGCGGTGTTTAGACAGAGGTAAAGATTGATCTCAACACCCTCCTCCTCCCCCAGCAGGGAGCCAAGCAGGGACAAGAAGAGGCAAACTCTGTAACACTCTTATTTGACTTATCCCCACTCCGCTTTTCATATCAATTCTCAGCTCGGGGCCAGTTTGATAGTTGTTGTTGTTTGAGCGCGGTACTGTAAGTTATTTGATAGTTTTACGTTTGACAGGGTTCAAATAATCCGTGTTTAGGGAATGGTGATGTAACAGGAGTACTTTCCTCGGCCTGTTGTTTTGTGGAGGGTTATTTTGGTGCTGCTCTTCCTGGCATGGTGAAACAGTGGCGTGACAAGTAGAGTCCGACTAATACAGGATGCTAATACTAAGTGTTTTTGTGAACGATAACACATATGGTGACAAAGATATGGACTGTACGCAAACTTGTTTAAACTTAACTTTGAGTCACATTGCATTTTCAGTGCCCTAGAGTCATAGTGTTGGTAACTGGCAATTAACATTTTGACAATTAATAGAGAATGAAAGAGGTTATCAAGGTTACTGAATGATAGAGAAAATGTCAAATAAATGTTTACATTGAAGTACAGCCTACATTTGCTTTAAGATATTTTGGTCTTGTGTATTTGCATATCTAACTATGTACACTGCCTGATGGAAGAGGATTCGATACCCAATGTTATCGGTTGTACCTGCTCTTTAACATCCGGTGGAAGACGAGCAATCAGCAGACAAATCGATGACAAATGACACACCGCCCCCGGACACCGTACTCCCTAAGTCAACAGTCAACTGTCAACAACACAAAGACAAAAAAACTTTATTGAGGGTAGCGTCAGAACTTCAGTGGAAAGAATGTGAGGCAGGCCAAGGCAGCAGAGAAGTGGTGTGCTGCGCCTCCACTTAACCTTTAAGCCCCCTAAAGGGAGGATTTTTTCACCTTTTAATTAACTGAAAGGTTCTGATTACAACACATTTGTTAAGTTGTAAGAGTGATATTTTTAAGTGATTTTTTCATTTATTTTTAACCTGGCCTCTTTCATTGGGAAGCTCAAGCCCATGCTGGACTGCCACACTTAGACGTGTGAAGTCATTATATCACTGGAGTCCAAGTCATCTGGCTGAAGATCTGCCTCGCTCCGCTGATCTTCTCCAGACAGCCATGACCGGAGGAATATCACACAGAAGAACAACAAAACATGTCCAGACTGGGACCTGGTCCAGAACTCGACAATGCAAGCTTTTCAGGAACACCAGAGCTTCCTGAAATCCCCTTCCCACTTCCTGGATAAACTCCTAACACTGGGGCTTAACCACCATGACGGTCGGTACACCTGCAGTGGCCAGTGTGGTAGCAACTATGCACTTGTAGCATATGGAATCGCGCGTGCGCGCGTGTGTGTGTCTGTTTGTGTGTGTGGGACAGGAGCTCGATGCTCAGCACTAGAGAGAATGTAGTGAGATAAGTTTGTCCTGACCTCAGCACAGAGTGGGCGAGCGTGCATGTCCACCGCTGAGGCCCACAGAACACAAACGCCAGCCACCTCTGCATTGTGTTTAGTTTAGTCAGTCGCAATTTTCTAGCATCCCCGGTGTGGCCCGTAGACATGGAAACGTAGATGGCGAATTATCCAGTCTGTGTATTTACAAATGTACTCTGTACTCTACTGCTGTACTTTTGACCTGCAGGACGTTTGGCTTATGCTTCCTGCATAAGCGGAGCCTCAGGGAGGAAGCCAATGCGTTATCAGAAGCATTTATCCGGCTGTTAAGTCAGCAGTTGCGCTAAATACATGTCGGAAATGGACAACGTCCCCCCCCCCCCCCCCCCCCCCCTTTTATAAAGTCGCAGGGCTGCTTTCAGCTATGATGTCATCAGCGCAAGTCCGACCTGTTTGTGGAAACCTGTGTGTGTGTGTGTGCTCTGTGTGATGTCAGGGAGGAGCTGGAGCGTATGGCTAGTAGCCTTCAGCTGTGTTTTAATGGAACCAGGATACAGTCCTCCCTGTGCCTCACTTTCTCTCACTCACTCACTCTAGCTCTCTCTCTCTGACCCTTTCACTGTCTTGTCTGGCCTCGCTTCGCCCTCTAATCCTGTCAAAGGGAGGAAAAGGGCATGAAAACTAAGAGCCATTAAACTGTGCGTATGTGTGGCAGGGAATGTGACAAAAAAAGGGCCATCCAAATAGCACACTAATGTCCCACTGGCTTTGGCCGATTGGCTTCACAGTGCGATAGCAGGAAGCGCTGTTGCCTTTGCCTTGGCCTGTGGGTGGTAGGAGGAGTAATGGTTAGGAGAGACGAAAGAACACTTACTCATGCGTTGTTGATGCTAGCCTGGGTATTTTAGACTGGTTATCTCAGAAGGTTACCCCCAAATGTTACACACAATCTGTATATCCGTATATCGTTATAGCTAGCTATAAAGATATAGCTAACACTAAATGTGAACTCAGTTTTACTTTTCGATACAGTGAATGTCATCGGACATGATGTGTCAGCGTGTTTCTCGCTCATTGAGAAGAACAGGCTCGGTATCATCCAATCATTTTAGTTTACCTTGACCTTTCCAGCGAGATTTGGCCAAAGTTTGCTCCATAGATATTATAACGGCAACATGGCCATTTCATGTTTCTGTGTGATGTTTTCACTGTACATTGTTGTGATTGTTTGGACCAGTGTGAATTGGATTGTGTTGGTATTAAACCCTGACCTTTCCAGCTACTCTGCAGCGTGCTGGACTCCCCCAACCACAACATAGCCCTCCCTCATCCCTTCCTCTACCTCTCTACCTCCCTCCATCGACCTCTCTCTTCATGTCCTCCGTTTCTTTTCCTTCCCAGATGAGAGGATCTGCTCTCCTCCATTCATGGTCCTGAACCAGGAGTGTAGCCAGGATGCACTGGAGTCTCAGCTCAGGAAGCACGGCCTCACATTCCCCTTCAGTAAGTCCTGCTGTCCCCCAGCCACCCAGCCCTTGGGCCTCTCTGTACCTCCAAGGTCTCCACTGCTGTTGCCCGTCCTTCACCATTCATTGCCCTTTAAACGCCGGACAGCTTGTCTGCATTCCTGTGTGAGGCCACCTCACCCCTTCCATTCTGTCACTACATGTGGTCGTAAACTATGGGATGTACACTCATACAGTCAGTTTATATGATTGTATGACTCACTGGATATCAAAAAGCACATTTGTAATGATTGTACCGACCAACATGTAATGATTCATTTGAATTGCAGCAGTACTGTGGGCGTCCAACAGGAATTTGACCTGATGAGTAAAACATGCAGCGTGCGTGCTGCCCGCACACATCTTCTTGTTTCATCACACCCTGTTTCCAAAACACGGGTACGGACAGGGCTGCTAATCTCATCAGGGATGTGGGCTATAGGCGAGTGTCTCGTATCACCCGCTACTTAAAATCCATCTTGTTGTGGTTGGAAGCTGTGGAAAATATTCCTTCTACAACCTTTTAATGAAAATGTAATGCCTATGCATTTTTTTTTCATCACTGTTGTCTCTCTCTCTCTCTCTCTCTCTCTCTTTCTCTTTCTCTCTCTCTGTCACTATGTCTGTATATCTCTCTCGCTCTCTTTTTCAGTTTGCAAAACACGGGTGGCCCATGGAACCAACTCCCATGAGGTAAGGGGTCAGAGGTGACGCTCACCTCGGGTAGTTTGCCCTGTGTAAGCAGTAACTCTATTCTCCATAGCGGCTTGTCACTCTAAACAAAGGGCTGGATAAAGCCGCGCGGCCCGGTTCGTCCATGCTAGCTTAACATCAATCCGGGCGGAATTGTCAACATTCCTACACACACACACACACACTCACACTCACACTCACACACACACACACACACACACACACACACACACACACACACACATATATATTCTACTTTGAATTGAATTGTGTTTTAGTTAGGCTGTTGTTTAGGGCAATATGACAAAATACATATCAACATAATATATAGTGTATTTGTAAGATGTGGGAAAAATGACTACAAAACGATTTTCGATGACGATATCTTTGTAATCGTTTATGATTTGCTTGACGAGTACTCGTTTACTCAAGTACACTTTTGAACCTCAAATTTAAACAACCGCCCAGGGGGGGGACATGCCTGGTTTGAAGAGCCCCTCCATTTGTTTAGTAGTGATGGCGGGGCGGGGGGGGGAAGGCAGCATGGTTGTTTTCTTTTGTTTTTTTTGTTTTTTATATGCATGTTCTTTCTTCCTCCTGTGCGCCACACAGATGGCCATCATCTTCAGCGAGGAGGACCTGAAGGACGTGAGGCCCCCGTGCGTGATCCAGAGCTTCATCAACCACAACGCAGTGCTCTACAAGGTGTTTGTGGTGGGAGACTCCTACACCGTGGTCGAGAGGCCCTCCCTGAAGAACTTCCCATTCGGACCAGCAGGTGAGGAGCAGGGGGCGGGGTGCATGTCTATTTTATTTTTTAACAGGCATGCTGGCCAAAGTGTACAAGAAACACCGGCCTCTCTGGTGGATTACCTAATAAAAGCGCCCGTAAAGTCTTTTTATAGTTCGGCCCTTTTCACCCCTCAAGAAAGTGTAGCACGTTGCCCTCGTATTATCTAATGAAACACACTGAAGCGATTGTACCGCTGCTGGGTACGACCATGTCGCACGCCATAGCACAGGATTCCCCCTCGGGTCAATAAGACCAGTCTTCCTGAATGCACCATTGTCTTCCGAGGGCTGTCCTCTGTGGCGCAACCACTGTGCCTTTTGCATGTCGTACAGCGGAGCCCGAGCCGCATGCAAACCAGCTCCGAGTCTGACCGAGCGGTCTTTGGTTGGCCATGCAAAGCGCACTGCCCTAATCCTGTGAGGCCTAGGAGATGTGTGGCACGGCTGAATAGCAAACCCCCCCTGTAGGCCCCAGATAGTTGGCACAACCCGGCGGTCATGTATACATACATGGATAGCAGCCGGTCTTTTCTTTTTTTTCTCTTGGAAATGGCATACGGTACATGTGCTGTCCATACACAGACACTTGGGCTCCATATTTTAAACAAATAGAGGGAGATGAATAATTGGTGTCTGACGATGTAGAGAGAGGGCTACTTCTTAAGATGTACATCAAGCGGTGTGAAAGTATTGTTTCTTTTCAAAATAAAGGCCCCCCCACCCTTCCCTGTCCTACATGTGCTCCCATCTGGGCTCGAGGTGTGCAGCTCAACAGGCCTGACACTTCGTCTGGCAAACCTGTGTCTGACCAGCGAAACAGTGACTTCCACCGTCATGGGAAAATAGTTTGCTCATCCCTGTTCCCACTGGACCCCGGGTCAGAAGGGTTGTAGCATTTTAATGTCATTCAAGTGGAAGGCTCAACGTAGTATTTACACTGCAGAGTAAATAACTGGACCAAGTACTGTTTAAAAGGGTAATTGAACAGTATATCATGCGTGTCTTGTCTAAAGGACAAAAAAACAAATAATTGATTGGAACGCTTGTGGTGCTGACCATCAGGAGTTTGAAATGTTTCTGCTCTGACCCCACCTTTTAATGACGTCGCACTGCCTTTTTGCAGGTAGATAATAGAAATATAATTGGGTATGTGGGCGTGTTGAGTGTTGCCAGGCTTTTGTTTGTCTAATGTGGACACACCAGGTCATTGAGATGACATTTCACAAAAAATCAATGCTTTGCTGCTTAGAACGTGAACCTCCTTCTCACCTCACCTCCTGGTTTGGGTTTAAGCCTCCGTTCGATCGTCTCGCAAACATTTGAATTAGTCCATTGTGTCGTGGGGGGGGGGGGGGGGACGTGCATTAACTAATGAGCTTCCTTTATCAAAACCCGTGTACAGCACCTGGTCTCAGCGGCACAGAACCAGGCGGTCTCGGACGGCGGTGTACCTCAGGTAGGGAGGCGGGGCTCAGGCGCTGGTCGGATAACGCAGGGGTCGATCCATTCACACCATTTGAGTGTGCAACCTTCACAGCTAAAGGGCATATTGATTTGGGCAGTAGTGGAATTTACTTATTCTCTGTCTCTCGCTCTCTCTCTGTCCCGACTACACCTCCCTCTCCCTCCGCGGATGTGCTGTCCGTTTGCAATCACGTTAATGATTTCAAAGCGAAAGGGGAACGGCTGATTGATTTTCCTCCGATTCACACTGTGAAGTGTCTGTTGTTTCCTGGCACCACCCATCACGACTCAATCACACAACGCAGGGTTGGCCTATCGGCTCTGTAACTTATATGGGGCGGGAATGGCTAGTCACGCTGATTCTCATCACATATAAGGTTTACTACAGCGTGAAGCTACCGCTGCTAACTCAACTAAGGTAGGGACATGTTGTTCGCATTATTACATGTCTGCACTCCCTAACAACCGCGGGCAAAGAACTCCTTGTTCACTTTGTGATTTGTGGTCTCTTCAATGACGGCATCCGTGGTAAAAACTTAATTGGTTTAACTGTAGGTTTCCACTTCCTTGTTTGAACACCAATCACATCGGAGCCGAGCTCCCTCTGCTCCGTGTCCTAAAAACAGTGGTTTTCAATCCCCTCAACACCTGTGAAGCAGCTGCCCAGCTGATCCAACTTATGGTGATAACCTTTACCACTTCAACTACCTTGATTAGGCCAATCAGGTAGTTCAATGAAGACAGGTGGCTCTCCCTTGGGAATGGATTGAAAACCACTGTCCACAATTGAGGCCAATAAAATGTGACGGTTACCTTCATTTGGAGTGTTGCTGACCCCTGGTGGCTAAGAAGATGTCATTCATTTAAAATGTTCACTGCATCCACCTGCAGCCTTCATTCTGCATGTTTATTCTCTCTCTCCCTCTCCATCTGTCTCCTTTACAGACCGCAGAGCTATTTTCTTCAACAGTCACAACGTGTCCAAGCCCGAGTCTTCCTCGGACCTCACCTCAGTATGTTACAAGGCTCAACGCTTACACCTTCAGTTCCATCACACCCCTTGCCATTGTTAGGCTAAACAAGCCCCTTGCCATTGTTACGCTAAACAAGTGCTTGCCTTGCGTTTCAGAGGGACAATGTGGAGGGGGTGTCCCAGCCGCCCAGCGACGATGTCATCCGAGAGCTGTCCCGGTCCTTGCGGCAGTCACTGGGCGTGTCTCTGTTTGGCATCGACGTCATCATCAACAACCAGACCGGCCAGCACGCTGTCATTGATATCAATGCATTTCCTGGTAAGCAGTCATGCTTCATGCCGCCCTATCAAGCCCTACCTTATCCGGTCTTGTTTAAGCACAGGTTAAGCTATGGCGTGCCCCCCAAAGACCTTTGTAGGCAAGCCAATTTAAATGTTGCTCATTTTGTACATACACCACACTTAGGACAAGGACGGTCTAATACAGGACTTTTCTTTCAAAGCCGCTTCCCCCAGTGAAACCACCAAATGCAATCGTGATTTTCCTCCTACTGTCTTCTGTCTAAGAGCACATATAAAACAGCCATTCTGATGCTTTGATCCACAGAATACATTCTCACTATTAATCTTATTCATATTTGTCATATATTCTCCCTAAAACCAACAAAACCCAGTGCTCAATACTGTCGATACACTAAAACGCTGTCACTGATTGTGTCTTGGCAAAACATTTACGAACGTGATGTCAACACAGTTCAAGTGTGCCTTTATCTGCCGTTCACTAGAAATTGGGGGATGTAATGAAAGAAACGGAATTACGTTGGCTTTGTCCGTTGAAATGTCCTGCCCAGAGAAATACAACCGGTATGTTTCCATGGGGACGGCGTACTCGGGTTGCGCTCTTTGTATCTGGCTGTACCAGTTGGAAAAGGAGAGATGCTGCACAACCAGGTCCACATGAGCAGATCTCATGTGAACCTGGCCCCCCACCCGACACTGTGCTCCTCCAGGTTACGAGGGCGTGCCGGAGTTCTTCAACGACCTGCTGAACCACATTACCAGCGTGCTGCAGGCACCTGGCCCCGACTGCCCCCCTGCCGGTCCCGCCTCCAGTGAGCAGCAGCAGCAGCAGCAGCAGCAGCAGCAGCAGCAGCAGCAGCAGCAGCAGCAGCCCAAAGGCCCGACCAGCGGCACCGCCCAGAGCTCGGAGCCCGCCAGCCCAGGCTGCTGCAGCGTGCTGGGCAAGGAGGCCAGCGGGAGCCCCTGGATCGTGGAGGGCGACGGAGCACTCAAGGGCACCCGCCAGAGACTGGGCTGCAACTCGGCCATGTCGCCCAACTTCCAGCAGCACTGTGTCTCCACGATAGCCACCAAGGCCTCGTCGCAGTGACCGCTGGCCCGCGATACCAACCCCTCACCCGCCCAGGCCCACTCCCCCCGAGGCGCACCATCCACCTAAACCAGATTGGATAACAACGCTTGACTTTATTAATAAATGATTCGTCATTATAGTTATGATAATATATCTGTAATCAAAAAAACTAAACTTTTTCGATTCAATGGTGATTAGGTGACGGCTTTCTTTCTCTCGCGCTCTGCCTTTTTTTGTACGTTTCATTTGGTCTGAGAAGACCTAACAATGTAATGTGAACTTTTGGGAACTCTGCCGATCGGCTTTTTGTTTTTTTTTCCCTCTCTCTTTAGTGAAGTCTGTAATTAAAGGGCCCAGCTGAGGTATTTGTGGGGGAATGGCCATGTAGGGATTAAAGCAACGTGCCACTACTAGACGCCATGTCAATCTGCCCCGAGATAAAATGCGCAGTAACATGCCAGGCAGATTTAACATTCTAGTGGCTTGTGCCAGTTTTGTATTCCAATCAATGACACTCAATTCTCTGTTACGATGTGGCGGGAAGACAACAAAATGTATTTTCAGCGCGGTGGACTTCCAGCCAACCGACTGCAGCCGAGAACAGGATATTGTGTACACGCGGACGCCCAACTGAGCTTGCGTTGGTTCGAGCAACTAAGTGGTGGTGAGCTGTTTACTATTCTGCGTGCCATCAACACCATGTCATTCTCACGTGTCTAGCGGAAGTCGGGAAAAGACACCCGCAGGAATCACCTTGACCAGTAACGGGTTGAAGACGTGATCTCCATGATCATGTGACCAAGGTTAGGTTTGTTTGTTTTGTATCGTTTTTGTTCATGCTGACCGTTGACGCTCCAGTGTGTGTTGGCCCTGAGCGTTTTGTGTCAGTTGTCACTTAGATGTCTGCAGGTGTTTAGTGTTCATCCAAACAGCCCAGAGTTCTTGTCTTGGATCATGCCCTGCTGTGAGTGATGTCCACGACAGTACTCTTTATATTATACTATATATAATATAATATCACATTCCCTTCTCCAAAGGATTCCATAGTGTTTGAATTCCAAGTGCTTCATTGGGGGACTTCAGTCTAATTAATGGCCTCTTTATTTTGTCCTGTCTGTAAACAACGCAACCTCCTCTTCATACATGTGGGAAATGATGCAAAGGTTTTCAGTGGGAGTCGGCTACATTTTTATTTTATTTTTGTTTCCCCTACAGAATGACCTAAAAGTGCTTGCACGCCGCCCCAACAAACGTCCACATTGGGCCAGTGTACCGTACCGGCTGTTGGCGAACACGTCGTCCGGTGTTGGCGTTTGTTGGGGGTGTGTATGCACCCTCAAGCACCTTGAGGGTGAATTTGGCGTTTCAGCGTCATCAGCAGCAGCACTATTTCTATTGAATAGTTTATTTTTTAAATTACATTTTAAAAAGTGAATTATCATTTTACTCCACTAAAAAAAACTCTGACTTTGTAGTTATTCCACTAAAACATAAAATATTCAATTGTACAATCTAAATTGGAGTTGATCAATTTTGCTATTTCCTAATAATTAGTTGTGTTTTTTTTTTTTTTTTTTTGGGGGGGCTTATTGACACTTTGACCTTTATCTAATTTCACGCTGACGTCAGCACTGCGTGTGTTCAGCAGCCCGTTGTAACAGTGGCGTGTTTCTCCCTACCTACCTGCTGTCCCAGCTGCTGTATTTGTGTCTGTTTTTATGTGAAAATGATGATTGTGGTTTAAAAAACAAAAAAAAGGCAGAAAAAAAGTCCTTATTCTTGCTCCCAATGTTCACTGTGAGAACTTTTTTACTCCCATTTAGGTTATTTCTCTGTCCTGATATCTACTAAGATGAACTTTATTTTATTGAAATTTTATGGGGGGGGGCGAAATTAACATTTTTATATATATATATATATACATATATAAAAGTAAGCGAGTGAAGTAATGAACAAACAGTGCATATTTATCGGGGGGGGGGGGGCTACTGTGTAAGTAGGAGCGCGTGACGACCTGCCGACTCGGTATATTAAACCACGTGACTCCTCCGACTCGGCACCCGGTCCGCAGACCTGTTGGTCTGGACCAGGACCTCTGGCAGTGGCAGAAAGGGACTTCAATTTTAGGAAATGAAATGTTTAACGTGAGACACCGTGAATTGTTAAAAGGTACAGTTAAATTATAATAAGTAGCCTGCTATATATATCTGGAGGAGTGAAGTGGACTGTGCCACTGTGGGGGGGGGGGGGGGGGGTTGGAAGGTTGGAGGAGTCCGTCCACTTCCACGGATCTCGGTGGATCTGGGTTGTTTGTTCACCCGGAAATGGCAGCAGTGCATCATGGGGGAGGGGGCGTGTCTCTCCCGTGTGTCGTGGGGGAAACTGAACTGTTGTGTACTACACCACTATACTGTATGTCCTACGTTGTGTTCTTCAAATCTGTGCTTCTACATGGGAAATAAATGGTTAACCCCTCAACCGGTGGTCTTCACTGCAAAACAGAAACATCACACACACAAAACCATGTTCACTCCAAAGTAAATCATTTAGATGTTTTAGTACCTATCAAATGGAAAGTTCACTTGGAGGAAATGAGTTATGTGTTGTATTGTTATTGAAGAGGGCCTCTACAGCTCATTTAAAAAGCTAATCCATCACATTAAATGACTACCCTGTGAAGTGAGTGGTCAGGCCCAGGCTGGTTGGCCTCCTGAAGCCTTGTGAGACTACCGGTATGTGAATCAGCTTGGACTTGTTCAGTAGAATGAAATGTGGAAGTCGCAGCTTTCATTTCGATGACGTGAGCATGAGATGCTCATCAGGGAAACCGACAGCCAGGAGTCAAGTCTGTGCAGATTACCTATTATGCTATTTTCTGTTTTTGCTGGAGGTATTTCCAGTACACTGGTCTTACACTTGAAGACCAGAGGTGTGCCAAAACCCTGGAGAAAAGAAAGACACAAACTCTGAGATCCACTTCCCTATATTCAACTGCAGAAAAGGATTGTGAAGTATTTCGTAATCGATCAAACCTACGTTTGTATTTTCGTTGAGCACTTTCTTACAGCATATGTTCATCATGGGCTTTAGAGGTCTATTAAAAGACATTAAGGCCTTACTTTTTATCCATATATTATATGTATTTGACACTTTCACACATACAAGTATGCTCATCCAAAAATCATGCATCACACTCCTCAGAAGACGGTATTTATATAAACATGTTACATCAACACCTGTGTGATTCATGAGGAATGTGTTGGCTTCTATGCTCTTGGCTGCAAACCTGCTTTTTCAACGCCGTACTCAAACCATGAAGTATAGCTCTGAATCCTTTAATGTTATTTTTTTGTTCTACAAAATGTTTTTAGCGGTCACAAATGCTTCAAGTGTCGAGAGAAGAAAAGAAAATAAAGCGCCGCAATTCTCCGCTCAGCCTGTTTATTGCCTCAGCAATCATACATCTGACATTTCATTAGAGAAGTTGTTTTCAGTTAAACGATAAGAAAAACATAAAAAAAAGGACAAACACATATACAAATATTCCAACATTGGCCAATACATATACTGTACAAAACAAGAACTCATTAAAAAAATATATTTTTCATAATCTTTACCTCTTCTGTACATGTAAAAAAAAAGCAAACATCCAACAGTATTTACTTGGACGCCTGACAATATGAATGCTGTTTTCCCTGATGGGTCCTGGTTGTTGCCCAGCAACAGGAAGGGCTTAGTGGGGCTGATGGAGGCTGTGGATTGCTGGGTTCGCCAGCAGCCCCAAGATGGTGGAGAGACAGTGCAGCTTCTCCTTCACGTGGTCCGGCAATTTTTCATTCTCCTTATACCTGGGAAAGAAAGACGGAGAGAGGCAGACGCACTTAATGAGACGGTGGTGTTTTTGTAAGGCTACATTTTGGGGGTATTTTTTGCCTTTATGGACAGGGGAGTGAAGGGGGACAGGAAAGTCGGGATTGAGAGAGGGAATGACATGAAGCAAATCTGACCACAGGCGTGAATCGAACCAGGGTCGCTACGAGGTGTTTCTGCCTACGTGGGTGACAGACTTACAGAGGCCGCCCCATACATCACGCCATCTTTATAACTACTGTTTCTACGTTAGAGTTATGCATCAATGTGTTTTACAAGGAGAAAGACAAAAAAAGAGTACTGAATGGTGTGCAATTGTACCTGATGATGTGTCCGTCCGGAGACGTGTAGGCAATGCAGGAGACTCCAACCTGCACCACCAGCTGGGAGCCATCGTTGAACTGCACCCACACTTCTCCACTCGTCAGCTAGAGAGACAGAGAGCGAAAACACACACACAAACACAATTCAAAGACTTTTTAATACCTTTTTCAAGGCCCAACAGTGTTTAGGTAAATGATAGTCCTCAACCTGGAATTGTTTTACAAGTATACACATATACACACCACGCGGTGTTATTGCACCAGTGCAGTGGTCAACACAGCTCTTGCATGCAATAAATGTCAAACTTTAAATATCATAAAGTTTGACATTTATTGGTTTATTATTTTTCCTCTCCTGACAGTCGCAAAAAATATTTAAGACTTATGCAAATGATCTTGAAGCATTTATAATGCCTTTTAAGGGCTTAAATTGCCTTTTTGGAATGTAGGACTTCTTTATATACATTTAATACCTCCGTGGGTAGTACCCTGGCCGACTGGCATACTTTCAACAAATGCTTTCACACAACACATACCTGGGAGGCCCAGCCGATGTTGGGCACAAACACAGACTTGACCACCTTCCCCTCGCTGTGGGCCAGGTCATGTCTCACCGGGGAACACTTCTTAGACAGGCTGCAGGAGGTGAAGTCAGAGCCGTCATAGGAGATCATCTGCCGATGCAAGGAAACAAAACAACGCAAAAAAGCACTTCAAATGGAGAGCTCAAGAAAAGAGTGTTGATGTCAAGGGGGGCTGGGGGGGGGGGGGGGGGGGGGGGGGCGTTGTGTGTTGCCTAGGTCAGGTCAAATGGATGGTGCAAATAATTAGGGTCAAGTGAAAAACATGGGCTTCGCTTATGATCATTCATCGGAAAGATTTACAGAATGTGTACCTTAGTATTCCAAGTACCCCCTGCAATCCTTCAAAGTACCCCTAGGGGTGCCCTACCCCCATTTGAGAACCACTGGCCTACACACAAACACACACACACACACACACACCGAAGGAGTGATCCGTGGTGCTTGAGGAGGGGAGGCCACACTCGCTGTGGTTGGCTGGGGGGCCTGGGGGGGCCGGGATGACGGAAGTGCAGAGTCTGTGCTGGCGGGTCTCCTGTAGAGGGCGACAGACTCAACGCTAAAAATCAAGCAGCAGGGTGCGTAGGCCTCGATGTGTGGACCCACCCGATTGAATGCAAACGGCCGTGTCTTCCTCTCACCTGCTGATGGTGATGGGAAAGTAGGGAGTGTTTATGGCGCTGCGCTGCTCCTCGGCGGTGATGGCCGCCTCCAGGGCCAGACACATGCCGTGGCCCTCGTTGGAGAGCTCCACGTACAGCCGGCTCCCGGGACTCAGGCCGCTCAGCCCCGCCTCGCCCTTCACCGTGCACGACTTGCCGCTCTTCTCCACCACGCGCACCTGCTCCGACGTCTTGTGGGTCTTCGCCCCTGTCGAGAGACCCCAGTGCGACGATAGAGAGACAGAGAAAGAGCGAGAGAGGAGCAATGTGAGGATAGGGGAGTTGGAACACACCAAGTACTCAGACTGTCCCCTCCAGAGGTGAGGAGTGAGGAGGGGAGGGTGTGGCAATCCGAGGGCTCACCGTCATAAAAGCAAACCTCCAGGTCTGCATTGGGAGAGTTCTCCATCAGCATACACTTGGCATACTTGGTGTAAAGAGTCACCTTTGGAGTCTTGGACTTCACTAGCTGCACAAACTTAGAGGCGTACTGGTACTTTTTCCAGTACTTTTCTACAAAAAAAAAAAAAAAGGAAGAATGACTGACAAATATTTCTGTTGGATACTAAACCTATTCGAAATTCGAATCAGACAGGTTGGGGTACCTGGGAGGTCCTCATAGCTACAGATGAGTATGTCTTCAGGGGGAGCGGGGGGTCTGTCCGACACAGGAAAGCCCTTTCCACCATTGGGCTGGTATATGGTCACCTAGCAGATTTTGAGGGCCAACACTTCAGAGGATTGCCATAGTGGACATATTGCCATCTAGGACAGAGGCCATGTATTCAGATAGTAACGCATTAAAACCGGAGCTTACCATTGAACCATCGCAGGAGATACGCAGCACCTCATTGACCCTCTCTTGGCTGCCCTGTCCCTTTAAGAGCTCCATGCACACATCGCCCGTGTCCAGGATGCTCACCTGAAGCCACACACATTGAATTAGGGCAGGGCAATATGGCCAAAATCTTCTATCCTGATATAGGTAATGTAATATCTTGAACGATATAAAATCACGATATAGCATGTTTTCTGGTCATTCAATAAATACATCTATATAAAATAACCACAAGGCTAAAGCCTATTTTTGTATACTCCAGTGTGAATTAAATGCTTGACAAATGAATACCTTGTCCAATACTAGATAAGGTAAATAGCAGATTTGGCTACAATTTCTTGGCAGCATATTTAAATGTTATTCATGCGGTAATAGCTTTCCAGCCTTGCTATAAGACTGTTGTTAATGCACTTCTAAAATCTGCATACTAGGACAGAGAGCGGTGTGTTTACCACAGCGTTCTTGGTCTTCTGCCTGATGGGCTTGAGTCTGAGAGCACACAGTGGAGGGAGGACGTCTCTCAGGGTCTTCTTGTCTTTTGCCACCGTCTGCTTGCACATGGCGGTCGGGTTCTGGGGGGGCTTCAGCTCTTGGCTGCCGGGAGGCTGGTACTCCTGGGCTCCGGGGACATTCTCCCTGGAGGACCGCTGGAGGTGGCAGTGAGGACTGACCCCCCGGTCACGCTGCTGGCAAGTGTCCGTCCAGGAGTTGTGCACCCCCAAGGGCTCTCTGCCGCCGTGGAAGCTCCCACTGCTGCTGTGTGTGCTGCCGTCTGTGGGCCGCAGGCCCGACCCTGGGGACAGAGGGGGAGAGAGAGAGAGAGAGAGAGGATGAAGACATCCGTTTAGGCTCAGGCGTATACATCACAGTGTAAAGTAAGAAGCGATCAAGCAGGGACCATCTTTACCATCTTTATTGAACCAGTTCGAGTACCCTTCCGAGTCTTGGAACTGCCTGTTGCCTGGTGGATTCACGGTCTGCATTGATCTCAAACACCCAGAGCTGAAACAACAACAAATCATGTTTAAAACCAGGACAGGACAGTGCAGTGAAACCAACCACACATTATAAACTGAGCCTTACTTGGCCGGCTGCTTGACAGGTGGCGAGGGGAGCCTGGCGTGCTCTGTGAAGGACTGTGGTATGGAGGACCTGGGTATGGCCGCCCTCAGGTTCTCCTCCGAGTGACATCGCTCCAACGCTCCCACGCTGCGACCCGACGCCACAGAAGAGGTGCGGTCAGATGAGTGAGCCCTCCGCAGGTACCGGGAGTGCGGAGGCCCGCCTTCTCCACTGTTAAACCCCTGGGCCCAGCCATGTCTGGGCGCTGCGTCAGAGCCCTGCTCCAGCCACTGATCTCCATCCTCGTAGGAGCCGCTGCCGGGGTTGTGCGGCAGCGCGGTGATGGGCGTCATGCGGTTGGGCAGGGCGAAGCCCATCACGTGCCGTGTTCTCCTCTGGAGGCGGTTGCTGCTGCTGCCACCCGAAGTGGAGGAAGTGCACGCCATGGAGATAGTGGCGATGCCGCTGTCCACGGAGCCGGTGTCACCCAGGCCCAGCTCCTTGGTCCTGGCCAGCAGGCTCTGGGTCATGAAGGGGTGGTCCAGCACGGCGGACAGGCTGGGCCTCTGCGCGGGGTCCCTCTGGAGAAGCTGACGGATGAGGTCCTGGGCCTCCGGCGTCATATGGCTGGGCATCTGGTACTCCCCGAGCACCACCTTGTTGAGGGTGTGCTTGACGGTGTCCGTGTCGAAGGGCGGGCGGCCCATGAGGAAGGCGTAGAACATGCAGCCCAGGGACCACACGTCAGACTCCAGGCCATGGGCGCTGCGCGTGGCCACCTCGGGGGAAATGTAGTTGGGCGTACCACACATGGTGAAGTGCTTCTCGGTGGGGATCTTGAGCTGAGTGGCCAGGCCGAAGTCGGCGATCTTAATGTTCATGTTGCTGGTCAGCAACAGGTTCGACATTGTGAGATCCCGGTGCATGATGCCGTGCGTGTGCAGGTACAGCATCCCCTTCACAATCTGATGCATGAAGTGCCGTGCTGTGGAAGCAAAGCAACAAGGACAGGGATGGTGACAGGTGCATGGCAGTGGGTTTCACATGTCAACTTAAAAAGTAGGCCTAATAACTGTTATGTTACTTTATTTTAAACTTAAATCTCAGCTGACCTTCATCCTCAGAGAAAGTTGCCTTCCTGTCTTTGAGATAGCGGCCCATTTCTCCGTTATGGCACATCTCCAACACCAAGTACACATAGTTGCTGTCCTCAAAATAGTTGTAGAGCTTCAAAAGCAAAGAGACAAAGTATTATACATGCATTGCTATGGTTCACATCATTGAGACTTTAATACAAATACAACTGGAGCGATCTGAAGCAGACAATAGACATTTTAAATAATAGTAAACACTAATGATACATGAGCAGGACAATACACAGGCAATTATACCTCAAGGATTGAAGGGTGCTTCAACCGACAGTGAATCTCAACCTCATTGGTTACACGCTGGACCATGCCAGCTTTGTGCATGGCCTTCTTGTCAATCTGCAGAGAAAGGGGCATTGAAGTTAATTATACACCCTGCAGATGTGGGCGGGGCGCATGCTGTGGTACCAGACCTGGCAACACCTTGGACGGCCAATCTGTTGTAAGCATTAAGTAGACACTGATCATTTCTGTTGGTCTAGTCTATGGGGAATCCAACGTAACGGTAAATCCTATGAGCTGGGCCATATTACTGCAAGAGCACCCACTGAACCACAAGGTGATGCTAGCTAGACAATACACCTAGATAGTTATGTCAATATAATAAATATTTCAAAACACAACTTTTTGTGCAACAGATTACTTTCGCCATTTTTTGTGCAACAGATTACTTTCGCCATTTTTAAAACACATCTTATTTATTTTTTGGAAACACATTTTAAAACATAATTTCTTACCATTTTGATTGCAACATCCACGCCGGTGTTTATCGACTTTGCCCGATAAACACATGCAAATGAGCCCTTGCCAAGGAGGGTGAGGACCTTAAAATCCTAAATAAAATAAAAACAACATTAAGGCACCTGTAAGCAACAGCAGTTTCAATGATACACCTTTGATGATGATACATCATCTATGCTGATCAACGCATCTTTATCTCATCATCATCATCATTATCATCAGGATGGACGCAAACAAGCGCGATACCTCAATTCCCAGTTCCTGTGAGGAAGATAAAATCCCATCTTCATGTTTCCCAGTCAGGTTAGGGAAGAAATAATAAACCATTTCGTCAGAAAATGTCCCTCTGTGTCGCGACATGCTGGCAAACTGGCGTTGATGTTTGCTGATGGTTGTCAACACAGAGGCTTAAAAAAACACCGCCCACAATGCCGTTAACAGCCAAACAAGCCATCGCCACCTGACGCCGTCCCTTGCGGCCAACGAAAAGCCGGCAATTATCCCGGGTTTCCTCCCGCTAATGAGGACTCGCGTCGCGGTCTCCAAGCAGCTGCGCCCCTAAGAGGCTTCCCAAGAGGCTTGCCGAGAGGCTTCCCAAGAGGATACGGCAGACCCGCCGAGAGCTGCTGCCACCACCAGCTTCACCGCATTTACTTAACCGAAATTACTAAACTTTACTTTCGTGTGGCAATTGTTTACGCAATGTTGTGCTTCTTTCTTATTTTAAAGGCCGTTTTTACTGGCAACCCGCATTTCGACTGGCAATGTAATGCTAGCTAGTTGGCTAGCATATAAGCTAGCACGTTTATACCATACCTCGATTTTATCGCCGATTGAGCCACTCATCTTGAACGGTGTTGTCTTTATCGACGCATGCAGTTAAAGAGGTGCTCTGCATGCGTCGATAGGTGTGACATGAGGTATTTCAAATCCCGGTGGATGTTATTAGTGTTCCCCTCCAAAGCTTTGGTATTCCGTCCATTTTCAAAATACCCGCCCGTTACTCTAGTCCGACGTCACGGGCTACGTCACACGACAACAAGACGGGCCACGCCTACTTTAAAGGATTAAGGCGACTTACCTCCGCTCACATGTGACTAAAACACGTTATTTATACTCCTTCAAATTCACATCGCCAATATCGAAGTAATAATACAAAATGAGGAATCGCAAAGTAAATTAATTTATTGTCTTACAGGCATTTGCATTTATTGGTCGACTTTAAATCTCATGACTTCAGTATGATGGAAAATGGGTAAAACAGAGGGGAAACCTGCAGCCAACAACTGCCTTAAACGATTTAGTGCAACAAGCTCTTCCACTTTACACTAGGAATGTGTTCTCTATAGACACACACTTGATTAACTGTCAGCTTTAAATTACTCAAACGCTATTTACATTTTCTAAACCACTTAATTAAAAAGGAAAGATTCAAAGATGAAAGGAAAAAAAATATAATAAAATAAATAAATACAATTGTTTATATAATGTAGTATTGCATATGTACTAATCAATAAATCAGCCATAGCAATATGACCAGAGAGCACTAGCGCACAACCTTCTTGACAGAAGGTTGTGAGTCAGTGCCATGGCTGCAGGTACATGACATGGAATCAAATGCAAACACAAAATGTCACCTAGCTCTACGCTAAGAAGTTAAGTTTTTACAGAATCCATGTTTAATCTACTGCATGATCATCGTCATTCAGGTTTCAATCTTTTAGACAGTGAAAGCACAGCATTGTCACAAAGACGATCCCAAAAAAGAAAAGAAATCCCCCCAAATGAAAAGAGTCCAACAGGGCGACACTGAAAAACAACTGCACAAAATACCCTGCTGAGAGGCTGGTAAACATGGAGAGATGGTCCCGGTACTTCTGCTTGAATGGTCGATGATGGTAATGAGGGGAAAGGGCGTAAGACTTTGGTTCGCTGTTGGACAGAGGAGCGCTCAGTCCACTTCCATCTCTCCTGAGGCAGACTTGGTCTGTGGACCCCCCTTTGCCTCTCCTTTGCCCCCTGCTCCTTGCTGGGCAGTGGGGCCATTAGGGGCCTGGCTGCTATTATCAGTCTCCTTCTGACACTTCCTCCACTTTGGGCCTTGGCCTGTTGATCACTGGATTACAAACGTCCTCCAGTTCCTAGTGAGATAAGTGGGTTTGTATTTTTACGATGGATTGGTAAGTCATAACTATTAAAAGTAACTGAATATGTTAGGCACACAAACCTGTATTTTGGCTATGATGTCTGCTACTTGTACGACAGCGTCCTGAGTGATGGGGATTTTGCTCTGGGCGTTCATCTTGCTGTTCATCCACACCATGCTTTCAGTCACGCACTTCTCCACAGCGCTCATCTCCTCCACATTCAAATGCATGTACCGCTCATCCTAGGATGGGGAAAGAGGAGCTCTTACATTTCCTGAGGACTGGATTTCATCAGCTACATTGTCTAATGTGAATTCATCAAGTACCTCTCAATAGGGTTTACACATATTATACATATTACATCGAATTTGATATATTTTCATCAGTATGAATTCATTCTCATAATTAGCTTGTTACTATTATTAGTTCATCATTTGTCCTCCAGTCATTTGTAATATCACTCATCTCACATGTTTTTGTAGAATAAGCATATTATGAACTCTACGTTTTTAATAGTTCTTACCTTCTGTTTAAAGCAATCCACTGCTTTCATATAAAGCTGCAGTTTCTTGCCCAGCTCCTCAAAAGCCCTTGGCCTGTCTTCACACTCTCTGTGTTTGTCTTCAATAGGCTGACCAAATCTCTGAACAGAAAAACATTAAATAGAACAGACAACAGACTTAGCTCCCTGATGCTATCTTTGGATGCCTGAAGCTAGCTTAATTTGTCCTGGTCTATACATCAAATGATACAATTCTGTCAGCAACAACCACAGCTTATATTCACATGTATCCAGACCTTGAGTGCGTCCAGTTTGTCTACGTAGATATGTTTAGGCTGATCTTCTCCTTCTTCGTACAGCCAGTTCTCCGTGTCCTCCAGCATTAGCGTCAGCTGGCTGCCGACCTATGGTTGGGAACCAACGATACAAACTGTCACATTATCACTTATTTCAGTTTACTTTATCCCATTTTGTTTCCCTGTTTTGCCATTCACTCTCAGATCAGCCCCTCCCCCCTGCCATGCATGAGGTCACCTTGATTGCCCACACCTGCAGCTCATCGCCACCTCATAGTTCACCAGCATATATACCAGTCCATTTCCCTTTGTTCGCTGCCAGATTGTCTTGTTTCCAAGCTTTCCTGTTTGTTATTCTTCGGTTACGAATTCTGCGTGTCTGATTACCCTGCCTGTGTACGCCCAACCCTGCCTGTTAATCTTGACTCTGGATCACCTGCCTGCCCCTCGTCTGAATTGTTTGCCTGTCTGCCTGCCCTACCTGACAATGTCTCTCTGCCTGTCCCATGTCTGTATTGTTTACCTGTCAGGCTGATTGCCTGGTTTATGATCCTGTCTGTAACCTGATTACTGAGTGAGTTTTACTCCTGTCCTCTTCGTCATTATTTTGGGTCGAAACCAGCTGTTCAAGTCAAGTCGTTACACAAACACTGATGAACACCCCACAGAAACAGTATCTCATGTATGAATCTTTACTGTTTACAGAAAACTGAAGCGCTAGGTTAAAAAACAAGCAGCCATTACCTCTTCTGTAATATATTTTTCATAGACACCACAGAGCTTGTTTCTCAGGTCGTAAAGATACTCCTCAACAGCGTTCTTTGCGTCGTTGCGTTCTTTCTCCAGCTTGTCCTGGACAATCATCTGGCCCTAAAAGATAGTGAGAAGAAATAGGTTTGACCTCCAGATGACCAAAATAATCAACTGCCATCTGGGGTCTTTCTCAAATCTAGCTGCGCCTTGTGATTGTTATATATTTGTTGTTAGTTAACATATTGGGACAATGTAAAATGTTGAAAACCTAAACCACCATAAAATATCACAAGTGGCAAAAAAGTAGCCAACACTAAAAACTGCATGAATGTGATACGGGTCTATTATTTTATCACTTACAGGAAATTAAACTCCATTCCTATTTGAAACCATGGAGACCTAGAACCTCTCTCTGCTACACATTCTAAATATGGATTTTCAGGCTTTATTTCAGACTAGATTAAAGATACTACTACACGCCTATCACACACTGCTCTATCAGCTCTCTTAGGAACCAGCCATTTCAATACATGGTCATGAATCATGGCATTTCTGAAAGGGTTTGATGACGATGAGGGGACTGACCTCGTACTCCACGAAGTCATTCAGGATGTCCTTGTTCACCTGCCGTATTGTGTTGGTAATGATGGGCAGGTCAATGCTCTTCACCTTGGATTTTGGCCTGCTGCCGCCTGCTGCTGGGTCCTGCTTATCTCCAGGGACCCCCTCCTGCACCAGGATACCAGCCAAGAACCACTTCAGTCTCATGACAAACACACTGCATGCATTGTAGGCAACACAAAGTGGAATGAACTATCTATTATTGTTGTTATTTATTTGTTGATATTTGTTGGTGACCTTGCTGCAAGAACTGGCATCCTCACTCTGCTGGTCCCCTTGGCTCTGGCCTTCCTGGTCCACCTGCATTTTAGTCTGACATACAAATCCCCAGAGTCAATGTAATAGCATGTAAATCCTGTTGCAAGCTAATACAAGATGTTTGTCCACCACTGTTATATTGAGGTATTCATACGTTTCGGATTATAATTCCAAAATATTGATCAGGATCGCAGCTGTCCGTTTGTCAGCAGAAGTAAACAATCCCAACAGCAAACACAGAATCATAGACAGCTACTTTCTACTTGATCACACTACCAGTTGTTATTTCATTTAGCCAGGAAGGTCCAATTGAGAAACAGGATCTCTGGTTAATATTGGAGATCTAAAATAAGATCTGTCCAAACGAAATTGGTTTAACTATAGAAAAAGTGTGTTGAGGGTAGACACACCTCTGTATAAAATAGAGCTTGTAAAATGAGGCCAGCTGTGTGCCTCGAGGTCCTCACCTGGTCCTCTGCCTTCCCCTCATTCTGCACCAGGGGTTCTGTGTCCATCTGCACCTCCTCCCCTCCTTCTCCCTTCTGCTTCTCAATCAAGGAGGCGCCGGACACGGTGAAGATGCCATGGACGTTCACACGCACTTTGACCTTGACTTTGGAGCTGTCTCCATCTGGCTGGGGGACCACGTTCTGCACAGAAAAACAGCCTGGGGGAAATAGAAAAATAGACAATGAGCGCTACACTTCATAGAAAAACAATATTATTTAATCATTCAACTATTGTGAAGAAAAAAGTAGAAGAATATATTTAATTAATCGGCATTCAATAACGAATGAGTGCCTGTTGAAACTAATTCAAGCTAATTTAAACAAATGGGAGAAAAATAAGTTCTAACAGCTGGTGAATTAATATGCAGCCCCTCCAGACGCACATTTGTCGACACGCAGATGTACACTCTTGACAAACAAACATATGCACAAACCACAGCACACCCACAGAAAAGACACGATATGAGTTTCACTCTACGCTTTATTCTTAATCAACCCACAGTTGCAGACCACTACAGGGACCTAACTGGCAACAAACACTATATTGATTATTCTGTAGTCTTCTGTGGCGGGGGCAATAAGAGTCTTTAAGTCCATTCTTTAGCAATGCTGATGCTAATGGGTCCCTATGGAGCAGGAAGCAGAAAGTAAGTAAATGTACCTATCCTGTGGTCGGGGTAGGGCAGCTCTTGGGGGGTGCTGTAGAAGGCCTCCAGATCAAAGGGCTCCTTTTTGTGGAAGGTGATGACTTTGGAGAAGGGAGCAGCATGGTTCTTACCGAACACCTCGCACTCCCTGAGACAAGAAGACAATCAGACAAGTTTGTAAAGATATAGGACAGATTTCTCAAATAGTTCTCCAAGGGTCTATTTGTAATTTTCTAATCATAGAAAAAAGTAGTCAAATTGTCCTTGCCCAATGCCATCATCTGTAGAGGACTTCCATCGCAGAGTGATGGGAATGGAACCACATCGGTGATGGAGAATTCACGCACCTTGAATGCTGGTGACAAAATTGCACACTACACACACACACACACACAGGTTATGTAGGGAGGTCCCCAAATGCAGTATGTACAGCCATATCAACAATACTAACGGAATAATACTGATACTTAAAAACATAATCTAATAATATTTATAATAATACAATAGCACAGCATACAACAGCGGATAGCGTACGTAATGTGTGTCGGCGTGGAAAAAGTGTACCTGAAGTGCACAACCCCGAGCGACAGCCTCGTCCGCGTTGAGTGTGGTGCTGATGTCCTTGCCGAAGAACTTGCCGATCCTTTCCTTAACGGATGGAATCCTAGTGGCCCCGCCCACCACCTCCACCGCGTAGATGTCATCCCGGCTCAGTTCTGCAACCAAACAGTTACAGGAATTAAACAATTTCTAGGGGTTTTACGTTTTCAGCCACGATGATATAGTTCTATCTATTTTTTGAAAATAAAAAAATGTATGGACATACTTGCTTGTTCAAGGACTGCTTTCAATGGCGCCTCCACTCTTGTCAGATAAGGAGCACAAAATTCTTCGAATTGGGTCCTGAAATTAAAAATGAGAAGATTTGGATTCATTGTGTGATCCACAATTACTTGGCAAAGGAAAAAGCACAAACTACTTACTGCAAACGGGAATGAAAATGTATGTGTACCTGTTCATCTTGCCAGTGACATCAATGTCATTCATGAAGCACTCTATATTCAGAGGCAGGTCAGAGGAGTTGGCACTCATCAGCTTCTTCAGCTTCTCACACTCCTGGTGAAGCCGGAGGACGGCCCTGGGGTTCTCTTTCACGTTCAGCTTGTACCTGCCCTTAAAGTCCTCACAGAAGTAGTCCACCAATACCTCATCAAAGTTGCGGCCGCCCAGGTAAGGGTCAAATGCTGTGGCGAGCACCTGGAAAATAAATGTTTGTTCTTGTTTAGTTTTTTTTTAAATATGATGGAGCAAAAGCGAAGAATTTAACATTTCAATTGCTAACCTTGAGTTTGCCTTTGTTGAATGCAGCAATGGAGACTTGGTATGATGAGTGACCTAAGTCCACAAACACCACGTTCCTTGGTTTCTCCTCTGCAGTGGGTAAGTCCTGTTTGTAGATCCCATAGGCCAATGCCACTGTAACCCCCCCGAAAAGTGCATAAACAATTTAATCACTAAAACATAAACTTACACTTACTTACACTTTTTTGTTTAGAGGTCTTGTGTTGTAAACATCATCTATTGATCTCTGAACATGATAATGTGCCCTAACTTAGAGACAAGTAAGACAAGAGAGTCAGGTCTCTTTCCATTTGTGTACAGATATTTAATGAGCTGCCATTCTCATAATGCTAACCTGCAGTGGTGTCATTAATGAGCCGCAAACAGTTGAGCCCAGCGATCTGAGATGCATCAAATACAGACCGTCTCTCAGCATCTGTGAAAAAACTCGGGACCTGTACAAAATATGTGGCACACCCATCATTGTCTTCAATCATATGACCTGATTAAGTAAGACATGAAAGGTTTTTACGTCATTTTGCCACCACTCACCGATATGACGCAATCCATCACTGGCTTCTTCAGGGCTCCCTCAGACGTCTCCTTCAGCTTGGTCAACAGCATTGCAGTGATCTGTTCCACTGTAAACACTTTATCCTCATCCAAATAGCGGACCTGGAAATGAGGCCAACGCTTGATATAGCATTTCAAATAGCAAAAACCTAAAAAAAACCTAATTTGATTCCAATTAAAACCAAATCAAAATGTTTTTACTTTTAAAACAAAAGTAGTACACAACAGAAAATCAGAGACAAGATTGGGTTCTGACAGCAGTTATACCTTGATTCCAGTGTTGCCATTGGCCAGTTTATGCAGGCTGTAAGGCAATTTGGGTTTCTCGCCCTGCACAAACGGGTCGTCAAACGCTCTGCCATGAAACTTTTTGAAACCATGGACTGTGTTTTTGAAATTCGTTATGATCTGAAAAATGGATAAGCAATGTGATATCTTGCAGAAGACGACTTTAACAATGATCCTTAAATAGTTATATGATTATGTAATGAATATGCTTGGCAGTGACTCTAGAACATGCAATAATAGCAAGTCCAACAGTTTGATGTTAACTGTTAACTCACAAACTATTTTTGAGTTATCTGTTATGTGAAACTAAACAGGCATAGCTGATCTTACTTGACTTTTAGCTGCATTTCCAATTATGCGGTTTTTGGAGGCCAGGGAGACACACGCACTTGTGGAGAAAAAAAAGACAGTAATCAGCCACATTATTAGCAGAATAATCATAGTAATAATCAGCTGTGACAGAAAACTAATAAGAATGCATGTCGTACATTGAATGCTACATGATGATTAAGATTCAGTATGTACGACAGAGTGAGCGATATCTTGAGAATTGGGAGATTTCACCAGGGAGTCTGGGATGATTGTAAAGTAGGCCATTGAGTCAGAATTGTTCCCCTTAACATTGTGGCTTCTCGACCCCATACTTAATACTTCATGAAGTGTCATAACTGAGGTTCAACACCAGTCTCCATTAGGGGATTCACTTCATGACTTGGCAGTGACCGGTCCTCACCTGTGTCACCCCTTCTCCTAGACATATCCCCATTTGGTTTTCACTCAGGATAACACAAACACTAGGCTACCTCTGCTCTCCTCAGCTAAGGGAGTATTATACATTTCCACCGAGCTTTTCATCAGGTAATACAAATGACTTTATGATAATATAGCATATGCTTTTATTATATCATACAAAATAATGTAATAAACGGCAGGCAGGCCTTGTTCACCACAGCTGTGTTGATTCACTAATCATTCAGTTGATAATTCATTGATCGTACGCTAAGGATTACAAGCCCTCCTGTATTGCCGTGTACTGGTCTGTCCATGTACTGGTCTGTCCATATACTGGTCTGTCCATGTACTGGTCTGTCCATGTACTGGTCTGTCCATATACTGGTCTGTCCATGTACTGGTCTGTCCATATTTGAGCAGAGCATCACGTCCACCACCAGTCCTCGTCCCTCCAGTGGTCCACCTGGCAATTTAACTGCGCAGTATTAAAAACGCGCCCTCGTAGACAAATCTACCTGTCGGTTCAGTTTAGTCCGCCACCCCCCCACACACACACACACACACACACACACACACACCGGTACCGCGGTCTAACGGGCCTGGGACCCGTGCTTTGGACCTAGTCATACGTTCAACTTGTCATTCCGATAGATGTCGAAAAGGGGGAAATTGTGAAATATAACGCAATTGCAATACAGCAACACAGTATAAATGAACGGCCGTGTCACCTCTATCGGTGATCCGCCTTTGGCACGCCGCCGGCGGATGCCCTCTAAGGCGTAATGTCCGTCTGTCTGTATGGGGGGGGGGGGTGGTCATGGGTAATACCGGTACTTACGGCGTGCATCTGTCACTGTAGTCGTTGGCGATGGTTTCAATCCCGCCGCTGCGAGCCACGGCGATGTAACAGTTCTGGTATCCCACGTCGATGCCCACCACCGACATGATGAGCGCTCTTGAATGCGCCTTTAGTTGACTTCCCCTAACGACCGCACCTGACGCCCAAGAGAAAACAATATATATATAAATATAAATACAAAGTATTGCTATATTTACTCTTGGGGGGGGGTCTCTTGGTCCAGATAATAATAACGGGCTAACAGACGGACTAGCTTAATGGCGAGCCGTTACGTAAGACGCGTTGCTATTAGCAAACTCATTCAACCTAATCCCGGTCGGCGGACGTCCAGAAGAGTCTCGCGCGGCGGGACCTAAACATGCGCATGTAAAGAAGAGATGCGCTCAAAGCCCGCCCCCAACGCCCGTTCTGATTGGCTCACGCCTCACACCGAGCGCCCCGCCTGATTGGTCCGCGGGACCGCCGATCCAGAGGAGAACCATCTAGAACCTCCGAGAAGCGACCAGGAGACCCGCGTCCACGTCCCGGACAGGTTTTACACGAGGACCAGAGGGGACTGTTGTTGTTGTGGTCCTGGTTTAGAGAGGGGGTCCGGGTGCATGCCTCCCATTAGGGAGGCTGTACATGTGTGTGCAGCCGGCATGCTGTGATGCTGTGTGCGTTAATGATGCAGCCACACTTAACAATTATACATGGGGTCTGCTATCCTGGGTTAGGGATGGAGCGCATTCCTCCCAATATAATAATGTGTCTTATGCTGATAGGTTATAAGTATGTGCATTACAATGTTAATCAAACATTAATAACATATTTGAACTCTGGGCCACATACAAAACTTAAATAATACATACATATAGTTAGTGTGGTAAATGTATAGCTCAACTCAATTACATGTGTAGGCGTTAATGTGTTTGAGCAGGGAGGCTGCAATTCTGTCTCATATAAAACTGAGATAAATTATATTTATCCAAGTTATACATATATATATATATATATATATATATATATATATATATATATATATATATATATATATATATATATATATATATATATATATATATGTAACGGAGTAGATCAATGTCTGTTAAAGTATGATAGAAAAAGGTGCAACAGCGCTATCTATTGGCGCAGTGGTTGGTGTGGGTTCTGCACAGAGGAAAGAGGACTTCACTGTGGTAAGACGCCCTCTTGTATGGTCCGGGATAATTAATTAATTTCTTATAGTTCCAGATGTTTATACTTTATATTTTGCCATGTCAAGTACTTACTGTGACCTATGCTAACAGTTTTGAGCAATTACTGTGACTTATCAGACCGCAAAATGATGTTTAGAGAACGATGTTAAACTAGCTTAAATGTTTTCCCTCGTGTTGCGTGTTCAGATTGTCCCGAGATTGATGCTAACTTCCCCTCACCACTGTGGCTGTATACTGTGTTGCAGGTAATATGTTGTGCACTTTTTATGTAACTTTTCATGATGTTTATTTGAATACCAGTCTGTGAGCAGCTTTTAATTGCTCGGATAAATGGCTCACATTTGTTAATGAGCTTAATGTTAGTAAGCTACTTGTGATTTTTTACACTTCTCATGTTAAATGTTGAAAGTGTTCTCAAAAGACATTTCATGTTATACAATGGTTATGTGGGGATTTTTCACTTATGATTTATGAGATAACAATATACACTATACGATCACACTAGGATGTAACTTTTATTTTAATTTTATATGGACAGGTTTCTGTATTTTATTTCATTTTATTATTAATTGACACAGAGGAAAGAGGACTTCACTGTGATTGTCCCGAGATTGATGCTAACTTCCCCTCACCACTGTGGCTGTATACTGTGTTGCAGGGAAGGACTGTAATAAAATACCCCATAATCCACCTGGTCGTCATCTGTGGTCTGTAGAAGCAACAGCAGTGTGGAGCTGCATCTCACAGATAGCTGTGACCCGTCACATATATATATATATATATATATATATATATATATATATATATATATATATATATATATATATATACCTTAGATAAAGCTAAGGTATTTTAGTTCAGTATGATTATGTAGGTTTAGTGTGTGTGTGTGTGTGTGTGTGTGTGTGTGTGTGTGTGTGTGTGTGTGTGTGTGTGTGTGTGTGTGTGTGTGTGTGTGTGTGTGTGTGTGTGTGTGTGTGTGTGTGTGTGTGTGTGGTACACTACAATATTAATTAGGTAGTACGTCGGTTTATAAGCTGTTACCTAACACCAAAAAACATGGTGCCATAGGATAAGTAGGCAGTGAAAAGTCTACAAGTATTAACACTGATCTGAATGACCAATCCAAACACTACATTCATCATTTCAACATAAATCGATCTTGGTAAAATAGTTTTGCCAGTCCATTTCTAATAAAGCGATAGGCCTAACCTTAGCAGCCTATATATATTTTAACCTTCCCATTATGATGTCCAAACATCTCTTTTAATATATGTAATAATATATATAATAAATGAACGCATGTTAAGATAAGATAAACCTTTATTACCCCAAGGGGAATTTGTCTTGCACTTGGGAGCCACATATAAGCACACAAAAACAAAACCAGCACAATAAGCACAAACCTGTGCACATACAGACACAGACAATGATAAACAAAATGAACGCATGTTTTCTGGTTCTGGGACTGGCTCGGAATCAAGTTACTTGTTGTTGACTGTAAATGGAGGAAGTAATGGACTCGCCCAGGTTGAGGTCTTGGGGGTGGGCGGGGCCGCGGAGGAAAACCTGGAGGAACCGGAAGTGCCAGAGGAACGAGTCGCCAGGTAGGAGCAGTAGTTAGCTAGTAGTGATTTAAACGGAAAGGCTGCGATGGGTCTGTTCGGGAGGACACAAGAGAAACCACCAAAAGACCTGGTGAGTTTGGGGGGATTTCGAGGGGCTTTTTATATACGTTTCTGGGAGTTGAATCCCTTAATGCTTAATGGCACGCTGTGTGTAATGTAAGCTAGCTTCCGGCTAACTGTCACAGGCTAGTTGGGTTCTTCCAAACTGTTGCTGCTTCTTGTTAGCTCACCAGTTAGCCTCGCCATTACATTCGCGTTGACCTTTTTATACAAAAAAATCACGTTACACGTTTAAACCCTTTACATACATACAGACGTATTTCATTATGTGTCCGCGTTGCTTTGATCCAATAGCACTTGTTCGCTGTGTTATATGTTTAGCACCGATAAGCAGTTAGCCTGCTATGCGTTCAAGCTAACACAAGTCAGATATAAACAAACCATGTTATGATCGCTTCAGCAAGTGTCATGGTCTGACAACGGACTGACTCTGACGCGTTGCTTTGCACAACATGCATACTAGTAGCAGTAGCACGCTCTGTTCTCAACTCGTTATTTATTTAAAAAATCCCTCCTTTTACAGATAAATGAATGGTCTGGCAAAATCAGGAAGGAAATGAGAGTGATTGACAGACAAATTCGAGGTGAGCCTCGGAGCATTTATTATATCTAGACGTGTTCTTGATGCTTTGGAAAGCATCACTGATGCGTTTTTTGTATGTACTGTAAACCAAATACTTCAGGCGTATCGTCTTCGGTACCCATGTAATGTAAAGCCAATCCATCCCCTTTCAGACATTCAGAGGGAAGAGGAAAAAGTGAAAAGGTCCATCAAAGATGCTGCCAAGAAGGGCCAGAGAGACGTGTGCATCATGCTGGCCAAAGAGATGATCCTGTCACGGCGGGCCGTCAGTAAACTATATGCCTCCAAAGCTCAGATGAACTCTGTACTACTCAGCATGAAGAATCAGCTCGGTGAGTGTGTGACGACTGCAGTTTATGTTAAGCATAGTCATGTTTTGTTAGGATTTTTTGTATGTGCCTCACATTTTTGGGGTGTTATTTGTGTTTATCCTCTTGAGGGTTAATAACAGAGTAATAACTAAGTTTTGATGTCTGATGTCTGTTCATGTGATCCTAGCTGTGGTGCGTGTTGCTGGAGCCCTTCAAAAGAGCACAGAGGTTATGAAAGCCATGCAGAGCCTCGTCAAGATCCCAGAGATCCAGGCGACTATGAGGGACCTTTCAAAGGAGATGATAAATGTCAGAACTGCTACACTCACAGTAGTTGTACTCGTACTCTAGATGTACTAGATAATGCATTGAGGCTTTTCACTGAAAGAAATGCAATGAAGTAAATCAAAATGATAGCCTCTGCTGTTCTATTCAGTTTGAGGGAACACAAAATGTGTAAAAATGTGATTAATAATACCACTACTACTAATAATAATAATAAAAAAAATGGCAGTAATAATAATCTGCCCAATAGGCAGATAAAAAACATATTGGCTGTAAACAATAGAAAATTGACTCAAACAAGCGCTATGTATTGTATCTCCTAGGCTGGCATTATTGAGGAAATGATGGAAGACACATTTGAAAGCATGGAGGATGGGGAGGACATGGAGGAGGCAGCGGAGGAGGAGGTGGACAAGATCCTCTTTGACATCACAGCAGGTATGATGCCTACAATCAGCTGAACTCTAAACAAACAGTTGCAAACTATGACTCATTAGTAATAATCATATTAGCTATAGTAGTTTTGTATATAAAAAACAAAGCAATTTAACTGTTGTGTATGTGCTCTTGTTAGGTGCCCTTGGAAAGGCGCCCAGCAAAGTTACAGATGCCTTGCCTGAAATGGAGGCTCCAGGAGCCACCGCAGCCTCAGAGGAGGAGTCAGAGGAGGACATTGAGGAGATGCAGTCGAGATTGGCCGCCTTGAGGAGCTAGAGCAGCCGCAGTCTGTCCTGCCATTGTAACGTTTTTTGCTCGCCCCTGAAAGGACAGAGACTATTTTGATTTACCTGGAATCTTTGCTTGTTTATTGTTTGCCTACATTTTCATCTTGGGTCATATGTGCTTTTTGCTAAGGCTTTTCTGTGTGTAAAAATTGTCTGGTTTTTTTTATGTTTAATCGATACAGCCAGAGCAAAAGCCCATCCGGACTAAACATGTGGGCAGAGTATGCCAAGGGTTGTCCACTTAATATCCAAAGCATGGTTTGAACGCCATATCACAAGACTTAAAAAGTGGTATTTTATATACAAGTATGTATGGGCCTATGGACAAAAACGCATTCTACTGTGCTCATTTATAATAGTGGTGGGTTGTCAGGCACTTTTTTCCAAAAAACTAACTACAGCGGGGTTGTTCTGCGTAAATTCTTTATCTGCATTTAATAGCCGATTATTTTCTGTTTAAATCCTCCTACCGTATCTGAAACTATTGGGTCTTTCAGTAGATATTTTCTGTACAGTCAAAATGTATCTATATTAAATGTGGCCCTATGTGGATGCAAGTACACTTGTTGGAATAACACATCTATAATTGTCTGAATGATTTAGGTTCATTTCATTCATTGTTCCCAAATGTCCTTCGGTGAGATATGTGGAAAATGAAATATTTAGTTGGAAAGGAGACCCTGTGTGTGTTGTTCTATATGCTCATTCAGTCGGTGTAATTGGGATAAGAGGAGCAGAAATGAAACGCTTTCCCTTTCATTAAAGTGGAGAAAGAGATTTGTTTTCTGAAAGCCACAGCCCTCCATCGACTGCCAGTAACTAGATCCTGCCCCCATTCTCTTCCTGGTGTCTGGAGACCAAACGTGGAACCGAGGTTCATGAAATATCCGGGCTCATGTTATAAACACAGATCTATCGTCCATACTACAATCCCAGCGTTGATCTGACTGTAGTGAACGTCTGTAGGGCCTACACGACGCACTATAAACCCAGTAGTGGAGGAAAAGCACACCCTGATCATCTCATCTTCCGGACGTCTGTAAGTACTACAAAGCCTGTGTGTTGTTTTGTGTGTGTGTGTGTTTTTGTTTTTTTTCCTTCTCTCTACCGTATGACAACAATGCCATCTATGGTTGACGATGATTATAGCACATCCACTGTTTATCCTGCACGTCCTTGGCTGCTGGGCTCCGCCGCGCCAGTCAGCACCTCCTCCCCGCAGACGGCGCGTCCTGCTCGGCTTCACAGCGCCATGGTCTCGTGGATTATTTCCAGACTTGTGGTGTAAGTATTATTATGATTATTGTTAATTTTCCCTCCCATTCCAATCATTGGCATACGCTGTCTTTTACGGCGAGTGTATGTTATATATATAGGCTATACCCTGCTCCTTGTCCAGGTGCAGCTAAGCAGTGGCTTTATATGGAGAGACAGAGATGGGCTTTTATTTCTAGTATAATAAAACCGTGACTCTGGTGTTTCGGAGGACCTGTGCTCCTCGTTTTGTATTTACAAGCGGTGTGTTTTTTAATCTTTTTTTAATTCATTTTTTTAAACAAAATGGTACAGCCTATAACCAGGCAACATTTTTTTTTTATTTCAACACCATTTAGCCAGATAAATGACGAGCGTGCCATTTACATAAATATTAAAAAAACCCACACAGACAAAAGGGCTGACTGGGATTGTACAGGAATCCCGTCGATAACGAGCAGGGGAAATGAGCTGTGAGGATATGTATGGCTGATATGAAATATCATATATAGGCTATATAGCCGCTGCCTGTCGTGAAACCCTAACAACCCGCGGATTTCGACCCAATAACGAGCGGACCGAGGTGATGTCATTTGAGTCCCGTCTTGTACCGTGATAAACCCAGGGATGGGTTCGCCTCCTCCAGTTACAATTCAAGTGCTGCTCGTAACACAGGGCTGTAGGTGATGTTAACGTGTGTATAATGTTACAGGCCTCGTGGTGCTAAGCGATTGCGATTGCGCCTATTGCCTAATGGGTTGTTTTCCTTCCTTGCGCCTTTTGCATCATAGGGGCTGTACGGCTGTATTATATATTATATACAGGCCTACTGACTTCCCAGCTAACGTAGGCCTACACATCTACAAGATCTGTTGCCTCACGTCAATTAAATTTAGATTACAGTCTCCTGTTACCAGCATGGGGGCCTATTGGGTTCCTGCTCGGTCACTGGGGACCGGTTCAGATAAACGACTTCGGGGACCCAACAAAACCTCCCTATTTCCAACCTTGGAGTGGACCACAGGCTACTTTATCGTTATACACCCCGGTGGCTCTTGGTCTTGGTCTTGTTTCCTGTGGGGTCTGTCGTGGTCTGTCGATGTTGTTCCCATTGCAAGGCCAACATGGTGCAATTTTATGTAGGCCAGTAATTTGATCAGGTCACACTCTCACAGCTGTTGCTTAGCCGCTGAACTCTTCTGTCTGCCCTGCAGTCCTGCAAGGAGTCAGCAGCACAGGTGTGTCTAAACTAGACACAACTTGTCCAAAGCACAAATGAAGGCTATATATATATATGTACTACTATACTAGTGTTTTAGTTAGTGATTTTGACGTTTGTGTGTGCATTTTCTGATCAAACAATCACCCCCTGCTGTGCATAGGTCTATACATAATGTTGCATAGCCTTCATGTGTCCACAGACACACATATTATAGAGTTGCACATACTTAAACAACATGGGTGATATTTTTGTTCTGTCTTCTAGACTTGTATTTGGTACACTATACCCTGCATATTCATCATATAAGGCGGTTAAGTCGAAAGATGTTAAAGAATATGTAAGTATGTCGCCGCTATGCTTTATAATCACATTTCAATATGTAAATGATTTGTTGTTGTCAATGATTTTTCCTTGTTCCCTTTCAGGTAAAATGGATGATGTATTGGATAATATTTGCCTTATTTACCGCTGCAGAAGTATTTACGGACATGTTTCTATGTTGGTAAGGGGCATTTCTTTTGAATAACAACAAATGTATGTTAAGTCGATTGTTGTGGCTAACAATGATCACTCATAGATAATACAATGTCAACAGGAAGGGAAGACAAGTGACATTAGAGGTGCTTTATCATTGTTGTACCTTTCCTGCAGGATCCCCTTCTATTATGAGCTGAAGATAGCCTTTGTGGTGTGGTTGCTGTCCCCCTACACAAAGGGATCCAGCGTCCTATACAGAAAGTTTGTTCATCCCACGCTGTCCTCAAAAGAGAAGGTGAACTCCCTGTCACCTTGTCCCACCTTCCCTTCCTTTCCCTTCCTTTCCCTTCCTTTTCCCCTTCCACGCCAAGGGAGATTCACCGTGGTTAAATTTGTAACACTGTGCCCTGTATAATATGTTGGTATTCATGTTTCTGGACATTCAGCTGTCCAGAAGACAAAAGCCCATAGTCCAATTTGTGTTTGACACTTTATCATAACTGATGATTTGTGGGTGTGTGTTCAAGTGAAGCAGAGGTGTTGACGGTATATATTCCACATCTCTCTTCTTACCGTTTCACTTCAGTCTTCAGTTCAGATCTGATTAGTCTTAAGTTCAGTAAACACACCAGCGAGAGTTGAATAAACACCAATAGCCGGAGGCCTCGAAGTACAAATAGTGCGTCTTTTTTCTTTTAGAAACCTACAATAACACGTTGTCAAAGAATGCAAATGAAGACAGTAATGTGGAAAACATACACTAAGATGTAATAATAACAATAAGAAGAATACTAATCATAATCCTCATCATAATTTGGTTTCCCTTGGGCCCTACCCACAGACAGTGTATGTTGTTTTGTTTTTTTTTAATCATTTTATTAATGGGTTTTGTTTGTCGGTTGCAGGACATTGATGACTATCTCTGCCAAGCGAAAGACAAAAGCTATGATACCCTGGTGCATTTTGGGAGGAAAGGATTAAACGTAGCAGCTGCGGCTGCAGTCATGGCAGCGTCAAAGGTACTGCTGAGTGTGGACATTTCAGCTGTACTGTCCAGCAGATGGCTTGTTGTTATTCGTGTGTCTTTTTCTTTTTGTTTGTAACATGTTGAATTTGAAAGACTCTTGAATAGGGATGCTACTCTTTGTGGAGTATGAATAGGAGACAACAACTGTGTATGGGCGTGGTTGAGTGCGTGTGTGTGCGTGTGTGTGTGTGTGTGTGTGTGTGCGTGCACGCGCTGTGTGTGTGTGTGTGTGTGTGTGTGCGTGTGTGCGTGTGCATCCTCACAAGTGTTCTCTTCCACCAATACATGAGTGTAAAACGCCTCTAAGTCTGCCTGCTGAGCATACTCCTCAGCACTGTTTGAGTTACTGCTACCATTGTTTGTTTACCTCCCCTAGCCGTTCTGACATTTGAACCTGCTCTGTGCGCTCCAACACTCCAGGGCCAGGGAGTTCTGTCTGACAGACTGCGAAGCTTCAGCATGCAGGACCTGTCGTCCTGCCAGTCGGACTCCGACACCGTCACCGGTCAACACGAGACGGCTTCACAGCACCGGGCCAGGACCATGATGCGCAGCAAGTCGGAGAGCTACAGCAAAGGTGGGGTAAAGCCGTGTTCTTACTGACTGATCACAGCCGGTGATAACCAGGTCTGGTTTCTGGGTGTGGGCTATTTGTGCTATTGTTATCAGGACAGCATCGTATTATACGGTTGGCCTATTATTAAAAGGGGTGAAGTTTTGACAGCTTCGACATCGAGATTAGCCTTAGCCTCCTGTGGTATCTAAATATTGTATAGTGCAGGGTGGCGTTACAAAAACACACAATCTGCAGATATTGTGCATGCCCTTGCCCTCCTGGTTTCCCCCTCATCCTGAAGCCGACTTCCTGTTTGGAACAGGGTTTCAGCCACAGGTCACTACAGGGCTGCCTGGCTATGCACATGGGCTTACAACCTATAAAGGTTGTACCTTGAGCTTGTTCCATTGTTCTGAAATGTTCCCTATAAACAACGTTTTACTGCTGTAGGTAGTGTACACTTTACAGACTGCAGTTAAATTATTAATGCATTCCAGCCACACTTTTCACTTGAAACACTAAAATATACTAATCGTTGTTGACAAGAAGACAGCAATTGCTTCTTTAAAATCATTGCACAACCGGAATAATATATTATAATATATATAACTATGAACTTCAATTAATTTTTAACTTCACAAGTAACTAAATAAGTATTATGTATTGTTATTATTATTAAATGGTGAGCTGATCTACTAAACACAATACATTTGAATGAAAAACTTTTATCACAAACTAACTATGTAACCCAACTAAATTTTACTAAAATGAACGGAAACACTGTTTTTATTGATGATTGTGTTGGCACATCGCTCATGTATATGTAAGTGTGAAGCAAAGGAAATGGAAGTGCAGTAGAGTCGGCATACGCCTGCGGATAATGAAGTACAGGGAGTTCACAGAGGTCCTGAAGGAACAAATTGTATTTTGGGTTTGGTTTATAGGATCACGTTATGCCTGCTTGGGCTAACATTATCTTCTTATCCTGTGTTCTTCTGAGCAATGGTCCAACCATTATGATAAAAATCTTTCATAACCCCCGACCGCACAGAAATATGTTGCAACCCTTCAGCAATTACAGCGAAACACTGGAATGCCACTTCCACTTTAATCGGGTGTTTCTGTATCCGATCCTGTTCTTGATTCCTCCTGCCATCCTCTTCCATGGCACCAGGGCAGGATGATTTTGACATGGCTGAATATGAGGTCTTGGGCTTGGACCACTGTAGCACCGAGGAGCTGCTGTCCCAGACTCTCTCACCCTCTGAGCCCCTGGCTGAGCCTATGACCCCCTGGCCCTCTCCATCCTTCACCTTCCCAACCCCGACCCCGACCTCAACCCCGGGCCCTGCTCCCCAGACACATGAGGAGGGTGAAGAGTCGGGGAGAGGGGTGCAAGTGGGGTCACGCTCACCCCAGCTAAGGCTGATTAAGAAGAAGGCCCCGGAGGTACTGCCCAGTGAATAGTAAATGACCACCCATGAAGAGTGGTGATTAACCTACTCACTCCCTAATATGTACAGCTATGCATCCAACTAAATCATTTGGAGACCGAAATTCCTTAACTAGGGGACTTGGGATGCTTGGAGTGCTACTAAACATGCAGTGTATGTTTTTTTTGTTTTTTTTTTGCTGTGTATTGTTTAGTTACAAGAGCTCACAGGTTGGGAGGTGACCAGTGGAAAAGGTCGGACACTTCTGATGGGATTCAGATGGACAAACGGATTGATTCTGTTTGTAGTTCAATGCAATGTAACTTTACATTTAAAATTAGAAACTGTTCACATGACAAACTGTATTCTCTGCCAACCTGTCCACTCGGACCTTTCTAAATATAACGCTTGCTTGCAACTGTCACGCACAACTGTGGATTTGAAAATAGTATAAAATGTTTTTTTCAAATCACTGGTTGTTCTTTGTTAACCCAATGCCTTCTCCCCTCTCCGTTTTTAAAACACACTCTATATTTGTCTCTTCTCTTTTTAGCCTCCTCCTAGAGTCTTAAGGCCGCTCACAAGATCCAGGAGTGCCCTTTCTTCACACAATGAAGCCATGTGAAACCCTATCCTCAAGACTACTTCAGCTGCCTTCACTGCAAAAGAAAAAAGAAATACAGAAGAAAAATAATGTATGGCCAAAAGCTACATGTATTTAGCAGCCTTGTTAAGGAGTAGGGTAACCAAAGTGACTTAAGACCCTTCTGTGTAAAGTAAATACCTTGAGGGACATGCTTTTCAAAACAAAAGATGAGGTGTCTGATACTGATGCTGGTCACAAGAATGGATGGATTCCATACCGACAGACATTTGGATTTTATGTTATTGTGCTCTGTGTGTATGTATGTGTGTGTGTATGTACATCTCATGTGATTCTCATTGCATTTGTTCCGTTGTTTTTATATCGGTTGCCTGGTTGGTCTTCCTTGTCCTTTGTCCACTGACTTTTTTTTGTCGCTGTTCAACAGAATGTATTGGCCGAACGTCATGTCAAAAATTGTTAGTGACAAAGTCCCACTCAAGGAGTAGCTCTCGCAGACACCCCTGAGTCAACCCCGTTGAAATGAACCGCTTCTGATACCTGCTGACTTTAGTTTGTAGCGAGAGCTGCTCTAATTGAATCTGTACGGACACATTCTTAGTTGGTCAAACAGTGATATGCCAAATAGGGTCTAAGAAGGTAACTGCATTAGTAATGGAGAATGTCAACAGCATTGTCATGCATAAACCGACTTGCATGAAAGCCTTGAAAAGCTAATTGGAAAAACAAACATGTTTAATATTTCCACTGTTGGCTGTAGTATTTTTATTGAATTGCACTTGTTAGATAATTACAAATATTGTCCTTAATATTAAGGAAGAGACTAAATGGGTGGCAGGAAATGGCTGGTCATCACTACCAATCATTGCACTCTTATATTTGTGTATTACCTGTAATCACAAGGTAAAAAGTATTTACACACCAAGAGCAGATCTGTGGAGCTGTTTTGAGAAAATGCTGTCAAATTCAAAACAGATTCACACTTTGTCAAATGTATTCACCATTTTCTGTTTCTGATTTAAAATTAAGATTTGTTGGAACAGTTAAGAATATATATAAACATCCTTCATTTAAAATCACTGTGTAAAATGACGTCACTGAGCAATTCAGATCCCAGGGGTCTTTAATTAATTTTATGAACACAAGATCACATGATTAATTGTATCGGTTGGCAGGTTTCTGATATCACTTTCCAACAGTTCAAATTGTGGATTTTGTTTTGCTAGTGAGAAGTGATATGCTTGGCTCTTGATGTCGCAGCGCTGAATTTAGTTGGTTCACCTGTGTATCTGGCAAAACAGTTTTACACACTCTGTCGAATGTGTCTGTCTATGATCGCAGGAATTTAATCAAGCAATCGTGTAATTTACTGTATCTTATTGAGGCAGTTGGAAGTTTGAAACAAAAGCTTCTCAGGTACAAATGTTCTGTTTACACCCTTACTCACTAATGTTGTAGAGATACTGTTATGCACACACATTTCCTTTACATAGCTAAATGGTCGAAACTATTGGCATTTACTGTGATGACGAAACTCGGAAATCTGTGTTGCAGCATTAGTTGTCTTTTTCCTATAATCAAGAAATTCATAAAGTAAAATAAAATAATTACACCATTGATATGTAGCAGATTTGTATACATCTGTGAAGAATATGCATTCATCATTGCATGGTTATTAGTTTTTATGAAAATGGGTTTTAAGTGAAATAGTGTGAACCTGTTTTTGGCCTTATCAATGCATTACTGATAAACACTTTGTAATCATTTCATTTAGTGGTTTCTGGAATATATATGTATACACCTTATTTAATAACATTGCGTACAATCTTTTCTGGCAGGCCAGAATGTCAGCAGTCTTTAAAACTGTGGAGTCTAAAGGAGTAATGTGCATGGCTACCAATTTATTATTGTTATGCTTCTGTTGGTGAATTGACATACAGCCATTAAATATGACATATAACTGATACTGCTTATGTGCTTTAATATATGATCTCCTAAAACACACACCAGGGTATGGTATTATTATTATCCACTTAAAATCTGATTGAATTGTATTAAGGCAGAGGTACAATTTATTTCGGCTCTGATAAGTCTCACTTCAATAATGGCAGTGGTTTTGACCTTGGACCAGCAACTGCCACATGTTGTGATGTTACTAAGGGGTACACATATCAAGTGAAATAGCCAAGGGTTTGTAATTAACTATAACACTATAACAATTAACTAATTATGTTTTGGATGTCATAAGATAAGTGGGAAACCCATGACCAAGTGTTGACAAAGGAATGGGTGAGTCAAAATACAACTTTATTACACCATATTCAAAGACAATAAACAAACACGATTTATACTTTCAGGTTGACACGATCATGGTATTTAAAGTATGGATCATCAAGGTACCAATTTCTTCTTTTCCAGAACGGACCCGTCATTTTATCCAAAAGCTTGCTCTGGGTTTTGTTACAAAACACTTGTTGCCTCAACCGGTACCGCCTGGCAGGCATCTTCTTCCATAGTTTTTTCTTGTAACCGGCCTGTTTATTGAAAGAAAGCGGAGAACATTCTCACCTTTATTATACATACATACATACATACATACATACATAATGATCCTGTTGTTCAGGAGTTATCAGAAGTCAGTATTGATTTTGGCATTGGTTTTTAGCACAATATTAGTTTTTTTAAATATATCCCCTCCACAAAAGACCAATGATCTTGTACCTGCCGCCTGACCCAGAGACCACAATGCAGCCTCAGGAACCTCTTCACCACGGACTTAACCGACTTCTTCTTTGCTTTCCGTACCCCAAAGTAAGTCAGGTTTCGGCTTTGCTGCACACCCAAGTTAGGAAGCAGAGGTGCAACACTGAAAAAAAGATAGGAAAAGAAAAACAATTCACTTACATCATTCTGATCATTTCCAGTGTCAGCACTATAACTCAGTGTGGCGATGGCAGCCATTGTCATACATTGTGTACCGTTGCAGGATGCCTCCCTGGGCTGGCAGACATGACTTGGCGGCCACAGAGGTCCAGATAGTCGCTGCAGCACATCTCTGGGGCGGCTGAGGACGCGTCATGGTGGACAACCGGCAGACGCCGGCTGCCCTGGTGCAGCACAGCAGGGGCCTCAGCAGGCCTATGCAGACAGGTTTATTAAAGCACACACACAATACAATAAATAGGTATCTGCCACGGATAGGGTACGAAGTTAGCGTTGGGGTGACAGATTGGGGAAACCTATATGACGACATACTGACATATTGACATAGCATGGTGATGAGGGTTGCGTGCATTAGCTTTGTAGCTGCGTTAGCTAATGTATGTGATATCATGACAGTTATCGTCTCTGTTCATATTATGTGACACATGTCAAAACGACGCCATTACATTGGCACCGTTTTTATTATGTAAGCTCCCGAACACAAATGTTGAAAGGTACGTACCAGGGACCTTCCTCACCAAGGCCGCCGCCATGTTTATTGTAAACCTACTACGGCAAGCTAAAGGGACAAGCTGCACGATTTTGTGCAAATGTATAATGCCCTCTGGAGGTCGAAGTGATTTGAATGTAATGCAATGCATTACATTGCCTTTTGAAAAGTATAGTCTATACATTTTCTTAATACTAATAAATTCATATTTTTGTTATAGGCCTATAGTAGTTGTTTAATTAGTATATTGACAACATACACCTTTTTTTTAACGTGTAATTATTTGATATTCCAAACACAATTTTGCAACAAGAAAGGCAAAAACAGGCAAACACAGCCACATAGTAATCTCTGTCAGAAACACTATTAGTCATGTCATTGTTAAATTGTAAAAGTTAAATTGTGGTCCAGCCCAGGTTGATAACTTTTTATTTGTTTTCATTAAAACACGTCAATATCTTTTTAAATAAGACAGATGAAAAACATGAAACACAGGAATCAATGGAAAAAAAACAACGTTAGGTACCGCAATCAAATGCATAAAAAATGACTTTGTACAACCAACAGCTTATCACGAAAGCAGAAACACCCAGCAACTGCAGAGATGTGAGTGCAACATAAACATTTTACAGTAATTTAGAGAAACTCAATTTGCACAAATTGCTCAACATAAGACAGGTTTTTCAGCAGACAGACGTGTTCTCATCAAAATTCACAAGCAACTCTAAATTAATTTGCCTCATTTACAAAAAGGGAATGTTTCAATAATCCAATAAAAAAAACTACAACAGTGTCAGTCAACGAAACATGGAGAATTGTCAGTAAAAAGTACCACAAAAGAGATCTTCCACACGGTGTTCAATCAACAAAGCTATGTGCTTTAGGGACTTTTCTTTTTTGTAGCCACAGTAGATGCACAAGCAAATATAAACACACCGCTTCTATGTCCATGTCTAGTGAGGACCGGGACACATCTTCAGTCAAGCCAGGACCAGCCGCTTTGCTGTGTTCATCACCAGCCAGCGTATACAGGTTCTGCGTCGCAGGGGATCCCGTAGTATCGACCTTGGGGACGCTCCTTGCGGAGTAAGGGCGTGCGGGCGGCGGACAGCTCTCCGTCCGTGTCTCTCTTTCGACGGAGAACCATCAGGATGACAAAGAGCATGGCCACTGGAGAAACAAAAAATGATGGGGGGGGGGGAGGGGGGTGTTGATTTTTAATCAGGCACAAAAGTCCAATCATTTACAGTATTACTACAAGTAGACAAACATTTTTTTACAGTCCAAAGTCTATGTAAGACTAAGTCCAAAATAATGTGAGGGCCAGGCCCTCATCAAAGCCAAACCAATAGAGCCAGTAGAACCGGATCTTCATTCTCTGTTTAACAAACGGTGCTGCGGGCAATGTTGAGCTCCTCCTTAATAATATTAACTCAAAACTCTTCATGCTTTTTCCACATTACTCACCCCCTGATCCAATTACCAGCAAAGCAATCGTGACCGGGGCGAGTTCACAGGTCTCTCCAGACTTGCGGAAAAACGTCTCCATGCAGTAGCCAGGGGAGGTGCTGCCCGCCGCACAGAAGGCATCACTGGGGCAAAGGATGGGGCTCACATCTGGACTCTAATAAAGGACATACTGTTAATAAAATCATCATGGAATTACAGTCTGATGGCACAGCCCCTATGGCAAGGGGGTCATATGAAAAAGTATTAACAAATATGTGCGTGGGGCACCCTCTAGTGTTAAAACGGCGTAATGGAAAAGGAAAAGTGTTGCTATCCAAAACATGTGACGTCAATAAACCCATTAAGGGTTATATGTACCGCAACACATGTTTTCAGCATTACGTTGTGTGTTGACAGATTTTGTGGCTCAATATTATATTTATTATTATCTAAGTTAGTAAACACTCACAGGACAGTAGTGGTTTTCTGGGCAGACATCACAGTTTTCCTGGCCCCAGCGGACCTGGAAGAATCCACTGCTGCAAATTTGACACATGGTCTGAGGAGCCGCCTTGTGCATGCCTGTACAAAAAAACCAAAACAAAACTTTGAATATCTGAATCTCATGCAAAAATCCCCTTGGTCTTTATCACTACATCTCTACCGTTGTATATTTGACAGCTATTAACAGTATTAAGGTCTGTTGCTTTATAGTTTTTTTAAATTAAAATAAACAGTTACCTGGCCGACATTGAGTGCATTCTTTTGAAGCCAACTGAAGGGATTCTGTGCCAACAGGACAGACTGGGCACTGGGCACAATTAGAGGAGCTACCGAAAGAAACAGAATATATTTGAATGGACGTGTCAGATTAGATTATGAAGTACAAAGCAGTGACTGCTGTGGTTTATATTTCACAGTGGCAGATAGATGACCTAGAAACAAAAGCAGAACCCTGGCCACTTTGTAACTAGCAGGTACAATAACCAATAATTTTTCCAGAATAATCCACAATAATAATTCAATAAATTTCAATTTACAAGACAATGGATATTAGCTGCCTGTTAACTAAATGATTGTGTTAGCTAAAGCCAGTCCTATTCTGATGACAGAAATTCACAATTCAACTGGACAACAGACCACAGAAAGATGTTAAAGAGTTTTGGCATTCAGTAAATACAAGTCTCACTTTAAGCAAACTGTTCATAAGTTTACTTTGTGTGCACCCAACTACTTTGGGTGGCCAACTAATCCAGTTAGACAACACATCAGTTGTTTTGATTTATCCATGGTTACATTTGCATGCTCAATCTTAAGTAATGTTTATGTTGGCATTGAATTTATCTTAGCCATTCTAAACAAAGTGTGTGTTCAATTAAAACATCATACTGCCAATGTCTAACTCCAACTAAATATATCATTTAAAAACCTCAGCTTCGCTGAAACACAAGTGTTTTTGTCTCAGCTGTATCCATGCAACCACTGTTATTGCGATGTTTTCAGAAAGCAGAACCATGAGATATGAGCATGTGATGCTGTTTAGACAGAACTAATCACAGAAGACAAGGCGGGACGGAGGGAGGGAGGGAGGGAGGAGCAGTCCTCTGGGCAGCTTACTTGCAGTAGGTTCCCTGAGGACACGGGTTACATGTCTTGGAAGCTGGCTGGGATGAGAAGAAGCCTGAAAAATATATAAAAAATAATATGTGAATATATACTGTATATATATACTGTGTATATACAGTATATATATATATATATATATATATATATATATATATATATATATATATATATATATATATATATATATATATGTGTGTGTTGATTGAATGTCACCAATGTATCTTTCAGTCAGTGCTCAAGGGAAAACGTGAGCTAGTATGAATAGATGTTCAAATTTTAGATGGAAATATTATGCATGTATCATCATCATCATCATCATCATCATCATCATCATCATCATCATCATCATCATCATCATCATCATCATCATAAACCTACAGTATGAATCATTGCAACATTAAAAATAAGAAAAATGTTTTTCTCACCTTTTTCTTTACAGACCAAATTGATTTATAGAGAAAAAGTTCAAACGGGATAGATTTGAACTTTTGTACTTTTTTAAGGGTTGAAGATAAGAAGATACCAATGCGGACGGTATAATATACCGTACATATCATTTTGTCTACAGGAATACTGTTGAGAAACCAGACCTGTGGTGCAGCTCCTGCAGGTGTCTGCACCAGTCACGTTGCTAGCAGATCCCACAGGGCAGGACTGACACATGGAGCCACCAGTGACACTTGAAGTAAAAAAAAAAAAGGAGAAGAAGAACAAGAACAAGAACAAGAAGAAGAACAAGAACAAGAACAAGAAGTTCCTTGTTTACATACGGTACACAAGGCAGAGCACAGTTAAATCAATAAATAAACAAAGCATGTCATGCATTCTCAGTTTTCTGAACAATAGTGACTATTTCCCCGGGCGCTGCAGTGTGGCTGTCTACTGCTGCTGGTGAGCTAGTCATGGGTTAAATGCAGAGATCACATTTTATTGTTTCAAGTTGATTCTTCTATTATGTGCATAATGGCAACGGATATTGATTCCATAATGCTCTCAATTACATAGTCTACAAAGCAAATTCAAACAGCATGACACGTATAACGATGAGGTTACTTTGAGTAGAAGCCCGGACTGCAAGGCAGACACTGCTGCTGTCCAGCCAGCGGCTGGAAGGACCCTCTGGCACACAGGAGACAGGCTCCGGGGAACAGGCAGTATCCAGGGTCCGGGCAACAGGAGCACATCAGGGTCTCTAGAGCAAAAAAACCACAGGAACATGATCTTTACTCCCTCAGTTTCCTCTGTCCATTTTCACATTCTCACCCATCAGAAGAAGCCATCTTCATGTTTTGTGCGTGGTTTGCCAGAAAACATAGATTAAGGGATAAATAGCAAACAACATGACAGTGATTTGAGGCAATTTAGCTGCACTTCGTGTTAACATTCATTGGGGCCCGGACCAAGAATGTCTCATGACATGTAAAAAAAAAAACGTCATGAGAGTTGACAATGACAGGGGTCTGACAGAGTTGGCGTTCAATGTCAGCACTTTCTTTGCACAATTCTGCCCACTATTGCCTATGTTTCTTTTTGGAAGCCATGATTTCTCAGCAACTATTTCATAATGACATCAAGAGCTAAATTGAATGACCCAACAATGTTTTAGTCAGCAGATAAAGTGTGACACAACACACGTTGTTAAAGACCGATAAGATACACACACACACACAGGACCGACTTACAGTCACTTACATCAGCCAACTGTCAAATAGAGCCGGGCGAAAAAGGGGGAACGTCATTGACGAGCATCCATAACGCCGGCCATCATCATCAGCCATCGAGAAACTCACCGTTGTCATAGTGGGACCCCGGGGCGCAGAGTTGACAGGTGGAGGTGTTGACAGCCAGGCAACCCGGGGCGCTGGTGCTGAGCATCATGGGAGTCGCAGTCACATCAGTCACATCAGTTGCAGTCCCATCAGTCCCATCAGTCACATTCTCACTGCTGGCCGTGGTGCTCACTGCGGCCGGGGCGAGAGTTGTCTGGGATACCACCATGCCTAGAACATTTTTTTTTAAAAAGGATCATGTGTTTCTAACTTGAGACTAGTGTTGTCTCAGACATTTAAAAGCAACATGCAGGCTACCAAACTTTGGCACAACACACTTCATCTCCAAGCTCCTGGAGGCTGTGAGGACTCAGCCCCGTGATACCAGGCAGCATTTGGTCACGGCCTGCCTTCACGCATTTCATCAAGTTTGTTGAACCAGTTCAACGTTGTTTTTCCCAACCGTTTTTCTCACCTCCAGTGAGTGGAAAGGCGAACAAGGTCGTACGTGAGCAGCTGAACAGATGCCATATTGTGGTAATAATCACATTAGCGAGGTGCTTAACTACTTTGTCGCCTAGGAGCCATCCTCTTCTTATTATTATATTCACACAGAGAGGTCATATGATTTCTGGAGCAACATGTTGCTGCTCAACGTAATCCGTATAGTTTGGTTCAACTTCATTTCAACTTAACTAGAAAAAAAAGTCCAGTATGAGATTAGAAATATAAACCTGAATGAACGCCAGATGTAGGCTATTTATTTTATTTTTTTGTAAAAAAATAAATAAATAGGCCTACATAAAATCAGTCCAACGCCAAACATCATGTATAGATAACATAAAGATGTATTTTTATAACTCGCATTTAAGCTGCCACCTAACAAAAACACCGTATCACGTATATCCAACGACCAAACCAAACACACGGACCCACAGTGGCCACCACCACCACCACCACCACCACCAGCAGTCTCCACCACCACCACCATCATACCAGCAGTCTCCACCACCACCACCACCAGCTACGTACCCAGCAGGCAGACGGCGGCGATCGTGGCCGCGACGCCGCGACATGCCATGCTCCGCTGCGGCTGGAAGAGGCTCACCCGCAGGACGGCTTCACGGCCAGCTCATCCCTGACGGACCGGACTTCACGATGGTGGTCGTCGTCGGTGTCGGTGAACAACCAGGATCACAACCCTGGGATCACAACCTGGCGGGGCTTCGCGTCGGGGTCATGTCATGTGACAAGTGCGCATCATGTGATTTTTTTTCTTTCACTGAGGCCGGGACTCAGCAGCGGGAACTGGGCAAGAAATGGGCTGGATCATGTGCTGACGCGTTGCAGACAGCAGGGGGCGCTGGTGGGACGGTCGTCGTTGAAATAATATATGACGTTCAAAAGGTTTATGGGAGCATATCATATCGTTAACGAATACAACAAAAAAACAAGTTCTGATAATATCAGTTATCAGAACAGTTTTTTTTGTTGTATTCGTAACTATATGATATATATATATATATATATATATATATATATATATATATATATATATATATATATATATATATATATATATATATATATATATATATATAGTTCCCTACATTTATTTATTTTATTTTACTTGAATTTTATTTTACTTTTATTCTTATCTCTACTCTCTACTCTACTTTCTATATTCAGCTAAGAGTTTTTTGTTTACTGCTTATTTAAGAGTTTATTGTTTATCTTATATTGTATCTTTCTATACCTCTTCTATTTTTAAGTGTTTAAGTGTTTTGGAAGCTGCTGGAAATTCAATTTCCTTGAGGGAGTCATCCCAAAGGGATCAATAAAATGAAGTCTAAGTCTGATAGGCCTACTGTTTACATAAACTTACATAAACACAATTAATTCAACTCAAATAGCCGTGAAACATCCACATTGCATCCACTTTATTCACTTCAAATTATAAAATAAAGTGTTCACACTAATCCATGGCAATAATAAACATTTCATAATTAAAGGGTTTTTTTAAAACATATTTTAAATATCCTTTTAAGCCTATACATGTAAACGGATGGGCCTGTGTAGACTGAAGCACATATCTATGTGTTGAGTGTTTTCCTGTGAGAGACAGCATCAGGGGCCTCCTTCTGTATCTGACGCTCTAAGCTTCTCTCCAACTCTGCCCAGTGTTGTTCCTCTTGCTTTTCCTGGGAAGAAAATGTGATAGTTAAAATAAGAAACTGACGCTAAGCTGCTGATACAATACACTTGAAACAAAGTCTACAGCCCACTTCATAAAAGAACATGGGCTGCTCTGACGTGCTGATAGATTTCATCGTCACCTGCTTGGGTTTCCAACTCTTAACGTTGTGCACGGACGCCATCTCAGAGGCTTTGGTCTTGACGCTCTCACTTTGTCTCAGCCTTTGCCTTTCTCTCTGTTTCTCCTGCAGGGTCTTCTGCAGCGCCAGCACTCTCTCATCCTCGAACCCAGTCTGCTGCTGTGCACTCAGTCTCGTCTTCTTCTCCTCTTTCCTGCCATCCACATTAAGAAAATTTAAAAAAAAAAAATCATAACCCTGTCTTAGTTAACACTGTATTACTTAAATACTTTAATACTTGAATAATGCTGAAAATAATCTTTCTTACTTTCTTACATTCGCACAACATTGGGTCACAATAGTTGTATTCAATGTGGCTTACAGCTTAACTGGGTCCCTCTCAAAGTAACTCTTAAAAGAATTGCACTGTGACTCCACTCAGTGTCGCTCTTGTACTTCCTCACTGACCTGAGCGTGGCCGCCTGCGCCAGAGCCTTCCTGCGGAGTTCGACGGCGTCCAGCTGCTCCAACAGAAGCTGCTCTTACAGCTTAACTGGGTCCCTCTCAAAGTTACTCTTAAAGAATTGCACTGTGAGTCCATTCAGTGTCGCTCTTGTACTTCCTCACTGACCTGAGCGTGGCCGCCTGCGCCAGAGCCTTTCTGTGGAGGTCGATGGCGTCCAGCTGCTCCAACAGAAGCTGCTCTTTGTCCTGCTTCTCCCCCAGAATACGCTCCCGTCTCTGCTGCTGCTCGCGGCACTCGGCCTCCTTCAGAAGGGCCAGCCGCTCCCTCAGCTCTGCCAGGGACATCTCCCCGAGCAGGGCATGGCCCGCCGTCTGGGACACAGCGGGCGGAAAGGTTGTATGAATACAAATGGTAGAGAACTTGGTAGAGATCTGGATGTTAGACCTGTTCTGGTGGCTGGTGTTAGGGTGAAATTAAGTAAGTAAGTAAGTAAGTAAGTAAGTACAATTGTATTTATACAGCACCTTTCAAAACCTAGGTTACAAAGTGCTTTACAAAAGGATAAAAGGTTAAAAGAACATGAGAAGGCATCACGAATCAAGATAATGTACATGATGACTCAAGTATAAAAACACTTAGGTCTTCAGCTGTGACTTAAAACACCCAAAAGAGTTAGCTGACCTGACTCCCAGGGCGAGTTAAGCCAACGCATAAGGCAAGCACCACTCACCTCCGTTTCATCGACAAACTTGTGTCTGATGGGCCGCACGGATTCGATAGCTCGGATCTCCTGGATGAGCTGGAACCTCCTGCTGAGCTCCTCCTGCTCCTCCTCCAGAGCCTGGCGAAGGAGCTCCCGGTTCTGCTGCGAGACTTCTTTCACTGTGCAGCGTAAACACGGGTTTGCGTATCATTCAGCCAGGACAATATAGGGCGAAAAAGGCCATATACAGTGAGGCGTGAGTAGCGTGAATCAAGATGGTCCACATTTGGCGCCATGGTGGAGGAGACAGACATACCGATGTGCTGCTTGAACTCCCGCAATTTCATCTTGGCCGCCTTGGAGTTCTTGTGTCCTTCTGCCACCTGCTGCACCAGGTCCCTCATCCCTTTCTCTTCCTGCAGTCTTTTCTTGGCGTATTTCTGCATCAGCTGAATCGTCTGTGATATGAGAAGCAAAAAAAACATCAATGACATCACTCGTTTGGGGGGGGGGAGGGTGTTGGTCATACATGAGAGCCAACAGAACACTGGTTTCATTGTTGGACATTTAACACTTTTAGACACTTACATCCAAAGTGACTTAGAAGTGATGCCGGGAAGCGTCAAAGTATACAAGCGAAAATTAGAGTAAAAAACATTTTTACGTTTTTCAACCAAAAAGAAACCAAAAAGCAACAACAACAGGATAGAGAAGCTATATCAGGAATGAGGAAAGAGGAGCCCAAACCAACCTCTTCCTTCTTGCGTTGTGCGGTCTTCTGGTTGCGCTCCATGAGCCGGCTGCGGGCCATGGCGGCCTCCTCGTAGCTGATGCGTCCCTCCAGGCGCCGGCGCTCCACCTGGGCCAGCTCCTCCTGAAGGTCCCTCTCCTGCATCTCCTTCTGCCACTGGAGGAAGGAGGAGGGCTCACGCTCCCCCTCCACCAGGCGCTCCATTCTAAGTGATATTACACACACACACACACACACACACACACACACACACACACACGTGCACGCACACACACACACACACACACACACACACACACACACACACACACACACACACACACACACACTCCATTTACACTCTACAAGTTGAGAAAATGTCAAAATCGAAATGATCTTTATTTTAGATTATGTAATAAAGAACATTTTCTGATGACAGGACAATCATTTGATGGCATGACATTTGGCCATTTATGAACAGATAAGTATACACAGGAAACAAGGTCAAGAGACCTCAGGCAGGAATCAATGGTTAGTGTACCAGCCTTGGAGGTGTTGTTGGCTTGAGTGAGAACAGCTCTTTTGGTTTCAGTGGTATCAATTCATGTGCTTTACCTTTTCAGCTCCTGCTCCACCTTGCGGTTATACAGGGCTCCCTCCCTCAAGATGGCTGTGTTGTTGAGCTTGATGGGCCAGTTGCTACTCTATATTGGAGCCAAGAAAAACACGCACGCAGGCAGGCAGGCAGGCAGGCAGGCAGGCAGGCGCACACGGACGCACGCGCACATACACACACACACACACACACACACACACACACACACACACACACACACACACACACACACACACACACACACACACACACACACACACACACACACTTCTGTATTGAAGCAGAATAGATTCATTAATCGTAACTATTTTCTCTAAAAAATACAACACATTTTCTTGTGATTTTTTTGTCTCACTACCTTGTGTGTAGCTGGAACTCCAGAAGAACGAAAAGACTCAAACTTGAGCTGAGAATCAATATCTTCCCTGATCTGGGACAGCACATTCTGCAGAAAACCGGTTGTGTAAACACATGAAGGTGAAAAACATTCATATTCATCATTTAAATTCAAACTGGCCAACCCTCCCGAAAAACCATAGTCCTTACCTCTGTCTGCATAGACTTCTCCGGATTTGCGCATTGGAACTGTTTCATATTCACTTCGTATAACATTTGCTTGGTTGAAAAAAAGACAAATATCATTTCAACTGCTATTAGGATGGATACAAAGGCATAAACCTTACAACAAGTCCTTGTTGTAACTGAATAAATAGGACTCGATAACTAATAGAAAGAAAACCCTCATACTTCTGCTTTTTGACGGTTCTTTTGTTTGTTCTCCGCTATGGCATGCACTTCTTTTGGAGCCCTGTAAGTACTATTTGGAACCTAGAAACAGAAATATAATACATAGGTAAAATATTCAGTCAAGAATAAAGGTCAACATGTTTTAATGTTTTGTATCAGAGTTTGAAAGAGATGGATAGATGGATGGATGGCTGGATGGCTGGTGGATGGACAGATACGTTACTCATCCTTGAGGGGAAATTAAGGACAAATTAGACTTGCAGGTCGATGTTTTTCTTGCTGTGGAACGGGCTCAGGCATTGGCAGGGCTCGGGGCTTCGGCTTGGTAAGAGAGAACTCCTGAGGAACCGTGGTTTTGATGGCGGCTTTCTTCACCTGACCTATGCAGGACACTTTACCACTAAGCTGGTCCATAAGGACAGCTATCTCTGGGCACCATCTAGTGTACAGAAAAAACACAAGTATGTATTCATGTATTCAGTAAATAAAAAATGTATTGATAAACGTTCAGTGAATAAAGCTAGACTAGAGCATTTCTACTTTTCTTCACCTTAGCAATGGTGCAATCCAGTTGGTTTCTACATGAGAAGCATCATAGATCTGACTCCACTCCCTTTGTATCCAGGTAGTTAGGTTTGTGACATTGAAGAAGAAACCCATGAGCTTTAACCGAAGGAAATGAATACAGTTATACTTGTTCGAGATCACATTGTCCTAATAGATGTAATGCAACAGATTGTTTCAGGCATATTTGCTCACTTTGTGCATCTTTTTGACGTCCAGAGATTTGATAATGTTGCAAAAGCGTTGAAGTCCAAGGTCATCAAGACAGAACATGGCCAGGTAACAGATAACTGCAGAATAACACAAACCCATCAACACTCAAATGAGCAGTGTGTCCGTGTTGTCGGCTTGTTCAACTCAACTCAATGCTCACAACTCACCAACAAACTGGTTGCGATCGCCTCTCGATAAGCATTTTCCATGCTGAGCATAGAAAACTTTAACCACCACGTCCAGTAGCTTTTTGAATTCCACACAGCCGGAGAAAATGTCAATGATGAACTTCTTATCCATATCATCCATGTTCTGAAATACAGTATATATTATATAGGTTATACAGTAGGTCTATATAGGTGTCCTGTCACTTATTACAGTAACAAGGTGTTGCACACACACACACACACGCACGCACACACACACATGCACACACACACGCGCGCATGCGCACACGCACAGTACCTCCATAGCCTTCGCTGCATCCTCTATGAAGTAATCCAAACATTGCTTGCTGGGGTCAAATTGATCAAGCAGCAAGGTTGCCTCCTTCACAAGAAGTCCACCATTTGATGCCATGTCATGGGCTCCAGCATGAACCTATCATGCAAAAAACAAACATGGAGCATTTCAAAATGAAGGTTTTCCCATAGGCTAAATTAAAGAGGACCATACGTGACGAGATTAAAGGTTGCTCGCTCTTACCCATATATTTATACCGAAAGTTGGAAGAGGTTATGCACAAGCCACCATTATGTTTAAACAACAAAGAAATAGCAAACTTTCCGGGGAGCAAAAACGCGTCTTGTAGTTGTAGGTGTTGGGGAAGAGGTTGCTTAGCAACAAACAGACGTAAACAAAAAAAAAAAAAGAAAGAAAAAAAGAAAAAAAAACGGATTGGTTTTTATAACGACACAAAATAACAACGGACGACATGAGGTGTGTTTCAAAGTAAAAGTTTTTTTTGTGTTTTTTTTTTTTTTTTTTAACAGGAAAACACACAAACAACCGCCCGTCGCGCGTGCCAATTGTGCGACATCCGCATCCTTTGTTGCTCGCGGAGCCGCAACAATGAATGTTGCGTGAACTGCGGTGACGTACGCCGCTTCCTGGGAAAGTGGGCGGCGGGTGTTGTCAACGTGACTGTCATCAAGCAGAGGGGGAGAGAGAGGGAGGGAGAGAGAGAGAGAGAGAGAGAGAGCGAGAGCGAGAGAGAGAGGGAGGAAGGGGGGGAGAGACAGAGAGAGGGGTAGAGAGAGAGAGCCTGTCTACGGCGTCTGGACCTGGAAGTGACTGGGCGGCTGAGAGACAGCTAACCTTGGATCTAGAGAAGATGGACTCGAACCACCGCCATGTGTAGCGAACCGCGTGTACACGTCGAAACCCGCCGTTGCCATTGAGACACGGCGTAGTTGTAGTTTTTTTCCTTTTTTTTGTTGTTGCTTCCCCCCCCCCCCCCCCCCCCCCCGGGGTTTTTCTTTTTTTCGGTTTTGTTGTTAGGGTTTCCCCCCCCCTCGCCAGCTAGCTAGCTTTAGCTGCTACTCTCACCGCTACACAGGTAGGAGGAGAGGAGGGTAGGTGACAAAGGAAGGTGGCGAGGAATCAGCGATGAATCGCTTTCGGAAGTGGCTGTACAAGCCCAAGGTAAGTGAGGGGGGGGGGGGGGGGGGGGGGGGGCTTTAACGGTCCCAAAGTGAACCTGTCCCCCATACTTTTACATGGGAACTGAATGCATCTTTTTTTTTTGCAAACCTGCTAGCCAAACCGGTAGCGTAGGGTCGGTGTGGCTCGCTAGCCACTTTTTATATAGACGGATCAACACATTTGTCTGTCGTTAGCTGTTAGGTGTTGTGGTTATAGTCTGCTTAATAATAATAATAATTATAATGTGCATTTAGTTTCAGTGGACTGACGGGTCTGTGGTGTCGCTAAGTGTTGGAAGTGTCTGGCGAAGTGTCGTTAGTTTCCATGGTTATCCACGTTAGACGGTATCCTTGTGACATTCCTGAAGACCAGGATTGTGACATTATTGTATTGAATATAAGCTGTACACATCTTTAACTTTCTAGTTCATATTTGAAGTGATCACTAAAATGGTGAAATATAGGCTAAAATTGATATATATATATGCGAAATGTGAGTGATTGTCGCTACCTGGAATCATTTGAATGAGTCCTGTATAAAGAAAATGTGCAAGCGGTGATTGGATTAGTTATTTGAATCAATCACAAATCTCGCTTGTTGCTGTGTGTGGATGTGGGTGTGTGTGTGTGAGGGACTATATCGTATAATTAGCCTCATAGTACAGTCAGTACTGTAACAAGTTTCACTGGTATAAATGCTTGCCCTGTGTAACTTGACTTGACGTCAGTGCTATCGGTCATGCAGTGACGTGTAGAGTCAGTCCTTTGGAAGTTCATACACAGACAGTATGAGTAAACCAAACACACAACTTGGGGAATGAGTTTGTCGACACTGCTGATGGGTTAAACTTGTTCCCAGCTAGACTAATGGTCTAGGTCATTTTTCTATGTACAGCTGACAACTGCTGGTCAACTAACCCTCTTGCATCTGGGTGACATGAAATTGAATTGACCATGTGTCCCTTCAAATTATATAGTACTCAAATAAATGAGTACCCTTCCTGGTAATATAAAGTTTTGTTGGATCCGGGAACGGTGATCTTGGGTTTTGCCAACAGTTATGTCATGACGAGCTAAGAGGAAAGGCATGTGATAATAGATAATCCCTATACTCTTTGCCACATAAACCACTTGCGTCATTTTCTCTTTTCAATGGTTAACCATGTTTGCTGTTACAGCATTTTTGTTGTCTATTGTTTGGGTTTGAGCCTAAGTGTCAGGGTTCACCACAGTGTTGTCGCAGGCATGATTCGCTCATGCCTCTGGAGCATGCCTCATGCCTTGTGTATTATTATATCAGCACAAACACTTGCCTTCCAAGAATGTCTTTCAAGACTTTAAGTCTGATTGTAAGATATCATTTTCCATTGCAAATCATACAGAAAACACACTTATTGCATGGAATGTTTGGATCCTTTTGAAATTAGGCGTTATATTTTTCTGCAAGTACAGTACTAATACTTTTCCACGCCCCATGATGGTGTTTAGCCAGTTAATGTTGAACACCGCGCTGCATTTTCATTGCAGAGCAACACATAAGTTGTTTATTATTGAACTATGTTCTTCGGGAGATGAGAAAAGCGACGGATCAGCATGTTCCCCTCGACTGGAGAAGGCTATTGATATTCCCAGCGCTGCTGTCTGCCTCGCCAGTCTCACCCTGAGGAAGATTTGCTTCTCCCAATGCTCCACAATTCCTTCCTGGTGTTTTGAAAGAGCACTGTGTGCGTCATCCTGAGGGACATTATGTACCTGTCTGCTCTGTTTGTATCAGCGATCAAACTCTGAAGCTAGGCCATTTGGTGAGAACCACAGGACCCGCTGGAAGTTGGGTGCAAAGCAAGCAGAGGTTAAAGGCAGCCGACTGACCCACCTTATGGATGCATTACTGTAAAAGTATGACATTCATTCAAACTGGCATAGCTGCATGTCGTAAAATGATGGACCAACATTCAAAACAGCTGTGTGGGTAGACCTAAACAAGACTGATTTGTTTGTTATCCCATTCCTCATCTAACAGCATTCACACAGCTGGATGGAATTTAGTTATAATGGTGGATAAGAATCAGTGTGGTGGCTAGAATAGGGTAAAAGAGTGGGAGTAATGTTTATAGACAAAGTGAGAGAGTGAGTGAGAGTGCCTGGCTCAAGTTTCCAAACTGTCAAAATGGCTACAGTCTCCCTGACATTCCTCAGAGAGAGACTTTGCAATGAGTGATGGAGGGAGGTGTCAGGAAGCTAAACCTGTGCATTTCCCCCCATTGCCTCGGTGCCGTTTCTGCCGTTCCACTGTCATGCTTTCAGGGACTGACCTTCAGTTTTGCACCAGCTCATATGTCAGTGTGACAGGCCCAGAGCCAGAATGGGGGGCACTGCTCTCCATCTTCTGCATGTCTTCAGGGTTCTTTCTCTGGCACCCAACATTCAGTGGACAACCATAATAAAGCATATTAAAAGGCCCCATGTTTGATTGTTGGTGGTGTGGTATATATTATTTATTTATTTATTTATTTATGTATACACAATTATTAAATATAATAAATAATAATAATCTATGAATATTGTATATCATTGTCAGGAATATCTCAGTAGAATTGTGCAGACGCATATAAGATAACATACGATCACCTACATTAATAAATCATCAATGCAAGTATAGGTTTGTCAGGCTTTGATTAGCCTGCATACCGCTTTCTTGTCACCACAATCCCTGGCTTATTTGTGAATATTGCTCCCATGCAAGTCGTAGAAGGGAGAGCAGCAGGAGTAATTAGTGTCTTCTTCGAATTCTGCACAGTGGGCATAGAGCTGAGTGGAGGAGAGGATTGAACAGCAAACTGCTGAGCAGCTTTGGCCCGAATGGGTCTCGCGTTTAGCCTGGTATCTCCAGCTCTTTATGGATGTCTCCATTCTGCTAACCTAACAGCCGTGCGGGAATTGATTTGGTGTCAGCAGGCTGGATTTAGAGAGCCGACCCCTGGTGCAGGTGCAGAGAGGCCAGGCGATTGAAGCCTTTTTAAAATTCATTGCGGGATTGGGAAGCAGGTCCCACTGTCCTCAGTGTGGTGGGGCAGATGATTGAAGGCGAGGGGCAGTGGAAGGAGAGGGGGTTCAGAGGCACTACAGAGGCTCTGGCAGCCCTCTTAATGGCAGCGAAATTGCATTGATTTCCAATGCAACGTGTCGTATTGATGATAATCGGTGGCCTTGATATTTTATGATGGCTAATATATCGCTATGTTCACCGTTAGTGGTGATGGCCTCTGAGCATGCACTTAAGTTGCTTTGTGTTGTGAGTGTATAAGTCTTTTCTTGCACTCAGCACTGTGGTAGAAAACACGCCACGCCCCCCTAACAAAGAAGAGAGGTAGTCATGAGGTAATTGTTTCTCCAGCAGAGACGTCCGGGAAGATGATCCAGATGATACTCGGCAGGAGATGAAATAAAAAAGGTGTCTCGCCTTGGCACTTTTCTCGTCCTTTTGTTATTTTTCTTCTGCCTGTATTCAAAATGAGAACAATGGTTAGCATCTGGCGGAGGTGGCATTGTCAAATCACGGTCTATTGCCCTCACCTGACACACTAATGCTACTTCAGGTGTGTGTGTGGTCGAGTAAGCCATCTTGTTTGCGTACATGGTAGCGTGTGCACGTGCGTTCCACAACACAAATCCGTGTGCCCTGGTGCATGCCTGCCATTATGTCTGATTTGGGGCAGCCTGAGCAGAGCCAGCAGGCTCAGTTGTTGTCCGATACAATGAGATCTGTATGTGGAGTGGCTTGGCACAGGCAGGCTAATGGTTAGCAATGACTCACACTCGGTGAAGAGGGCTTATTGGACAGAACTGAAGAGACAGATCATTAAAGTACATAGCTGTCTTTGTGTTATTCTCTTTTGGGTATAATGGCCTTAATCCATTTTATCAGTTTGTTTTGCCAGAAATGCAATATGTACAGAAGCAGATCAAAAAAAAGAGCTGCACATATAATTTTATCAAGGATCACTCTTCTATAACATTTTCGTTAATCATTAATTTTACACAACAAAGCCTGGCCATAAAACTAGCATCCACTTCTGGATTCTACAACGAGATTACTTATTGTGTAAGAATGAACAATGAGTCTCTCCATGGTGAAAGGGCTGTCCCTACATTCATAAACATCCTAAACTCCAGGGGACCAGCTTGGGGCCACCTCAGTCGTAAACAAACACCCTGCCCAGTCCCCTCAATCATCACCCCTCTGGTTGACTAAATTGATCACGGGGCACATGCACAGAGCACCACACAGCCAAAACAACAGATTAGGGCAGCCCTCCAGAGACACAAACAGACCCAGATTATGACCTCATGAATCCAGATGGGCAAACATCTCTGAAACCACTGTGGTTTAAAAGATTGTCTTTACAAAATAACAGATTGTTGTTGTTTTTTTTAGAACAGATTGGGTTTTTTTTTACTACCAATGCCAGAACAATGGGGTGCACTATCATGAATTAAATGGCACAACCTACTAAAAATAAACGCTCTGTGAGTTTTTTTATACATAAAGGGATTGTCCCTTTCTATATCAGGCTTAATTTTAGGACATTCAGCCAAGGAAGGAAGAGTTTTGTGTCTTGTCGCTAAGAAATGCTTAGAGTTCTGGCCTAGGTGGTTTGCCATGGTCCCGATACGAACAGTATACAGATTCTCATCTTTCCTCTTACTTGCTTACTGGATGGCAGAGTAATGTAGCCCCCACCCCCATGCAACCACTGCTCCCCCTCGTTTTTCACACTGTGTTTGCCTCTGCTCCAAGTGAGGATCCCATGGCTTGCTGCCAGTGGTCTGTGAATTGGGCCAGGAATAGAGAATGGAGGGCACAGGCAAGGTTTCTAATAAACTCCCTTAAGTGGGCTTGCAGCACATGCACTGACTCTATGGAAGCTCACATTAAGCACGGGCCTGTCAGCCTTTCCCGTCAGCTCAGACTGAGTGGAAACGAAGTCTAGTTACTGTTGTACAAAGGCTTTTGGACATTCTTCCCAGGAAGAATGGTATCTGGAGACGTTGGAGGAGCGGCAGTGGTGGGAAGTTAATCGCAAATCAGCATTCTTTTGAATGACGTCAAGACAGCATGGTTAGTCCCAGCTTGTTATTCATTCATAGTAAAACAAAGCATAAAAGGGAATAGATTTTGCTCAGTCATATTCCAATCACTGTTATCAAGCTGGCTTGAGAACCGCTCACTCAGGATGTGTTTGTAGGCGTGTGATGGTCCGAAACGACTGTTGTCTGAATGCAGGGATCAGGTGTATAAGAGTCACCACACTGAGAGGGTACCAGGGACGTACACGGCAGCAGTGACTGCAGGCGAGTGGCCCTGCCATAGCGGTCAAGCAGCGTGTTAAATCTGCTGAATCATTTAGCCATTCAGGCAAAGTGGTGTTTGCCCACCCTTATAATGATGCAACCAGCAGTGCCAGGAATCACATCTTTCCCATACTGATGTTGACATACTTACTGGTCACGCAAAACTGCTCAAAACCTGATGGAAAAATGGTAATTACCTCCTGCTTGCTTACAATCATTTTTAGCTTTTCATGTTTAATAAAGTGGGAAAATCCACAGTTGCAATTTGTTGTCGAAATCGGTTGTTTTATTTCGGATGGAATAAAAATATGGAGGGAAGTAGCACCGCTCTGACTCATAACCACAGTATAAGCAACCAACCATGGCCCACACTCTAGCATTAGAGGTTTTGGATTAGCATCTCAAAAAGCTGGCCAGTCTGCATTATATGACTTGTGTGGCCTCGTTTCTAAGAGGTGGCAGCCCTAATTGTAGGTCACAAGTGGTGTTTCGATTCTGCAGAATGTTATGCTTGTAAATGGGTTGAAGCAACGTCCCTTGTATTCTGTTGTTTGAGGAACTCTCCTTGTAGTGTGAAATGTCCTTTACAAGTTCATCTGGTCTTGATGTGATTCAGCCCTGAACCCTGGAGAGCTAAGTTGCCATGTCGACGTCAGAAATACCAGTGGTCCTACAACAAGGGCAGCCTTGTTGATTCTATGGGCGAGGGTTTGGACGTTCTCTCTGTAGCGTAGGCAGTATAGGCATTCCCCACATGGAGAATGTGTTGGCTTTCCAAGAATGACATCTATGAATGTTATATTTCTTTAAATATGATGAACAAAGGTCCATAAATCCAGCTTGTATTCTGTAGTCAGTTGATCAAATCGCTCTTCCCAAATTCAAAAGGTAGATTGATGTGCCGAGAGAATAGACGTGTGTGTGTGTGTGTGTGTGTGTGTGTGTGTGTGTGTGTGTGTGTGTGTGTGTGTGTGTGTGTGTGTGTGTGTGTGTGTGTGTGTGTGTGTGTGTGTGTGTGTGTGTGTGTGTGTGTGTGTGTGTGTCATCTCTGTACTTGTTTGTATTATTCTTCAGTCTGTATGCTGCAGGAATTTCTGAAGGAATGCCACCTCTCTAGTGTTTTGTGCCCCGGCCTGCAAATGTATAATGTATATTTTCTCACTGAGAACAATGATTAGAGTAGATTTGAAGATGGCTCCTATATGACTGTCTGCAAACGTAATCTTTTTTTCCCGCTTAATTTCACAACTACATCTTACTGCCTTCTCCGAAGACCAATTCAAAACACAATTTTAGCATTGATGATGAATTTTTTCTCTGAGCTTGATAGCAACTCTTCCAAGAATACCGACGAGAGTTAGATATATTTCAGTTCATGTGGGTCCCCAGGAAATCACATGCGTAATTTCCGTTTCTCTTGCTTTCCTGGCAGCTGGGTGCAGTAGGTAGGCTACCCTGTATTCATTAGTCTTGTCTGTGATTTATATATAGAGAAGGAGCATGCACATGGCCTTATTAAGAACAAACACCCACGGAAACTGTGGACATTTTTGCATTAGTATTGTAGAACTAAATATCTATTAAGTACACTTGGTGGTGTTCATTTTTGTGGTATGTTTAAGGTAACCTATTTGCTCATCTATTGGTTATTAACCTTATTCTTTGTGGTTCAGGGTCAGGTCTTTATTCAGATGTTCGACTAGACAGTCAGGAGGAAAGTCAAACAAAGTGTAGCACGGTTGAACCTTTTCTAAAGATGAATAGGTAGTTGTTTATCATAGCTCCCAAGGAGAAGGCTAGTATAGAAATTGATTTTAGGAATGGGACAATAACAACAACAACTCATTTATCAGACGCTGATATCCCAGCACAACCTATAGTGTATTCAGATACATGCCCATTGCCTTTAAGGAGCAGGTAGGAGTTTGACATCTTGCTCAAGGATGCCTATATAAGCTAGGATTGAACCCAGTAACTTTAGGCTGGGAGTCAAACACTCCAGCCACTACGCTATCCTGCCCTGGCATATGTAAAATGGACAAAAACCATAGTAATACTCAACCAAATAGTAGTTTGGCAAGGTTTGATTTCTCGTTATGATACATCCACAGTAAAAAAAACATTTCAGTGTTATTCCAGGCTCAACGTTTTCTTTTCTCTACCCTGTAATAACAAATACCAATTCCACAAGTCCCTGCTGTAGGTCTTATCTCGATGCTGTTTGTTTCATTATTGATGAGGGAGCAGGCAGGAGTGTGCCAGGGAACACAGCCATGCACATTATTCAGAGAAAGAGAGACGTAGAGAGATGGAGAAGAGTGGGGGGGGGGGGGGACATCATGCAAGGGATACCGCAGCAAATTTCAGCGAGGGGGTGAAAAAAAAGAAGGTATTTTATTGACGTTGCTTCCAGTTTGCTGGATAAACCTCGCTCGTCAGGTTGGCGCTGTGAAAACAGGGCTGTTTACTGGCGTGATTCTCCTCCTCTCCGGCGTGCACAGTCATGCTGTGCAGGCATGCTGCGGCTGGGCCCCCGTCACCAGGGCTCCTGCGGTCTGTGATGATGCGCGTCAGCGTGTGGTTGAAGCCATTAACATTTTACTCGACGTATACACACTCTCTCGGGCAGCCCTGGGGTCACCCCAGTTCAACTTTAAATGAAGCTCATAACTATGATTGCACTGTTGTTGTCTCTATTGTATTGTTAGTCTCTTTTTGCGTTGAGTTTTCCCGGCGTGTACTAATTTCAACGATGGAAGTAAACCTAAATCTTCCCGTCTGTTTAAGATTAGGAATAGAATGCACTGCATATGTCGTGTGTGTGTGTGTGTGTGTGTGCTTGTGTGTGTGCGTGTGCGTGTGCATGCGCACGTTGTGTCTGTGTGAATTGTGTGTCTTGCCTGCAGAGGATTAGGTTTTTATTAAAACAAATACATTTAAAGCCAGGTCTACTCTTGGACCGGTTCCAGGATCCGTTTTTTTACAGTAATGTTGTAGTGTAATGGCTTTTATTTTGATATACGATAATATAAAGACAACTGTGCCACGTAATGGTTTCTTGCTCGCTCTCTCCCTCTCGCTCTCTCTTAGTGTGTGCGTGTGTGTTGTCCTAAATGACTGTGCCCCCGTATCTCAGCAGTAGCCATCCCGCCAGCCTGCTCCTCTGCGTGGCTGAAAACGTGCTGCACTCTGCCAGGCAGTGTTCTGCTGCGCCGGGCCCTGCCCCGGGGAACTGGGAAGCAAGGTTTTGGAGAATGACTCAAAGCCTTTACCACCAGGGCCAAGCGCTAATGGCAACACCTCCTCCACCCCTCTCCACACTACGGAGACAATTAGACAACCATACTCTAAGAAAATGTGGCGTCACTCTGTAGTACCATACGTTTCTTTGGTATCAATAACTTCTATCCGTCAAAAACCAAAATGCAGTGATTTTTCGTTGAAACATTTGACATAGCTCTTGGTATCCGATCGTTAGATGGCTCGCTCTGATAGTGATGGTGCGCTCTGATACCGATGGAGTCTATTTTAGGCTGATGTCATATGATCTTATATTATACCGCTAACATTATGGTTACCTGTAGAGGACACCGGCCTGTTTCTCTCTTCTACTAATCGCCCCCCCCTCACTGCATGTTAAGCCTGTCAATATGGCGCCATACCCTTAACCTCTCGCTGTCCCTCTGTCTGTTTCTCTCTGTGTCTCTGTCCGCAGAGGACAGATCCCCAGCTCCTGGCCCAGTTCTATTATGCGGATGAGGAGCTGAACCAGGTGGCCACAGAGCTGGACAGCCTGGACGGCAGGAAGGACCCGCAGAGATGCACGCTGCTGGTCAACCAGTTCCGCTCCTGCCAGGTCCGAAGTCAACATACACACACATGAACACAAACCATAAAAAAACCATAAGTTCTGTATCAAATGAATCCCATGATCCAAGTTCGTGAATTCAGTTCATTGGATATTGTGGATTAATGGTGTAACATTGTTGTGGAACCATGTGCCCCAGTCTGGTGACTTGTCATCGACAGTCATATACAGTTTAAAATGGTGCTGCTACATAATCGCATTTCATTTGAAATTGTATCTTCGATAATGACAAAAACTGACAGCATGTCCAAACTTTGCCAGCTAAATGTGAAAATGTGCTTTCCACCACTGAAAACTGAGCTTATGGATGCATCTGGACATGGCAGTCTTGTATTGCTGTGTTGACTGGCCAAAAATATATTTCTGAAAACAATGGTGTATAATTGTGATATGATACAGGCATCGGTAGTCATCTAAAGTGGTCTGACCAAGAACGGTTACATTTAGCCGGCTTAGTGTGGACATGGCCTGAATCATTTAAAATAAAGAATTTCCCAAGAGTCAATTAACTTAATTGGTTCTGGACTAATTGTTGAGTATCTTGGCTGAATATCAAGCAGTTTCACTGATAACTTGAGATAAGGAGGACCAGCCGTCAACCACAGGTGTGTTGTACAAAACCGTTAAAAGGGTGACACATTGGCTTGATTGACGTAATTGGGTCAAAAATACCAAAAAATAAATAAATACACATTGTGAACTGCTTATCAGTGCTGCGTTTGACGAATGGGTGGAGTTAAACGTTTATCAAAGACCAATGCATGATACCCTGCTCAGCCAATGTGTATAAGAGCTGATAATATGTGCAGCTTTACACTTCCTTATTGAATGTTGGTGTGGGTGCCTGGGTGGTACAGTGTGTATTGTGTTCTGGGCTGGAGGAGGCAGGGGGGCTGTGAATAAGCAATGCCTGGCTGCTGCATCACGCTGGGTTCTGCCAGCATGATGCGCCCCCACCGCCCCAGCCCACTGGGGAAAGTCACTTAATAAGGCCATCACTTGATCCCCAATTATCCTCGCTCTCTCCATCTCTCTCTCTCTCACTTTCTCCACATAACCTCTATTCTCTCCATCTCTCTCTCTCACTTTCTCCACATAACCTCTCTATTCTCTCCATCTCTCTCCCTCACTTTCTCCACATAACCTCTCTATTCTCTCCATCTCTCTCTCTCACTTTCTCCACATAACCTCTCTATTCTCTCCATCTCTCTATCTCTCTGCCTTTCTGCCACTCTCTCTGTCCCTTCTCATCTTCTACCTGGCCTGTCACTCTTGCCTGCTTCATTATCTGGCCAAATTGACCCTGGCGTTTTAAGCTCTGCATACTCCAAGCTCTCTGGCAGCCTACACTAGAGCTTCTGCAGCGACTGGATTTACCTTATGTCAAGCCTCCAGCTGTGGAGAATTATCTTTTGCTGCTGTGCTCCTTCATCTGAGGGTCAGGGATTCACAGGATGCTGGTCCTAGGCAGTGCATTTTAAAGATTGTACCACTATCTTGTAGACATGGGAGCAGCCACATTTAGCACCGTATCTCCTTAAAGGACCTGGCATGTGGTTTAAGCAGGATGCACCCTGCATGCCTCAACACTTGCCCACAACCTCACGAGAATAGAAGGCCAAGTGTTCTCATGCCAGAGCTGCCCACTTGAACATGGCCTTCAATGGCGGCAGGCGGCGTGTATTATGTTGGCCCCGCTGTCCTCCCCAAGCGGCGAGCCCAATGGATCAAAAAGAGCCTGTTAAAAGGATTGAGCTAGATGGCATTCAGACAGAGAAGTTGGCGACAGGGTCGTTCGTATAAAGACGTTATTTTTGTCGGCCACTGATGCATCACGCGTATGATGCTAATGTTACCAATTAGCCGCTCCCACAGGACGGCTTGAGACTGACGGTAGGAGTTTATCTGCTGTGTCACCTCGGGTGAATCTGGCACAGTGAAGGGAACAGGCAGTACTGTCGGTGGCGGTGGTGGTGGTGATGGTGGTGGGTGGGTGGGGGGGATGGGGCTCAGCTGAGATTCATGCACTGCACACCGCCACAAAGGAGCCAATAGTTATGCTTTGGGCTTAGAAACACACAGTGCTATATCTGATGAGAATGCAGTATGCAGCCAGCTGCAATGCTCAATGGAAAAGCTCATTGTATTTCATTGTTATGGCTGTTGTGCACATGCCATGCTCTTGATTAGCTCTCGGTTTATGTAGTGCAGGAAATAATTGTTTTTTGGTAAGGATTAAGCCAAGATTTTGAGTAACATATTGTTAACACAGTAGATTCTGCTTTAGATTTTGATTTAGTATTTTTGAATCAAATGTTCTTTAATTGATTCCAGGTAGAATAGCTTTCCAGGTGAAAGATGAGATGCGGGTAAGTGGGTTTCAAAGTGACTTCAGTGGCAGCAAAACGGAGGAACGATAAAACACATGTGAAACTTGAACTTCATCATCATCATCATCATCATCATCATCATCCTCATCCTCATCATCATCTTTCCAGTCACTCACTCCCTGGCTCTCTGCTAGTTTTATCTAGTTTATCCAATTCTGTCGCTTGTCACTCTGACTCTGGCTTTCTTTTCTCTTGTCTGCAGGACAATGTGTTGAACATCATCAATCAGATCATGGATGAATGTATCCCCAACGACCGGGCCAACCGAGACTTCAGTGTCAAGTTCCCGGAGGAGATTCGCCATGACAACCTGGCAGGGCAGCTGTGGTTTGGGGCCGAGGTACCGTATTCCCCATGCGTCGGCTCATGCAAAAAAAACAAACCAAACAAACAACCTTGCATTAATCCCACACGTACATCCCACCCGTGGCTTCACGTGTCCCATGTCTCATCACGTTACCCTAAGTGTGTTGTCTTAAAACCACGGCCTGTTCTCGTCCTATCCCTTATGCACCACGTGTTCCCTTGCTGCAGTGCTTGGCCGCCGGCTCCATCATCATGAACCGGGAGATTGAGAGCATGGCCATGAGGCCCCTGGCGAAGGACCTGACGAGGAGCCTTGAGGAGGTGCGCACCATCACCCGAGACCAGGCACTGCGGGACCTCAACCTCTACACGGACCGCATGAAGGACGCCCTGCGCCACTTCGACAGCCTTTTCGCCGAGTTTGAACTCAGGTAACCGGTGGTGTTGTTGTTGAGGAGCAAGCTGGTTTAGACTGTTCAACGTATTTTCCTTCCATTCCCCTCATTCTAAATCAACACTCAATAGCCTCCAGTTTTTTTCCATATACGTTTAGTTTTTTTTACCTGCAGATGACTTTTGCTTTTTATTTACATGTTCTCCCTCACCCATTCTTCTGTTGGCAGTTATGTGTCAGCCATGGTGCCTGTTAAGTCTCCCAAAGAGTATGACGTCCAGCAGGAGGTGATTGTGCTCTTCTGTGAGACGGTGGAGAGGTGAGTTCACAGGCGGACACCTGCTCCATGTGGTGCTGCATGTTGAAGCCCACTGAATGGGGTGGCCTTCCCAGACCTTTAAATTAAATAAAAATTAGCTTGAGTGATGTCCTTGGGTATCTATCCTACACATCCGTCGTTTTCTTAAGCTCACTGTCTACTGGATGTTTCTCACAGGGCCCTGAAGCTGGGCTATCTCACGCAGGATATGATCGACGACTATGAACCTGCACTGATGTTTACAATTCCCAGGCTAGCCATTGTGTGGTACGTGTGGCCCTTCCCCTTTCATTCCTGTGCCGAGCCGACCCCTTCCTGACCCGTCCATGTCTGTAATGGGGTGTATATGGTGTCTCCCTCTCTGTGCTCTGCAGTGGTTTGGTTGTGTACTCGGAAGGTCCTCTCAACCTCGATCGCAAATCTGAAGACATGTCTGAGCTCTTCCGGCCCTTCCGCACTTTAATGAAGAAAATCAGGTACCGGCCTCATATAATTGTTGTGTGAGGGGGGCGACACAAGAAATATCCTGCACCAAACTTCCCCCTGAGTAATGATGTATAGTCTCTCAGAAAGCCCTTACTCCCACTATGTTACAGTGATAATGTTAATGTTTTTTGTTTTTGTGCTTGCTGTGCAGAGATCTGCTGCAGACCCTCACGGAGGAGGAGCTGCTGACCCTGGAAAGGAATCTGTGCATCTCTCAGGATGGGGAGTTCTCCCCGGACCAGACACCCGCCCCCAGCGGTGTACCGACGCCAGCCCCAGAGCGCTGCTCCCCCTGCAGCCCCACGGGAGACGCCACCAACGGGGAGCAGGAGACGCAGGGGCTGCCGCCTCCGCCCCAGCAGCAGCTGCCTCTGTTTGTCTCCACCAGCCAGGAGGAGGAGTCGGCGGAGGTGGAGAGGGGCTGGGAGGAGGCGGAGACGAAGCTGGAGGAGCACGGGGAGGGAGAGGGGGAGGTGGCGTGCGAGGAGGCTGAGGAGGCGGAGCTGGCCTGCTCCATGCAGTATGACGAGGAGGAGCTGGAGCAGCTCAACATGATGGTGCACCGCGTGGGGGACGAGATGTCAACCCTGCTGTCGCCTCCCAGCCAAGGCAACTCCCCGGCCCACCTCCCCCGCCGGGTTGAGGCCGGGGGCTCAAGCGGGGCGTCCAGCACAGACACCTCACCGCGCAGGTTCCCCGGGGGGCGGTTACGGACGGGCCTCTTCGTGGAGGACGAGGACAGGGTGTTTTTCATGGAGGACCTGGACGCAGCAGGCGAGGGAATCGCCGGTATGTCCAAGGAGGCCCGCGGCCGCCTTGCTTCGCCCTCCAGAGCGCCGGAGCCCGGCTGTCCCGTGCAGCGCAAAGCAACCCCCGTGCCGCACTCGGCCAGGAACGGCTGGCCTTCCTCCGGGGCCCAGTCGGAGGAGGCGTGCCTTCGGCCACGTGGCCAAAGTCCCCAGTGCCCCGGTCCCAAGAGATCCCCTTGCACCACAGCCCCTGGCTCTGAGCCCCTGCCTTACACCAACGGCTGGGAGGTGGCGCTGGAGGGCACCGCCCCCGAGACCGCTGAGGTCATCGCCAACCGCATGGGCGGGATGAAGCTGTCGGCCACCGTCATCTTCAACCCCCGCTCCCCCAGCCTCACGGAGCTGGCCGTCGATAAGCTGCTGCTCCCGCGCGGCCCCGCCCCCGAGACGGAGCCCTGCGGCCCCCTGGTGGCCACACACTGCCTGCTCAACTCCTGCGTCTGCTGCGGCAGCTGTGATGACGCCCATGACGCCACGGAGAACGGTGGCTTCGGGCTGGGCCTGGCCCTGGGATTGGACAAGCATCGCAAGGTCCCACCCCCTGCCACGGTCATTCAGGCCACGGCTTGTCGTTTGGGCCCTCCTGGACCGGAGCTCTCTGGTAAAGAGGAGCCTTCCCAGCTGACGCCACCTTCCTCGCGCTGCTCTTCTGAGCCCCTGCCTGAAGGGGAGGAGGAGGACAGGGAGAGGGCCCTGCTGTGTGAGAACTGCCTGGTAGCAGCAGCTGGTGTGCCCAGGCACCAGACTCAGGACAGCAGTACCAGCAGAGAGGGCAGGGCCTCCCCTTGCCTCCACCAGCTGAGGACTGGGAGGATGCAGCAGGCAAGCGGCGGGCCAGAGAGGGAGAGGGTGAAGCTGGGGAGCAAGGACTCTGAGCAAAGTGCCAAGGAGGAGAGGAAAAAAAGCGGCAGGTGGGCTTTCTACCTTGGTGATTGAGCCATAGGTTTTATTTCTCCTGCATTTGTGCTCCTTTTTTATTGGCCTGCTTCGACATTAACCCTGTTTGATTTGAAATGTTTGATTTTTACCACGTTTTATCATCTGCCTTATGTTGTTCTGTCGCATTAACGCCATTGTGACTTTAATTTAGTTCTCTTTGTTTTGCCATTGCCTCATGTCTCCATAATCGTAAGTCGTTGCCATTGTGCTTTAATTTCACCATGACAACCATTGGTTTGAATGGGTTCTGTAATACTTTTGGTTTCTTTTATTTCCCCTTTTTCTAGTTTGCAGAACTCTCCACTCAGCTCTGTGTCAAGTAGTGACTGTGAGAGTGTGTCTGTCACCACATGTAGTCTTTCAAGCAGTGCATACGCTCCCAGGTAACCACCTACATGTGTGTGTGTGTGTGTGTGTGTGTGCGTGTGCGGGTGTGTGTACGTGTGTACGCCCTGGCCATCTTCGGAATAATAGGAACATTTTGAGTCACGTAATCCCACTGAAGTCAGTGATTGGCTTCATATCTCATGTGCTCTTTCTACTGTGTGCTACAGGTGACACACACCTCACCATTCGTGCCCCGTATCGATGTAGCATGTATCTTCTAACTGACATATAATATACAACCCCATGGATTGCAGAGGATTCCTGCCAACTTGGGTGTAGTGTACATAAAACATACTTCTTGATTTTACAGTTTAGAATCACTGGGTCTCTAGCCACAGCAAAGTGTAAAAGTAACCAGCAGACTAAATGAAGTAGTGGTTGAGGCGGTCTAGTGGAGCCCGCGGTCTCTTGTCCGTGCATCTGGGAAACGATATGAAATTGGAAGCAATTTCCCCTTCATATGCTGTTATTCGGAAGAGGTTCCTTCTCTCAGGAATGCATGAAACTTTTATCTATTGGAAGCTGTAATCTGTTCTAATACGTTCTACCTATGGCAAGAATGTATTAACTGGGTCAAAAAAATGTTTACTGTGGAAGAGGGGGACGGGAGGGGAAGATGTGGGGGGGCTTTTGCTACGTTTCAGTTTTAGCTTATTAGTTTAGTTTTAGCTTTCGTGTTTCAGATCTGCTGTGGTCACAACAGATTACTCATCAGTGCTGTTGGCACTGTTGTGATGCTATGTTGTTTTTTTTATTCCGTCTCAATGCCCCCCCCCCCCCTTCTCTGTCTGTCTCTCTTCCTGCTCTCCCATCAGCCCCATCAGCAGTCTGACCACCAGCTCTGGGATGTCCGAAGACTTCGACCATCAGGAGATCCAGCTGGCTCTGCAGGCTGCCAAGATGGCTGCCAGGACCAAGATCCGATCCCGCTTCCACAGCAGCAGTGACCTCATCCACCGCCTCTTTGTTTGCATATCTGGTAGGTCTCTCTCTCTCTCCCTCTCTCTCTCTCTCTGTCTGTCTGTGTGTGTGTGTGTGTGTGTGTGTGTGTGTGTGTGTGTGTGTGTGTGTGTGTGTGTGTGTGTGTGTGTGTGTGTGTGTGTGTGTGTGTGTGTGTGTGTGTGTGTGTGTGTGTGTGTGTCTCTCTCTCTCTCTCTCTTTCTCAAACTGATGTGATGTGTGGTGTGCTCCTCTGACACGCAGGTGTCGCCGACCAGCTGCAGACGAACTACGCCAGCGACCTGCGCAGCATCCTCAAGACGCTGTTCGAAGTCATGGCAACCAAGTCAGAGCTGGGAGACAACGATAAGGAGAAGAAAGGTAAAGGGAAACAGGCCTGTTGTATGTTGCATGTGATCAACATTCTCTCTCTTTCCCCTTCCCTCCCACCATGTCCTTTACAGTAACATCCTAGCTTCTTGATTATCATGAGAATAGTATTTCTAATGTTGTCTACCCTCATTGTTTACCGGTGTCAGTTCCTGGTCTGCGCAGTGCAGCGCTGGAGGACTGTGCTCTCTGTCAGGAGACCATCACCTCCTCAGAGCTCGCTGCCAAGGCCCGTGACGGACAGTTCGAAGGTCAGCCACTTAAGCGAGCTCACACACACGCACATGCACACACACAGGTAAAACACCAAGGAAGAGTTAGTCTCTCTTCTTGTATCAGCCAGACATTTTCATGCCATGACCGTCTGCTCTTCTGCCCACGCAGACCCCCCTGACTGGGTCCCAGACGAGGCCTGCAACTCCTGCATTACCTGCAAGGCTCCCTTCACGGTCATCCGCAGGAAGCACCACTGCCGGAGTTGCGGGAAGGTACGCCTCCCTTCTCTTTCTCTCTCCCCGTCTGTTGTGTTTATTCACACACAGGATGTGATGTGACTTCTCGTCCTGTGCTATTTGGAGTAGTGCTTAGTGCTAAGTGCTACCACCAGGTGGGCAGGCATGAGTCATGTATTTGGCCCCGCTGTAAGGGACACGTGTGTGTGTGTGTGTGTGTGTGGGGTCCATGATGCGAAGTTGGCGTATGAATAATCACTTGCGCAACATGTTACTCTGGCAATGTGGTGTGCATGTGTGATTGGCATTACACAGCGCTGTTGTGGTAATGGTTGTATTAAAAGCACATGACTGATTTGTGTGTGTGCGTGTGCATACTTTTTCAGATTTTCTGCTCTCGTTGCTCCGCCCATTCTGCACCGCTGCCCCGCTACGGCCAGGTGAAGCCGGTCAGGGTGTGCACGCACTGCTACATCTTCCACGTCACACCCTTCTACAGCGACAAGACCGCCATCTGAGAGAGACAACACACACCTAGCCTCAACGCAAGCATATGCAAGGGTTTAACCCCCATCCCCCCTCCCGCCCTAGGCTGTGTACACAGAGAGAGAGAGAGAGAGAGAGAGAGAGAGAGAGAGAGAGAGAGAGAGAGAGAGAGAGAGAGAGAGAGAGAGAGAGAGAGAGAGAGAGAGAGAGAGAGAGAGAGAGAGAGAGAGAGAGAGAGAGAGAGAGAGAGAGAGAGATTCCAGGCACTCAGTCTGTGACGACACACCTTTTGTGTTTGTTGTGTATTTGGAGATGCTGCTTCCTCAATGGACACCAAAGGGATTGACTGTGCCTCAACCACCCCCACCCCCCCCCCCCCTTCTTACTCACGAATGATTCCCAAATGGCCATTTATGGGACTGTAAAAAAATAAAATAAAAAGGGAGAGGACACTAACAGGCAATAATAACAGCTTTTGTACCGGCGATTTTGCAGCAGTCTTCTTCAGCCGTTGGCAGCACAAGGCAGTGAGAACACGCCACTAATGAAGCGTCTGTTTTTGTTGCTTTTGGCGTATACCAAAGGCCTTGTGACATTTTTCTTATGCTTTAGCGGGCTTCCCACATGTGTGCCAGAGCTCCCACGGGACTCGGACTACTCAAAAAGAATGTAAGTCATGATAAACATGTAAATAAAGGATCATTCTGACATTAACAACACAACGCTGTCATCACTCGATGCCGAACCTGCAGGGACCGGGGAGTCATTTTTCAACCGCGCTGCTCATCTCAGAAAAAGTAAAAGTGCAAAAAACAAAAAAAACAACTGCTTTTATATATTAACAAAAAAACCGTATGCTTTTACTGGCAATGAATGTGTAAAACTGTATACATTTGTGAAAACAGTTCTTGATGGTGGTGGTTCTTGAACAGTTATTGACGGATAAGCTAATGATTATGGGCTGTGCCCAGTGATTTCACAGCTGCACCATGGCATGTTTTCGCAGTTTATTTATTTTCCTGCGGGCTCCATTGCAAAGTGAGATTGATGCAAGAGATTGGTCATCATTTGTCGTCTCTTGGGGGGCCCCCTGGTGGAGAGTTGAACTCCTGCTGGCAGAACAGCGCCATCGTGTGGACAGTATATTAGGAATCAGTGGCCTTCTCAGGTGCCTTCCTAGATCACATCACAGGCCCATCCACTTGTCTCTTTCTCTCAATTCCTAACGTGCAATATTACGCTAATAAATGATAGGCAAACCGGTGTTGTATACATTGTAGTTATTAAACTTTTTTTTGTTTTCTGAAAAGCCATTATTTGTTTACGTTTCCGTTTTTAATTTGTTTGTGCCATGACATGGTTAGATGTAGGTTATAAATATGATTGACCCAACTACCTTCTAAACAATTGACACGGTTTACATGATATTCTGCACTTGGTCCTGTTGATGAAGATTAATATGGCAAATTAGCAAATAGGGACCCGCTATTACAATATCTCCATTGTGCTCTGGCTTAAAGTAATTCCTCGGGCATGACATTGTCCCCAATCTATTACAATTGTTTAATTGAAATCATATAAACATAATCCTGATATTGTTTTTTTGTCATTTTTATAAAGAACACAAATACAATATGAATTTGACTACTTTTCTGGAAAGACAAAATCATGCAGTAGGCCTAACTTTAGGATGGATTATTCTAATATTTAAGAGCTTGGGCTTATTTTGTAAAACATGCTTGTTATGTTAAAACATTTTGCGCTCTGTAAAATGAAAAAACAAACAAATGATGTTATATAGTTTTAAATGCTATGTACATTAAAATAAATTACCTTTCCTGATTAAAAAAACAATTGTCTATTTGTCATAATCAGTCAATACACTGCTGTTGTCTAGACATTGGCTGGTGCCATAATATTCCTAACATCATAAAACATTCATAATAATCTAACCTTATTGCAATTTAGAAGCTAATTTAGAGCAAATAATGAGACTTTTTATTTTATTTTTTATATATATATATATCTGTGCTGCATTTGATAAATAACTTGGCTTTTGTCACACGTGGGCCTACTAACATTAGGCCTACTAACATGTGTCCCATGATATCACGTTATGGGTTGTTATAGGGAGAACATGTAAACTACAGCACCCCACATGGTGGCAGCACTACTACGTCATGGACATGAATGTGAGACATGAGTATTAATGCGGTCATTTGAACGTAGGCGTAATGTAATGCAATGCTATTGCATTGAACCACCATATAAACGTTTTCAAACAACCATTAACCAGTTGTTTCAAATCCACGTGTGTTGAACGCCTAGCGCACCGATGCGTTGTGTATGGGTATACCGGTAGTTGAAAAAAATATATAAATTAAAAAAATGTAAAAAAAATTAAAGCTGTGTTGTTGTTTTTTTTTAAAACGTTTTCCCTAAAAAAAAAAAAAAAAAAAAGTAATATGTGACAGCCATTCCCAGGAGGGTCGTCGTGTTTGGTGAGGGGACAGAAAGAGGAGTTAAGCGGTGAACTTTCGGCCAATCAGAGGCCGGCGCGGACGGCCGAAAGTGTCCGCGTCCGCGCCGGCCTCTGATTGGCCGAAATTCCACCGCGCCGGCCTCTGATTGGCCGAAAGTTCACCGCTGGGACGGCCGCGTCGTCGAGCGGCTGGTACTGTACAAGTCACCGGGCAGATAGGGGGGGCTGACCGCGGAGAGCGGCGCCGTTGCGTGTGTCTTTGAATTCAAAACGATTAAGCATGCGGTTTTTATTTTGTATTTTTTGCTTATTAACGAGCCCGTCTCAGCGAGGTTTGGCCGTGGTTTCCCCTTTAGGACATGTATTATGCGGTTCGCTTCGCCCACTTCGTTACCGTTATTTTTCGTTGGTGATGGTCTGAGGGAGCGCGCGATGGAAAAGTCGGCCACTCTGCATTGATTTTTTAAATGGATACTCCGCGGACTTGGGGTAAAATATGTCCACTTTATAAGGTCCTTTTTTACGATGTCAGGATACCTTTTGGATACCTTTTGCTGTGAGCGACATGTGGTTTCTGATAAGTGTGTCGTTTTATTTGTTCGCGTTAAGATAAGTGTCTAGACTAGGCTAATGTACCGTAGCTGTAGGCAGTGTTAATTGACACACAACATATAGGCTAGCTTTAAATAAACATGGCTCTCCCAGGGCTATTTTTGATTCATTAATTCTTTAAAAAAATCATTTTTGGGGGGGAAAATGTGGGACTAATATTATACCTACCAGGGCTACTCTTGATTGATGAGTAATAAAATGGTAACACAATAAAAATATCATGAAAATGTGTCTATGCTTTCTTTGAGCTGTGTGTCTAAAAACAATTGAATTGAAGTCCATTTCACATTCATCAAGCAATAGCCTTATGACATGCCTGCCTCCATGCCCTGTGGACCGGTGTGGTGATGCTGTAGTACACTTACACTGTCTGCTTTTACCCATGTGTTTTTCAGATTTGGGGAAGGTGAATTTGTCTTCAGTGAGAATGGGAGTCCTGCAGATCCTACTTCTCATCTTTGAGGCTGTGTTGTTGACTGACTGCGCCAGAGGTAAGGGACAACCCCTTTTAATGAAACCTTTAGCCTTCGCTGTCAGTTCACCCCTTTCAGTGTTTTCCTTTCTGAGTCTATTTTGGTTGTTTTAAGCTTGGATTTAATACGGTATTCCTGTCTGGGGTAAGTTAATTTGACAGGCTGTGGTTTATTGTGTACCATACACAAAGAAAATCTCAGTTGGCTCTGACTTGTTCACACTAAGAACGAGCAGCAGGAAAAACTACAAAAAGCTACTCTAAACAGATCCCAAAGTCAACAGTTGGGAAGTCGAGATTGGGCCAACCCAAACCCCTCTTTTGACTCATTCCCCTTCTGTGTGTGTGGGAGTGTGTGTGTGTGTGTGTGTGTGTGTGTGTGTGTGTGTGTGTGTGTGTGCATGCATGCGTGCGTTCACTTCAGCTAAGCCAAACAAACACATCCATCAGCTTCACAGGGTGAGAAAGCTCAAGTCGATGTTGGGAGTCCAGTTGCAAAGGGCTTGGCCTATGGACTATCACTTCTGTGCGTTTGTGTGTGTAGGTGTGAAGGTGTGCGTGCGCATGCATGCGATGAAGTCTGAGCAAGGATTCAGGAACTTTGCAGCATTGATTTGTCAGCATTTGTGCTTTGTATTAAAAAGACTAACTGAGCGTTAAGAGATCCCGAATCGTGTTTGTTTCTATGATTCCATCCAACCGAAAAATGTCTTACGTTTGATGCTGCGATCCTGTGCCGTGAGGTACAGCCGCCAATGGCCATATTTTCAAAACAAACTTCAGGCTTAGTGAGAGAAAAAAACAAAAAAAACGAAAAGCAACGCAGAATTCTCCAGTGTGAAAAACTCAACAGTCTCAATTACCCGCCTCTCCTTTCTTCTCCAAGTCAGCGCTGTAGTAAATTTAGTCGGCATCTGATACGTACAATACCAGCATGTGGCCGTCAGGGCATTCGGTAGAAGGGGCAGGGGGGGGCTGGCGGCAGTTTAGAGAGGGAGATTAGATCGCTCGAGTCTGGAGACAATGCCTCATTCACCAGCGTGGCCGCCGTGCCTCGCCGGCACGGATCAGCCAAAAGTAAACAAGTTGTGGAGGCTAAATGAGATTAGACAGGCAGTTATGTATGTTTACAGATTAACAGATGTCAGCGGAGGAGAACCCCAACAGGGGGAACCCGAGCGTGGAACCAAAGAGTAAGTGCACTGCGTCGGATGGATGCCTTATCGCTGGTGTTACGTGGTGATTAAAAGGCTGCTGAGGAAATAGAGGGGTGGGGGGGTGTCTATCTGCATCCGGTTGAGAACCATACAAACAGATGGCTAGAGGAAGCTCGACGTGCCCTGCTCCCCTTGAGGATTACATTTTGAATGATTGTTGAGGTTTTTTTTGCGGGGGAAAGGCTATGAAGTGTGAGTGGACTTTGGGAAGCTGTGAGGACACGAGGCGGTTGTAACAGCTTCACCCCAGCGTGTGGAAATGCAGACAGTGTTTGTGATTAGAGACATGTGCGTCTATGGAGGCGCGGCGGCCGACACGACTGTAAAAGTGTTCCTATAAAGTTTAATGGTCTATGATGACATCTTTGACGAATGCAGATGAAATTGTACGGGGTGGGGTGGGGGGGCTGGCGTGTGTGTAAAATGCATTGCTTAACTGGACCCCGGAAGACTTCGCAGAGATGTCGCCACTGAAGAATTTTAAAGCCCTTTCCTGTCACTCAACACAGCACATCTGACCCTCGCCAACCTGTCCCCCCCCCCCGCCCACCACCACTACCACCACCAAATACACACACACACACACACCCACACACACACACACACACACGCCCACACACAAATGTGTGCACACACACACCTCCCCTTTCTGCACTGTTGGTTTTCACTGAGTGAGAGGACTCTTTCCTGGGACCGACCCCCTTCTGAAACCCCACGCTTCCTGCGACCCCCCCCCCCCCTCCCCCCTTCCTCCCCGCTCCCTGTTCTGTTGCTGTCCCCGCCCCTCAGCAGCTGGAGGAGGTGCAGACTGATTGGGCCCAGCAGCAACCCTTTATTGTGGTGACACAGTGTTTCCCCTACGATTTCTTCCAGCAGCGGTGCTGAGGTGTGTGTGAGGTGCACTATGTTGATGACGAGCGCATGCACGGTGCCAATGTGTGCGTTCACGGTGCCGATGTGCGTGTGCACAGTGCCGATGTGTCCGTTCACGGTGCCGATGTGTGCGTTCACGGTGCCGATGTGCACGGTCACAGAGAGGTTTTAGTGGGATCGCTGACTCCAGTATAGGCTCTGGTGCATTCCAACACAACTGGTGTCATAAAATAGTATAACAATAGAACATAACAAGAAATAGCATGAGAGCGCACTATGTGTGCGAGCCACATTTTTTTGGCATTAACGTAAAATGAATGCCAAAAAAAAAAGTTTTCAGTCTGTAATTTGGAGCCATCCCATCATCTGGGTTTCATAAAACTGTTGCTTCTGTTCTACACAATCAAATATGTAGGCTACTTGCTATTATTAAGTCACTTGTTGTGCAACTTTTTCTCTTTTACATTTAGTCTAAAGCCATTCATGAGCTTTTTATTCTTCTATATCATATATATAACTATTTTGCTCAATATTTTTCCACAATACTTCTCAACAATGACAATAATGACAATGTAACAATTGAGGGGGGTGCAGTAGGGGCCACAAAAAAAAGGGGGGGGGGGGTTGCATGGCTGATTGCAGTGGCGCTAGTAATCCAGATGCGTGTAGCAGCATGTAGGGGAAACACTGAGGGACACTTGGGGACCAGGAGGTCTGTGTGGGACCAGGGAGACCGCAGCAGCCAGCTGGACATATGGACCTGCTGATGAGTGATATTACAGAACTGCACCCCTGGAAACATAAGGAGGGGGAGGGAGGGAGGCCCAAAATGTCTTTACACATTCACCACAATTCACACTTAAGTGGTGCGTGCTGGCATGCACGTGCACGTGTAAGCATTCACATTTGCTAGTCATGCCCACACGTACGTACGCAGGCATGCACACACACACACACACACACACACTGAATGCTCTCTACACCGTCTGAAGGACGTCGAATTTTACAAAAGCCTTGGCTAGTCTTTTACAAAACATAGGTTTTATAGCAGCGTTACATCATGGCTTCATAACAAGTAGGTACTTTGAGATAAATTGTATGCCAAGGGCCTTTAAAATCACAAGGCCCCTTGGCTTGCACACAGTTTTCCGTTTCCTTCAAACGTAATGAGGCCAGTTTCTCAGTAACCAAATACCCCACAGTGCTCTTATTTTTTAAATAGGACCTGGAATAATAAGAAGGTAAAAGACAGCAGTGTGTTGGGCTCCTCCCGAGTGTTTGAGCTCAATCTCTCTCTCTCTCTGTCTCTCTGTCTGTCATGTATTTATATGTAAGGGATAATGCCCGACGAGGTGTCCATTAACAGAAATGAATGGACGACGCGGAGGCGCTTCCGCGAAGTCCATTCATTTCTGTTAATGGACACCTCGAAGGGCATTATCCCGCTTATACCATGGTCACTTACGAAAGAAAATAAATATTTAATGAATTAATAATACTTTAATGTCTATTTAATATCTCCCATATGCAGGCGTTGCCAAGCAACGTGGCCATAGAATTGAACATCTTTCCTAGGTGTAAATTAACACTTTTTAACCTACACCCTCCAGCCAATCAGAATCGAGTATTCACCCAGACCATGGTGTAAATGTATATATATAGATGTGTGTACACATAAGTGAAGCTAATCATCCCTCCTTGCCATCCAAAAGGATTTTAACCCATGTGACTCTGAACTCCATGACAGCATGGACTGTCTGACACCCCCCTCACCCCTCTCCTGCCCCCCCCCCTCCCCCCAAAGAACAACACACACACCAAAAACAACCCACATGTGTGTGTGTGTCCCTATTCTTGCCCGGTTTCTCTCTCTCTCTCTCTCTCTCTCTCTCTCTCTCTCTCTCTCTCTCTCCCTATCTGCATTTCCTCCACTTTATGACCAGTGTAAAAGTTGAAGGAAGTGAATTAAGTTAATGTGCTGTCGTTAAACCTAGGCATGTGCTGACCTTTACTCCGGCCCGGCTCTCTCTGTATAGCTTCTATTTACTCAGACTGGCTTCATTGGCACAGAACAATGGCTGGATTATTGTGTGCACTGGAACCCCCCCCCACCCCGCCCCACTACCCACCCACCCACCTCCACCAAGTCAGACATGGCGGCAGTAATTAATTTTAAACACTCCTCATCCCCCGGTAGACCGTTCGCATGTCCACCGTGTGATTGGCTAACACAAGCAGTCCAGGGACCGGCCCTGCATTTAGAGGTGCGTGAGAAGAAGTTACGAGCAGTGTTGACTGAGCAACGCTTCTTGTGCGTCCCTGTATGCGCGCGCACCTGTGTGTGTGTGTGTGTGCGTGTGTGCGTGTGCGTGTGTGTCTGTGTCTGTGTGTGTGTGCGTGTATGTGTGTATTATTAAACACAAATTGCTCCGAGAACATTCATTGTAATGAGTTCTCCCAAAACAGAATCGGGTAATTTAGGGGGGAAAAAAAACCTTGGCAGGCCGCCCCCGCTGACGAGCAACATTACCTCTGCACCAACATCTCTGTTATGACCCGGTTGAAATAACACTTCTTTGTGCATTTCTGGTCATCCTAGGAATTACACAGAAAAAAAGAAAAAAAAAAATATATATATATATATCACCACCACCGTGACCACAGCCGTGTATGCTCTCTATCCATCGCCACCCAGGACTGACACCCCCCCCCCCCCCCCACACACACACACACACACACACACACACACACACGCACACACCCTGAGCTGTAAAAGCTGGGGTGGTGTAGGGGTGGGGTGGGGTGCAGACACACATTGTGTGAGGGGAATGTGTCAAACGTTGGCCCTAGTGAGGGTAAAGAAAGGAAAGGTCCTATATGGGACACTGACAGGGAAGCTGTGATAAGTGAGGGCAAAGAAAGGAAAGGTCCTGTATTGGACAGGGAAGCTGTGATAAGTGGCCATAATGGAGGTCAGTTGGTGTTTACTTTAGCAGGGGTCATACAATCCCCTGTGAGCCCCCCCTCCATTTACTTACACTTCTAAATGGTCACTTCAATTAGCATTCATGTGACATCCCGACCAGCCATTGTCTCTGGTGGTTACTGTTTGCCCTCGTACAGCTGTATGTTAATGTTGCGGTGTGTATATAAAGGCCTTGTCGGGGGGGGGGGGGGGGGGGGGGGGGGAATCGGACTAACTCGGAGTAAATCGAAACAAATATGAGGCTCGGGGTGTAGACAACATTCATTAGTGTGTTTGGCCAGTTGGCGCGCGCTCTGCTCTGAGACCACACACACACACACACTCACACACACGCTCCCTGTTGGCTAAATAGATCTGGGCTTTGTTAAACTGAATTCCATTTGGTACGTTTCACCTCGTTCAGGAAACCCGCGGACCCGCTTTGCCCCCGGTGCCACAGGGCGGTCTCTTTGTCAGCCATTCAAATGATAATTCACTTGCCTTTTTTCCCCTTTTTCTTTTTTTTTTGGTTTGATTTGCACACTGTTATTATCTCCTATATTTGAACAAAGTATTAGTCAAACAACCGACTGACTGGTGGACCGACAGTGAGCTGTAGCCCGCAGCTGAACTCTTTTCCAACAATATGTTGTTGTGTATACTGGTTGTTGACTGATGTGTTTAGGCTGGTTCCTCTTGTGTTCCTGCGTTATACCCCAGAAAACAGAGGGGCTTTAGACATTCAAAAGCCAGCAGCCTGAAATGGTGGGGGGGGGGGGGGGGGGGGCAGTAGGGGGGCGGGCGAGAGGGGGGGGGGGGCGCCCTGCTGAGACCTTACAAGTGACCTTACAATAACATTTCAACCCCACAGTGGGAAGTGTTTGTCTTGCGCAACCTCTCCTCTCTCACTGTCTCTCTCTGTCTCTCTCTCTGCTATGCTGTTTAGCAACATAGTACAGAGGGAAAAAAAATGTCTGGGATTTTGCTTACTACTTCCCTGGTCTGATACCTTCTCCATAATATATGGGGGTACTGCGTATTATATGGGTGTATCGATTCAGTTCAGTACATTTACATCATGCAAGCATTGTTAGCTGTTTAGTGAGCTACACGTCAATCTTTCCTTGCTCTGTCTTACCCAAGAGCCACCGAGGCTGTGCGCACCTGACAATGGACTTTTGATTTAGGATGTTTGCTTGGACTTCACATGCTTCGACATGTTAAAGATTTTTCATTGTGGTGATAAAGGGCATAAAGGGACGATTATGAGCACAGAAACATTATCTGGCCCATCTTGTATTCATGTTTGCTGTGCTTGCCACGACCTGCTTGAGCAGACTGCGCCAGTCTCATCCTCACTTATCGCGGTTCCACATCACCCAGATACCTGTTGCATCTAATTTAAAGGGGGGATGATATCTCTCCACGGCTCTGAATGTAATCTCTGTGTGTCTCCTATACCAGTTTTTTTTTTTTTTTTTTAAACCTACCTCTGAGTAATTGTTGTCGCTGAATCCGACACGCCATTACAGAAGAATTTTTAATGTATCAGCAGACACATTTTAACACATTCATTCTGGGGTTTTTTGTTCTCCACCCACACCGTCTCTCCCCCCCCCCCCCCCCCCAGTCTTTTTTTCTTTTGTGGGAGGGATTCATTAGAAATCACCAGTTGTCCCGATCTCCCCCTCTTCCTGCCTCCCCTCACTGTTTGTGTGTGTTTTGTCCTGCAGTTAAAAGGTTGATTGAAAGTTATGGTGGCAACAGCGATGGTTGGCTGGACCCTGACGAAAAAAAAAAAAAAAAGGGTGGGGGGTGGGGGGTGCAGAAGAAGAAAAGCCAAGCCATGCGTTTGGCTGGGATAACAAGCTCTGAATGAGGCCTCCACTGCCACCAACACCGCCCCCCCCCCCCCCCATCACCACCACCACCACCACCACCCCCCTGCACCCCTGCTTCCTCCTCCCTCCACTACCACCTCCACCCCCGCTCTTCCTCCTCTCCCGGTTCACCTCCGTCGGGCTTCAATGGGACGCCATATGGCTTCTTGCCTTCGACTCCTTCCACTTAGTTTTTCATTAGGAATTCTTTTGACTGAGCATGGAAATTCGTGGTGCACTGACCCTATTGATTGAGAGTGTAAAGGAATCTGGTTGGGAGGCCGTTGGTTAGTCACAGTAACGTCATCATGGCAGCGTCGTATCGCACCGTGTTGGCCGGCTGCGGTGGAATTTCACTCTTGCTCTCGTTCAGTACAGATGTCAATCAAAGTGAGCGTGGGAGGGGGAGAGCGGGGGCGAGAATGGGGGTTGGGGGGGGGAGGAATTGGACGAGACCCCGTTGGGTCCTTACTCAATGGGTTGAAAGAAAAGCTAGGTACTTAGGAACAAAATGGTGGAAACAGTGGAAAAAAAAAACTCTTCCAAAAGCCAGAGTGTAATCGGTCATATTTTATAGTGGTGCTACTGCTATCCGGGCCTGGAGTTGTGCATCATACTGCGAGACTGATTTGATTTCCTTGTGTGTGTGTGTGTGTGTGTGTGTGTGTGTGTGTGTGTGTGTGTGTGTGTGTGCATGGCGAAGTGCGTTTGGGGGCCGAGGATTCAGCCTCAGCCAGGATGCAGTTTGAAGCTGGGACCGGACCCAGACTCGGCAGGGCACTAACAGTTCCCGGACGGTGAAGAAAAACTGAGATTTAACTTCAACACAGAGCTGCTCTTCTCCTGCTCCCGCAATAGCGCTCTCTGGGCAAACATACCAACTCACTGTAAAACCTTCTCTTTTACCACGCGTTATTATCAAAAGTAGACAAGCTGAAAGCAGAGCCAGAGAGATAAAGATAGAGTCAGACAGGCAGACCAAGATAGATTAGGGGCTGTGACCTTAGCGGGACAGCCTGGCAAGGTGAACCGAGGAAGCGCTGAACAAATTGTCACTGGGAAGGGCCGGCTACCGCGGCGCAGTGACAAGCACAACAGCTCCACGACGACAGATTGATTTCAGACAATATTCCCGGATCGCCAGGAGGCCCCATTGCTGTCAGTGAGAGCTTTGCTGTCTCCACTAGCCCCCCTACCCCCCCCCCCCCCCCCACACACACACACACACACACAGCAAACTCTCTCTCTCCCAAATTCTGTTTGTCTCGCTCTCTGCTCTCTACCTCTCACCACCTCACCCCCCCCCCACCCTCTGTCTCGTCTCTACTTCATCTCATCCCCTTTTGCTTTTCTCTCACCTGCTCCCACCCCCTCCCCACCACCCACCACTCCTTCCACCCTCTCCCACACCCATTCCCCTGGATCTGAATCGCCTCCATTCTGCCTGTACACTCCTGCTACATCATATTCTGTCATTGGCTCTCGCCCCCTAGAAAGGCCTTGTTGACAAAAGGCGCTGGTGTAAAGCGCTTCCCACTGTTGTGGAGATAGGACCGACCCCCCCCCCCCCCTACCACCCCAAACCACCACCCACCCACCACCCCTCAAACACCCACCCACCCACCCACCACTGCAAGTCGGTGTCGGGTGGCTGGAAGGGAGCAGCCCAGCTCCAGAATGGAGGAGGGCTCGGCTCAAAGAGGCCAGCTCATCTTCGCACAGATGCGAATTGGGGCGCCGTGTGCGCATCAGTATACACAAACACACACAGAGACAGACACACACACACACACATAATACGCACCATGGCGCTGCCGGTGACAGCATGTCTGCTTGGAAGCTCTTCTTGTTTACCGCCTTTGTGTTTTCCTGCCAGTCAGGAGGACGCCAACGCACTAGGGCCGAGCCACGGGGACTCTACCTAATGAAACATCTGCATCCCATTGCACACCTCCGGATTCAACACACACACACGCACACACACGCACACAAGAGAGTGCAGGTTGGGGAGTTGTTATTTTTTGGTGTTCCTGCTTCAGTACCATGCAGGAATTCAGGGTAGTTGAGGAGAAAGGGTGAGGAGGAAGAGGTGCGTGACGGTGCGTCAGGTGTTGGGTGGTGCGTGCACACCCGTCGCCAATGACTCACTGAAGAAAACGGCCACCAATAAAGAGCCAATCGGTGCGGAGCGGAGCAGAATAGGCATGGTAACAGAGGTGGGGGGGCAGTGTTTCAGGGCACTTCCCGCCAGGGTGGAAGCCATCCATGCTAACCGCGAGTAAGACCCGTTAATCTTCAACACCCGGCGGTATGTTCAACTGTGAGAGCAGACAAATCAGTTTCTCTCTTATGAACCTTACATTGCACATTTTGGCGTGCGTGTTACTACGGGGGGGGGGGGGGGGGGGGGGGGGGAACGGACTACCACTTCTTCATGCGTTCCTACGATGTGCCATGGAGCGGCAGGCTCTCCGTCCATATCATCGTCCCCCCAAACATATCATGGAGGACGGCGGTAAACAGGTGCTCATGTTTGCCCCTCATGCTCCAGGAGAGAGAGAGAGAGAGAGAGAGAGAGAGAGAGAGAGATGGTGGAAGTGGGGTCTATAACTATGTCATGTGGTTGAGGCCGAGCTAGGGAGCCGAGTGTGAGATTGTTGGGATTCCTGGTTGCTGCCGCCCGGGCCCACCTAATCCCCTCTGCTCCCCGACCATGGCTCTCCTCGTGGGCTGCGTGTTAAAGGAGGTCTCTCTCTCTCTCTCTCTCTCTCTCTCTCTGCCATTGCTAAGCTCTGCTCCCTGCCATGCTCTGCATCTGCTCCTTCCTTCTGCTCCTTCCTTCTCCTTCACCCCCATGCTCCACCTTCTCTTTGTGTTTCTCCAACTGTCCTTCTTGACCCCCCGCCTTCCTTGACCTCTCTCACTCTCCCTATCTCCACCGCCACTCTCTCTCTCTCTCTTCCCCTCTATCTTTGTCCTGGCTCTCTCGGCCGTTCTTAATCCCTATCTCTTGCTATGTCTCTCTCTGTCTCTCTCTCTCTCCCTCCGTCTCATTGCCTCTCTTCCCTGATAAGTGGCCCAGAGCGGGCACACTCTGCCCCTGTGTGTGCACCGTGCCTCGGCCTAATGGAGTGAGATAAAGCGGCTAGAGGACCACTCACCGCGCGCAGGACAGCGGATTACAACAACAGGCTCAGACACCGAAATAATCCCATTAAATTGGTGTGGTTAAGTGCGAGTACGCTATTCACAATAAACAGGCATCTGGAGGCAAGTGCTTGTTCACATACCCCTGGTTCGCATACCCCTGGTTTCGCATACCCCTGGTTTCGTATACCCCTGGTTTGGCATACCCCTGGTTTTGCAGACCCCTGGTTCGCATACCCCTGGTTTCGTATACCCCTGGTTTCGCATACCCCTAGTTTTGCAGACCCCTGGTTTTGCAGACCCCTGGTTCGCATACCCCTGGTTTCGCAGACCCCTGGTTCGTATAGGGATATACATGCCGTTGTCCACCATGTTTTTTTTCTTCATCATTTTCTTGAGACAACTAAATCTAGTTTTAAATTGAGTCGTGTCTGGTACCGGCTGCCTAGATAGCAGAAGTCTGGACTGAACAGTGCACTGTCTAACTCAGCTTTAATTGAATTTTTTTTGGTTAGCCCAGCCTCCTTTCACGCTGACGCATTCATTAGCTATTTGTACCATTCTAGTTTCTCTTCACATCACCGTAGTCGTGGAGAGCAGCTTTCGATCATGGGAGCATGTGTGCATTCGTGCTCATGCACACGTGTGTGCGCCCCCCCCCCCCCCCCCCCCCCCGGTAGGCAGCTGGGCCGGGTAAGAAGCGCTCATGTCTAATGAAATATAGCAGCCCAGAGTTCAAAGGCTCCACAGTAGGGCCCGTTAAAGGTAAGGCCCTGTGATGGAGATGTTTCCAGAAGCTTTATGACGCTGGAGTTATTTCTCGTCTCTCTTTTTTTCTTTTTGCCTTTTTTTATGCCATACTTGTTCTTTTGATGAAGGCGGCTGGAGTCCGCATTGTTGTGTGGACGTTAGGAGGAGAAGCGTGGAGCAGATCCACTGATGTTTGTCATAATAAGCAGGGAAGACGGCTTCCGCTTCGCTTTGAAGTCTCCGCGAGCAACTGGAGACTGCTGTTGACGTTAATGAGAATACAGTCTCGTATACGCACGCATACTTCACTGACGAGACACGGTGCATCTTAATCTCTCTTTTTTTTTCAGTTTTTTTTACTCATACAGACCCCTTCTTCCCCCCCCCTTCACCCCCATCTCTCTCCTTCAAACCCCTTCGCTCTCTCTTTCTCTAGTCTGTGCTCTCTCTTGTCACCCAATAGCCTCTGCCTTACCATTCCCACCAGTCGAGCAGTTGCTATTCAGCCCACATCAGATGGTGCCGAAGAAAGAGCCATTGTCCAGGCCGGTCTTAACCTGGCCTTATCTATTGATTGGAAAGCCGAGAGGGGAAAATAAAAGGTATTGATTACCGCATTGGGTGAAGTTGCCGGGCAGGACGTCTGGAGGAGTAAGAAAAGACGGCATTCTTTACCCTCCGCTGCTCCACTGCTGTCAGAAGCCATTCTCTCTCTCTCTCTACCTCCACCCTTGGGCCCCCCAAACCCCCGGGCCCCCAAACTCTCTCTCTCTCTCTCTCTCTCTCTCTCTCTCTCTCTTTCTCCCTCTCTCTCTTTCAGACCCTGTCTCTCGGCCCTCCCATCTGCTTTCACCTTATCACTGCATCCCCTTCAAAACCCTGGCCCCCTTTTCTTGAATGGGCAAGGTGGCTCTCTCTCCCTCGGGTGACTTTTATCTCTTGCTTGTGAAATGTATAGCTCGGTGCAGCGCTGGTTTTAAGTACAGAAGCAGTGGCCTTTCACACACTCTCCAAGCTGAGCCCAAGGCGCCTGCCTCACCTTTTTCCCTTGGAGCTGCCAACTCTGTCCCCAAGTCTCAAGTGAAGTCACAGGGCCCTGGGTCCCATCGCTAAGCTTTTACATTATTTGTGCCTTTTACATTGCATTTCTTTCTTTCTTTCTCTTGGTTTTGCCTGGCCTGACTTTTACCTCTCATTCATAGCAGGACAGTCCAAATCGAGGCCTTCCTGACATCCATTATAGTGTTGTTGAAGTGTGTTATAAGTGCCCCTGAGGTTTGGGGAGATGGATGGCAGGAAGATATTTCCCTGCAAGCGCAGGATCCATAAAAGTCTAATTCTTTCCTCTCCAGTGTGCTACTGGGCTGCCGGTGCACAGGGTCACCAGTACTAGCAGCCTTGTCTCTGCTCTTCAATGCTCTGTTTAACTAACACATCAGCAACACGGCGGAGTAGGAGGGAACATTCTTCAAGTCCTAACATCCCCCCCACTCTCCATTTGTTAGCCATTGTGTAAATACTGCATATTGAAGAGGAATTCTTCCAGATCTGTGTTTATATAACTATTGGATCATGCTCGTCTGGTAGCGTGCTAAGGGGCCGTCGAGGAACAATACACATCTTGGCGTTTGGTTAGAGATTAGGAACGAAAATCCCTTTTAATGTGTGGTTGTTGGTGGTGTTTGTTCGAAAGCCACGTGTGCTACACTGGATGCTGCGGCATTGCGTGTGTTCTCGCCTTGTTCTCGATGTGGTCTGCTCGCTCCCAGGTGTTCTCCGCTGGATCGTCTGTCAGCAGACCAGCCAAACCTTTATTGACATGTTTGCCATGACTCGAGAGAGCGAAAAGCACTCAGAGGTGAAAAACGTACTGTAGACATTTATTACAAATCCACAGGTGTTCTTTTAAAAAGAGAAAATAAATGGGAGGAGAGGTGCCAGCACATCTGAACATGGCTTAAAGTCTAGAAGCTTCGGTCCTGCTTGTGTGTGTTGCTTTTGCCTCCCCATATATTTTCCCCTATAAATCCCCTTGTGTCTCATCAGTGATTTGTAAAAAAAAAAAAAAAAAAAAAGCTGTATGACGGTATGTATGAACAGACTATATTTAGTCTAAACACAAGAATGCCTCTTGTTGAATGTGGCCCATTCTCTTCAAAATAATCCATCGCCAAATTGAGCAAAGAAAAACAGTGGTAATTCTGTGAGTCGCCAGGCCTCCTCCTCCTCCTCTCGGCTCTATGAAAGATTCCTTTCACACATGGAGAGGGGCTCCATGTGCTAAAATAGGGAACTGTATGAATACTGTAATTCGGGAAACCCCATGTGGTCATGTGTATCGTATTCCATTTACGGTGCCGCTAACAATGCTAACGATTTAAGTAAACATGCTGAAATGTTCACCAGCTTGTCATAAATATCAAAGATTTGCACCATACATCATGTTCTCTGTAGGGAGGGTGTAACAGCGACTGAACGGGCTTCACCATTCTGGAAGCAAACTTTCACTCCTTGTATGGTGTAAACAAGCGCGTATGGAGTTTTGTTAATCTATGAATTCTGCTATCAAGTTTATAATTTCCCTTCCTGTGTGTTTGATTTTGTTTTCCGACCATGGGCCTGCGCGCTCTCCCAACCTTGGGAGAGCGCGTCCTTGAGAGGAAAAAAGCGGAGGAGGCCGCTCTCCCTGTCCAAAAAAGAGATGGCGGTCATTCAGACAGCACAAACACAACACTCATTAGGCTATTTAGATGATGGCCTTGAATGCAGCACCTCTTCAAGCCTTGCTTTGAAAAGAACTTCAAAAGGGTTTTTTTTGTATTTTTTCTTCTACTTATATTAGATCGGAGATGGAGGGAGGAAATCATTTGTTGCACATTCCTTGCGCTCAGAACCGCCGCCAAAGACTTTCGTTTATTAAGCTCCGCGCTCAGGAGCTTAAGCAGCCCTGCTCTCGGTACAACACCGCAAAGGGTTGTTTTTCCACACCTTCATGCATTCTTCTATAGTAGAGGGCTTCATGGGTTGTCTCATCCTCTTCTCACTTCTCCTCTCACCCTGTATCCAGGATTTCAGTCGTGGCTTTTCCTTGGGGTTTGTTTGGCTGAACCAAGTCCCGGACTGGGATCAGTGCAGCAACTAGACCCCTAGTCATGAATCAAGCTTTTTTTCTATTACTAAACATGGCCAGGTCCCCTATCATTTCTGCAATCCAACCGGCCCGTTTAGTTGGCTGGTCTCTGGACAATGTTGTAAACAGGCATCGGCGCAGTGGAACATGGGCAGTCCAATAGTACACCCCGCCCTCCGGCACCGTGTCCCTGAAACGTGTATAAGGCTTCACATGCTGGCCTTTGGTCCTACCGGGATCAACAGAGTCCTTATGAGTCTGTGCCATGGCAGAGGCGCACGCTGTTAGTGGAACGAAGCAGAGTTTACACTGCAGAGATGGATACAGAACCGCCTCTGTTTGCCTCTGCTGGTCGGAGAGGGGTAAGATACTGGCCGCCTGACAACGGCCAGAAAGACTGTGGCCACATTCTCCCCGCAGACATAAACAGTGACACTTCCAATTTCCTGTGCATGCAGTGGACCAGGAAAGGCCATCCACATAGAGGAAGGAAGTGTGAGCTGTGTGTGTGGGTGTGTGTGTGAGATTAGCATCTTTATAAACACACCTAAGGATCCTGAGAGAACTTCTGCTCAATGTACACTGTATCATCCAAGTGTGCATACGCAGTTGCCTACGTAGATGAAAAGATATTTGGCTCAGTGGGCAGCAGACACCGGCGTTAAGGTTTGCCCAGATCATATACCTGGGGAACATCTGTCTGCAATATGACAAATAAAAGAACCAAATGGAATTATCTGAATACAACCCTCCCTCTATACCTGCCCCCCCCCCCCCCCCCCCACACACACACACACAGGTATGGCTCATTATATTACACATCTTACACACAACTGTGTGTGTGTGTGTGTGTGTGTGTGTGTATGTGTATGTGTGCGTATGTGTGTGTCTGTGTGTGTCAGTGTGTGTGTGTGTGTGTGAGCATTCGAGGAGGCCAAATGTACCCCTCCCCCATATTTGTTTTTACTACTACCAGGCTAACCATCTGCTCTGGCATGCCCTATGGACGGGTCTCCTGGCTAGCGTACTCACTTATAAATAAATATAGGTGACTATGATGGCATAATGTTGTGTTCAACATAATGCAACAAACTTGTATTAAAATGGTGTGAACGTTTAGCTGCTGGCTGTCTTGTGAAATGTGGCTTCAGAGTAATGCCACAGGAATGATAGCTGGCTGTTATGTTGGAGGTCATTAGCATTAGCTAGCATTTGGGTGTGTTGCAAAGATTCACAATTGTTGCAGCTAATGAATCAATTTCGAGTGTTTGGCTAAGAGATCAGCAGCTTAACGTAACAGCACTCAACAACATTCAACTGGCTGAAAGCACACACTACTGCTCAAAAAAGTGTTGTGAGACACACTCCGAGACCGGACGGGACGTGCTCCGGGACTGGACTTGTCAGTGGATCCAGCGGGACCCCTCTTGGCCTCTCTCTAGAGGGTCTGGCGTGTTCAGATGTGGCCAGGATGTGTTTAGCTGTAGGTGGGGCGGAGGAGGGTGGCTGGGGGGTTCACAGGGGCGTTCCAGGCTCACTGAGAGCACCGATGCAGGTCTTCTAACACCATCACAGGGCGTTTGGAGCCGCTCCACTTCACTACATCTGAGGAAGCAGACCTGAGCCAATTAAGAGCAGGGAGAGTCGGCTGCTGTCCGCCTCACTGTGGCCTGGCCTCCCCTCCTCCACCACCGCCACCTCCACCAACTCCTCCTCCTCCTCCTCCTCCTCCTCCTCCTCCTCCTCCTCCTCCTCCTCCTCCTCCTCCTCCTCCTCCTCCTCCTCCCCACCACCGCTAGCTCCAGCGCTTTGATCTCCCACACGCTATCCACAACCAGAGCCAGAACATTTTGCCCCCTTCTTTTTTGCAATGGATGCTGAGGCTTTGTCCAATTATTGCAATCTGGCTTCAACGTTTCTGAGTGAATGGACTAAAGAGCGACAAATCACCTCCATCCTGTCCCATCTGCCCAAAACAAACCTCGTTTCCCAAAAAAATGGAAAACACATTGCGTTTCATTTGGTAATTAATTGCTGCTCCGTTGTTCAAAAGGATAAACATGTGTTCTCAGCACCCAAGGTCTTTCTCTCTTGGACGTGTCAATTGGCTTAACACAAACTGTTGTGGGGCTAAGCTATTTTGGGGGGGAATTGTTGGCATTATATTACAAGATATTTCCTGGATTTTAGTTATTGCAGTATTAAAATAAAGGTTACATATTGTGGACTAATCTCAAGGCCTACATTACAATAAAGTCAAAAGTAAACTTTTGTGATCATTTTTCTACCTCCATACTCTTTTACAAAGGACATATTCTCAAATATTGCCTTTGTGGACTGAATAGTTCACTTTAAAAACATTTAGTGATTTCAAAGTATTATTTCATCCATTTTGTGAGATGTGTGTGCGATAACTTTTCTGAGCTCACTTTTAAGTTGCGTCTGTTCAGTATGCAGCATAGAAACGCAGACCCAGCCAGGCTTGACCTCGTGTTGTGTTGTGGTTCCCTTTCCAGGTCCCCCACAGGTGGCCGACAAGGTGGCCCACAGGCAGAGTGCCCGGCTAGGGAGCGCCATCAAGCTGCCCTGCCCCGTGGACGGAGACCCTCCCCCCCTCATCATGTGGACCAAGGACGGCCGCAACATCCACAGCGGCTGGATCCGCTTCCGCATCCTCCGCCTGGGCCTGAAGATAAAGGAGGTGGAGGCCGAAGACACCGGGACGTACATCTGCAAAGCCACCAATGGCTTCGGAAGCGTCAACATTAACTACACCCTCATCGTCATCGGTAAGAAGTACTCAAAGTGTGCTCATTATGTAGTTTATGTTCTATAATCCCCCCCCCCCCCCCCCCCCCAACCCCCCCGCCCCGGATGAGATCAATGGAGGCTTGTAAATGTAAGATATGCTGTGAGTTCAACTCTGCATCTGTGAAATCACCTGCGTAGTTAAAAAAAAAAGCCACAGGCCCGCGGCAGTGAGTCAGACCACATCATCATCCGCAACGGAAAAATCTTTCATTCTATTTTTTTGGGTCTAGATTTGTCACACTTCATTGCACTCCAGAATCCTATTGAGTTGCAGATGTTGGAAGACAGCATCCTTGACAGAGGTCACGGCCCAAAACAAGGGGCTCTGGTGAAGGGTTAGCAGTTGATCCCCTCCTCTTTCATATTTGTTACAGCCCCTGCGATCCCAAAGTCAACAAAGACATGCGATATTGTTTCATACCACTTCATCCTCTGTGATTCTGTTGGATTTTGGATTCTTCCTTTTTCCTCGGGGCAACCCTGTGTGAAGACAGGGGGGTCTGTACAGCGCCGCTCAATGAGAAACACATTGGACATCATGACAGCCGCTTTGCTACAAAGCCCCTCGTAGCTCTTGAGCACGACGGAGAGGATAAGGCACACTTTTTGGCCCTCCTTTTTTTTACCCGGCTTAGGAGCGGACGGCCGCTCGTGCGTTTGTCCATATGTGCTCTTGGTGTTTGCATGTGTGCGTGTGTTTGTGTACAGTACATTTCCTCTGCTCTGGAGCAAAGCGTGATGAATGAGTGGAGTGGAGCGTTAAGGCTGTGTTTAGTCTAATTACTCTAAGATGCCTAATTAGGGGCACAGCCTCTTGGAGGGAAGTGGAGGCCAGGGGCCTGATGGTGCAACAGAGTTTGGGCCTTGTGAGTGCTGCTCCATTATATTCCACTCAAAGGACCACGTTTCCCAGAAATCTACTTGGTCACCATGTTTTTTACATTTCTTCAGACCCCTTCAATAGGATTTTGCTGTTACTTTTGAAGAGAGATGGAGATCAGAGATGTAGATTATAGAGTGGAGATAAGTTACAATTATAGACCTATGTCGAGTGTTTTGACAAATTTGACGATCGGTCAGAGATTTGGAAGGCAGTAGACGCAGCAGAGTTTAATTTGAGCAGGAGTGAGGGAGATGAAAGGGTTCATAATGAATCTGTTTTATTATATAACTTGTTATACTTGATATAACTTGATATAAACTTGTATCTACTAGTGTTGCCATGGCTGACCTCGGCATGGCTAGTGACGAATGAAAAGCTACACAATTTGCAGTTCAAAAAACTAACTTTTTGCTTCATGTCCTTCAGATAGCAGAAATTCTGGCTGTGTGGTAAAGACTGTTTTACAAGTAGACACATCATTTCCCATCACTACAAAGAGCATATTGTGCTTGAGTAAAAGGATGCAGATAGAGATATGCACGCAAGTTACAAAGTTAAAAGTTCACAAACAGTTACGTCACAGAAATCACAGTCACGTATTTAGAGATTATTTATATTTAATGTAAAGTGAACTCCTTTTTTTAATAAAACACCTCTACTTTTAAACGTGGTATCATATTTGCAATACAATACAATGATACATTTTAGTAGATAGCTTGGCATGGAAAGAAGAATAAACGTAAGTTGTACAGATTCAGCACCCTGTTCGATGGCTCTTTTCGCACCAATAGAGACACAAACACACGCATAAAAGTGCACATAAATCGCCATCAATTTGTCCCAATGATAGATAACATCTTTCTCCCTGCAGTGCTGTGGTGTGTTAAGTGACAAATGATTTATATGGTTTGGCTACGACTGCAGCAGGACTGTGAGAGAATGGAGACTTCAATGAACCCTACAGTACTTCACATGGCCATGTTTAAACTGGCAGTTATTGCTAGCAGATCGGTTAAACCTCGCCTGGGCTGTATTGCGTTGTGCTTTATTTGTCAGTACAATAGGTCTAAATTCCAACTGAATTGTTTGTCTTTAACAAGCATCTGTAATTGTTATCGGTGCTAGGGAATTAGCAGGAGGATGTCTGGGCTGACTCCTGATTGGTTGAAGTTCCTTTGTGTTCCTCGGCTTTAGTAAATGTGTCAAAAACCTTTCTTTATTTTTGTATCCCGTACACACACAGACCCATGGACACACACACACACACACACACACACACACACACACACACACACACAACCTATTTCCCCTGTTTCTGCTCTTTCGTATGTCAACCCAGCAGCCAGGGACTGGCAGCCATCACCTCCGCGTTTGTTTTCTTAGATGATTGTTCCATTAGGGGGGCAGTGCAGCAGGGCTTTCTGCAGTAAGAACGAGATTATAGCGGGGGGGGGGGGGGGGGGGGTTCTCAGTTTCGAAACAGTTACAGGACTTGTACTCATGGCTTGAGAGAACCAATGTCTCTCGGCCCAGCCAAATGGGGCGCAATCATCATGAGTAACACTTTCCATTAACCTTGAATCAGTTAATTGCCAGGCATTTTAATGCTGCTGCATCGCTGCTAGCTGACTGGCCAGCCGGGAGGGTTGTTAAGTTGCTGTGGGGGAACCGTGGGGGTATACTGGGGGAGATTATTTATTTGAAAGGCTCTAAACGAGGGGTAGCTTCCAGTGCAGCCCCAGCATACATCATGTCAGTTTATTATTTTTACTGGATCACAGACTGCAAAAGCAAGAGAAACAACCCCACTTGTCGGTTAAAAGGCAGTATCGAGGGGGCGGTGGGGGGGAGCACTGGCGGCTAAATTCTGGCCGGCCTTCAAGATCAAGGCCTCGAAGCGAACAGCATACTCTAAAAACATTACGCTTGTGCATCGTCTGGGACTCTGGGAGCAGAGGCCACTTGGAGGAGAGGCAGTAAGACGAGGAGACTGCGAAGAAATGGAGTGAGATTGAGGAGTAAAAGAGTAAGTAAGAGTTTTGCGGGGTGATGTAAGGAAGCAAGGGTTGTGTGCTGGGGTGGGTGAATGGGGGGGGGGGGGTCCACAGCGGTCAGGGAGATATTCCTCTCTCTCCATCTGCCAGCGGACAGGCTGTCCTCCCCTGAGCTATCTGAAGAATCTGGCCAGCCAGTGCAACATGGCGCCTCCTCAATCCCCCCCAGCTGGCTGTTTGGGCCCTGTTTAGGGTGGTCTCCTGACAACTGACCCCCACTACCTCCAGGCCACACCCTCCAGGGCCTCCCCTTGCTCCGCCCCCCCCCCCCTGCCCTCCCACTGACACACACACACACACACACACACAACAACAACATACAGGACCACTCCCGTCCTCGGCTGTCCACAGTAGAGAAGACACACTTCTATTAGAGTTTATGTGGGATGGATTGAACAAGTATTTAAGTGTTCAAAGCCACGCAGATGATGGCTTTCTAAGTAAGACGGTTCAACTCACTGTGATGTCCATTTCGCATAACACACATCTTTGGATGCTATTAACATTATATTCCATTTAGCTTTCTCTGGAGATGTCATTAGATTAGCCACCCCTGGCCCGCTCCCCTCTCCTCCTCCTCCTCCTCCTCCTCCTCCTCCTCCTCCTCCTCCTCCTCCTCCTCTGGACATTAGATTGTCCCCAACAACATCTGGAGCTCATTGTAGCCCCACAAATCACCAGGCCCTTTCTCTGTGATTCAGCTGCCACACGAGGCCAGGGGAGCCCGCGCCATGGCCTGTTTCCTGTGGCTTGATTTGTGAATGAAAAGGTATTGAATGGCATCAGCCTTTAAAACAACATAGTTTGCTCGTATGAATGGACTGTAGCTCATGGCGATGGCAGCTGATGCTGGTTAAAACCCCTGACAGGGGAGCCTTGTTCATGGCTCCCTAAATTGCGTTGACTTTTATGTAATTAATAGCCACGCTAGTTTTTACTGCTTACTTGGTTAAGGACATTTCAGTCGAAGGTTATAGCTTTTTCAGGTTACGTCCTGGTGCAATGGGAAGAGACACGCGAGGCCCTTAAAAGGAAGGCTGCTCAGTCTCCATGTATGAATTAAAAAAACAACCAGGAATATAAATTATATTGTAGCCTTGAGGTGTTCTGCCTCCCCCCCCTGCCGGTCCAAGCGTCCAGCGTTGAGCCAACATTGTGTGAGGACAATAGTGTCTTGGGCTACGGTTAGTTATAGACTTTATAAAAGTGCTTCATTGTTCGCCAGAATTGACATTAAGTAGGGAGGAAATAGCTTCCGAAACTAAAATCAAAAAGAAAACTCAGGCAGTGTGGGAGCGCGCTCTGTTTGGATTGGGAGGTTCAGGAACTGGGAGGAATGCGGAGCAACAGAGAGATGTTTCTTCCAGCGGAGGCTGTTTTTTAGAGGAATGGGTTATTATAGTTGGCTAGTTAAAGCCCCCTCAAATAGCCATGACATCATGGCTATGTGCCTGGTGGTGCAGGGGACTCACAATGGAGGGTCTGTGCCCAGAGAACCCTGAAGAGCTTTGAGGGGTTGGGTGGGGGTGGACTCGGAGGGCGGCACCACTAGGGGGGTGGGGGGGGGGGGGGGGGTTAGGAGTCACATCTGGGCCCTCTACCTGACCGAGTCCATCACCCCAACAGGGGACCGGCTGTACCGCGCCGCTGCTTTCAGAGAACATTCACTCGAGTCTTAAGTAGGTGTACAACTTGCTGGTCTCGGTCGATGTAATATTTGCTGTGTTATTCATGTTTATGGTGGTTGGATCTGGCTGTGTCCACGAAGACACCAGACACGGAAATTAACTAAAATGACTCCAGTCCGTTATGTGATGAGAAGTGACACTCCAGGGCTATCCTAACACCTAGCCCCTAATCCTCTACAATGACATGGGTAATTGAGTCGCAGTATTTTGGCCGCTCTCTCTTGTAGGGCTCCTCATTTCATCATTGCTCTGACTCAGTGAATATACGTCCGTTAGCTTCTCACTCATATTATATTTTAAGCCCTGTCTTTGCTCTATTGCATTATGTCAGCCAATGACATAAACCCCACAGCTGTCTCCTGGAACCAGGCTTATGAAAACTGATCGTATTACTCCCAAATGCTACAGTGTATGACCTTAGAGCTTAGCACGCCCAGCTTAGGGGATACTGTCTTGAAATGCTGAACTTATTTGAATAGAGCCAACACTACTTCATGGGAAGTATTTTTCATTGTGTTTAGCATTACCGTTAAGTTAAAGATCATATCAAACTAATTCGACCAAAAAAAGAACTAAAGGGAGATGAGAATTCATTAAGAGCTTCAAAATGAAAAAAAATCGTATTACTGCCATGAGAGTGAGTAAATACCTGCTTAGCCGTTTACAAAAAATCAGTTGAAAACTCGAACCCTGCAATGGATGCCCACAAAATGGGCACTGGAGGCATTCCTTTTAGACTATAGCTGCTAATGGTTTGGTGGTGTCGAAGAAGGTATTTACCAAGCTGTAAAAATAACCACTGACAGTTTGGCTAGACAGTATTAGCCCAAATGGCCACAGAGGGTTTACTGCTATGAAATGAAATTGAGATTACCTCATGATGTCTGTCATCAGGAACTGGATACGCTGTGATTACGCACAGCAATTAGAGTTTTTTATTACGCCAACAGCATTCCTTACTCCTCGCAGTTTAATCTCTTCTCCTCTTCTACAGAACTCTTTGTTGTGTGTATGTGCTCTGGGGGGGATAAATCGCATGTTTACATGTTGTTTAGCCCTTTAATTATCACCTGCTTTCCCTCTGTGCCAACAGATGACTCTGGTTCCGATAAGACCAGACCCGGGGGACCTGGTGGGCCAGATTCGGACTTTGGGCCTGATAGCGTGTTAGGGAAACTAGGTAAGAACATCTGCCATCAAGCCTCCTGCATTAGTTAGATCGTTTAAAGGGCCTGCGGAGGAGTCTATTGTTATTTATCTTTAGTTGATGAATGAATATAACCGACATGAGCAAATAAGACCTTCGGAGACGAACAGTGCCAATTTCAATGTCATGAGTCCAAATGTTTTTGCCGCAGTGTCAGATTCCCCTCCAGATCCTACGGAATAATTAACGCTGCACATGCCGGAAAAGCCTTAATTATCGATCCATTACCGGCTTGCCAAACAGCTGTTTTTGTGTACCAAGTCTTCCTCCTCAAAGCCAATGTGTTTTCCACCAAGAGTCGGGAGGGGAGCTCTTTGTAAGAAGAGGCTAAGGAGTTTATGTTTGATGCGGTTCTTATTTATGGAAACACTAAACCTCCCCATAGCGCCTCATTGGAATAAAACAAAACCAACACAGACAAACATACTATGCAAGTCTATACGCACTCAACAAAAACTTATCTATCTCTCTCTCTCTCTCTCTCTCTCTCTCTCTCCAAAGCACGCCCCCGCTTTACTCAGCCCGCCAAGATGAGGAAGCGGGTGATCGCCCGTCCGGTCGGCAGCTCGGTGCGCCTCAAATGCGCGGCCAGCGGGAACCCCCGGCCTGACATTGTGTGGCTGAAGGACGACCGGCCCCTGACAGAGCAGGAGGTGGGCGAGGGGCGCCAGAAAAAGTGGACCCTGAGCCTGAAGAGCCTGACGGCCGAGCAGAGCGGCAGATACACCTGCAGGGTGTCCAACCGGGCCGGGGAGATCAACGCCACGTACAAGGTGGAGGTCATACGTAAGTAGCTGCTGGGATTGCGCAAGTCACGCGTAAACGTGTGAGTGACAGGTGTCCTCCAGGGTAAAAGTCAGTCCCGATGCTGTATGCCCAATGCTAAAACCGCCAACCCGAATTTCCTGCAATCATTTGGCTTAGTGTTATGGCATACGTCTATCTTTCAACCCTGGGGTTGCCGGTTTCGAAATCCCTGCTGCATAGCGGTGGTGGTGCCTTAGAACTGGCTTTACGCACATGCACAGGCCAGTTGTGCACACCTGTAAATGCAGCTTCACTAATGGATGTTGGAGGATTGGATTTTCTTAAAAAATGTCGGGCACTGTGGGGTTCGTACTGTGGACCATGCTGGAAATACATCTTAGACATTTGAGTGGAAAATCAAAAAAATGTTGTGCAATGACACAAATGCGGTGGTAATCAATGTAAAGCTGGAGCTTGATTTGATCAAAGACGAGCCTTTGGTGATGGCCTCTCTGATGTACGTCCTCTTCCGACTTCTGAGTTTGATCAGGTTTTACTCGTATGGATGCATGTGCTTGTGTAATCACGTATATTAGAAGCATATTGAAGAGGCAGGTCTGAGAGTGGGGCCTTGTGCTCTGGTGGTGTTTTTTTTGTGGGGAGGGGGGGGGGAGATCGAGAAAGAGAGGGAGGCTTTTCAACCCAGGGACCCTGCACCCAATCTGGAGCTGATTAAAGACCAGCTGTCTGCCAAACTCCCAGATCCACCCCCCCACCCCTCACATCCTCCTCTTCCTCATGAGAAATGTGTTCAGTACAACCAGGAGCAGTGCAAGAGTGAATCTAATCACACATACTTCTTGTGTTACATGCGGTATTTCTGCCTCTCTTGTCAATTACAAGTCATGAGCCTGCGGCGAGTAACGGTACCGACAGGTCCGGCCTCGTGGTCCACACAGAAGGCCTGCCGATGTCAAAACATCTATCTCTATGTGTGATCTGACATCATTATCATGGTGGTTCATCCTCCTCTCCCCCCCCCCCCCCCCCCACACACACACACACACAGAGCGGACCAATTCCAAGCCCATCCTGACGGGAGCGCACCCGGTCAACACCACGGTGGACTACGGCGGCACCACCTCCTTCCAGTGCAAGGTGCGCAGCGACGTCAAGCCCGTCATCCAGTGGCTGAAGCGCGTGGAGACCGACGAGGAGAGCCGCTACAACTCCACCATCGAGGTGGGCGACGACCACTTCGTGGTGCTGCCCACGGGGGAGGTGTGGTCGCGGCCCGACGGCTCCTACCTCAACAAGCTGCTGATCACGCGCGCCAAGGAGGAGGACGCCGGCATGTACATCTGCCTGGGCGCCAACACCATGGGCTACAACTTCCGCAGTGCCTTCCTCACCGTGCTGCCGGGTAAGCGAGAGGCGGAGAGCGGCGTCGCCACGTCACACTTGTAGCGGTGACACGCTTGGGTTGTCTTTCTCGATACATTCTTACGGCCGCGCCAGAATGCTCCTATATACACGTATTGTTTGAGCCGTCTACTTTTCTATTCGATATTTTGTTTTGCCTGATTGGAGGTATGAGGTGACCAAAACATTAGGTTTTACAGCATGTAACGTGTCTTTTCTATTCAGCGCTATTGGATTCAGCCGTTTTAAATGTAGTTAAAAATGTATGTTTCAGGTTTTTTCATGAAGAGACACACAAAGCATTTTTATCGCACGATTACAGGTATACCTTTTTTTGCAATGCAACATCGCAATAAACAGATGCCTTCCTGCGTTCTCACATTGTCTATTCTACGCCCCCCCCCCCCCCCCCCCCCCCACCTCTCTCTCTGCTTCCCCAGACACCAAGCCTCCTATCCCGCCCATCTTCGCACCGTCCTCCAACTCGTTGCCCTGGCCTGTGATCATCGGCATCCCTGCCGGCCTGGTGTTCATCCTGGGCGTGGTGCTGCTCTGGTTCTGCCAGAACAAGAAGCACTGCCCGCCGCCCAGCCCCCCGGCCTCGGCCGCCCAGGGGCTGCAAGGTCCCCACCACGCCCGCCTGGCCTACCGGGACCGGGAGAGAGGATGTGCCGCCCCCTCCTCCAGCTCCTCCAGCCAGGAGAAGGAGTGCTCCATGGGCTCCATGAACTATGAGGAGTACCTCGCCCAGCAGCAGCAGCAGCAGCAGCAGCAGCTCCTGCTGGGCCAAGGCAGCTCGGGGCTCGCCACCAAGATCTACCCCAAGATCTACACGGACATACACACGCACACACACTCCCACGTGGACGGGAAGGTGCACCAGCATCAACACATCCATTATCAGTGTTAACCCTCATGGCCAAATGCCAGCCCACCCCCATCTCACAGTGACTGATGTGGTCTCGGTGGACCCAGCCTGCGAGAGCAGTTCTCTAGTTCTCATATCCACCAGGGCAAAGCTCCTTTTTTTGTTTTTGTTTTTATAGAAACTTTTACCAAATCTGTGCCAAACTCTTTTTGCAGCTGGACATTGTTGGCAGTGTGTGCATCTTACCGTGATGCGTCTTGTGATTAACATATTGGTGGTCAGTGATACAACATGTATTGGGTTTAATCCTTGCTCATGTTCGCTGCTTTTCCTTTCCTACTTGTCACACCACTAAGAAAGAAAAACATTGGATTCCTATGGTGCACTTAAGCTAAAGGAGTCGATGTTGTGTGTGAATTTCAAAAAGCAGACATCAGTGCTAAGAGGTGGATGGATTCCTGTTAGCATGTCTGGTGGGTTTTCCACATTCTGCTCAAGTGAAGGTAAAAAAGGGCTACTTTAAACCGTTCACTTCTACAACTCTGTATCTCAAGTCACATGGTCAAGGTAATTCAAGTGGTACTGAATATTTTTACAAAAGGGCTGATTTAATGCTCCTACTCAGGTAGTCCTTTTGTTAGTGTTACGTCGTGTTTGTAATGCCCATATGTTAAATGCTTACCACTATCCTTTCACAAAAGAGAATTGTAGATGAAAGGTAGCTCTTTTTAGATATACGTGAACCCTAGGACTGCAAGGGATAGAGAAAAAAATGTGTTTCCATGTTGTGTGATTAGACACTTTTCATCTACATTCTACATAGCCTTCTTCATTATTAGGTTGAAAAAAAACAAATGTCTTCCCCAACAGTAAATTAGCAGCTAGTGTAGAAAACGTTTTGGACTGCAACCCTACCAAACCAATTTATGAAGCTGTAGTTGTTTTTATCCAAATTGAGTCGTATTTAATTTATTTTAATAAGAAAATGTATCAAATAGTTTATTTTTCAGAGTTATGCATTTTACACATCATTGTAAGTTTATTAAAGTATACTGTAGTCTTGTATAGTATATATTTGAGTATTTTGTCAACCTAGTGTAATCACATGTAGTATATGCAAATGTTTACTGTAGGTATTGTAATTTGTTGTATTTGACAATCTTGTATTATACATTTACTTAGGTATAAAATCTAAATCATCTATTTTGATGAATTAGTTGTTTGATTAAATGACTTGAAATTCATTTATTCCTACTTTGGACCGGGCTCCTGATAGCTGAATGTTTTCTTACTCTATCCAGACTGAAATCTGTTACTTGTCCACACCTGTTCACATTGAGATCAGAATTCTGTTTTGCTAAAAGCTTTTATTCCCCTCCATGTGGTCCAGGTGTGGGTGCTGCATTTGTGAATAAGGTGGCTTTAGTCCCCCCCCCCCAATAGATAAACACTATTGGGAAACCCTGGTCAGCCTCTATTCATACAGGGCAAGAAGAGACTAGTTGGACTTGTCTGAAGAGGGTGACACAGGGGGCAGCCAGCAGCCCGACATCAGTTGGAGAGATAGCACAGGTGAATAGATACTGTTCAAACAGAGGACCCTCACAGTCCTCTTTACATGAAGGATGGACCCTGCAAGGTGACACCGAACCACTTGCATCCTCCCCTCCCCTCCCATTTAAGAAAGTGAATCGTCCTCTCCAGCATCGACCCCGGCTCCACGCCACCACCTCATTCACCTCCGATCTAGGTAGGGTTTCCTTTCACCATTTAGGAAGTGCATTGTCCCGCTCAGAGACCGATGTGACGGGGCTCTGCGATTGCCCAGCAAAGAAGGGCTGCATTGTATTAGCCTGCTCTTGTTTTGTAGTAGTAAGCATTGTGGGCTGGGGATGAGTTTTGGCTCCAGATGCAAGACTATAGATTGAATGGCAGTTTCTCCCCCTCTGTACTTGAAAGTACAGAGAAAGGCTGAACATGATTCCAACATGTGTACATTGAATAGCCTTTGTTTTACATATCTGTGAGATGACCTCTTGCCTACATATTATCCTGAATACAATTATGTATTTAGGATTGCTAACCACATACATATAGATGTTTCACACAGTAAGGAAACACTGCCCCCTTGAGGTTATGCAAAATGAAACATGAATGAACAACAAAAACTCACTCTTCTAAAACAGCTTTATTAACTATGCAGTACGAGTAAAACAGACAAACGCATGAAACATTCTGACCGTGAAGTAGAGAAAAAATCATTCTCAGAAGTGCAAGATCTTTAATCAAGAGCAAACTTGGCTATATGAACAGAGCACGTTTTGTGCACGACTCAAATGTTCAGCCACATATTTAGATTGTTTTTGTTAAGAGAATCTGAATGACGACAACATGAATAAAGACAACGACAAAAACATACAGGACAACGTACTCAGCCCTTTTGGACTTTAGCAATAAGTTCATCACACAGGTTGGTAAGTTCTTCAGCCTCCTTCACCTAGAAGACAAAGTAATGCACACATCAGTATACACAAATGTTTCCAGTGAGACCTCAGACGTCATTGCCCTGGGCCTGTACACCCGCTTACCTTCTGATCATAGTTCTTCTCCAGTGACTGAGACTTGAGCTGCTCCCTCCGCAGCTGGGCTTGAAGTCCTGACACTTCGGCCTTGAACTTGGACCGAACCTCTCCTATTTCTTCATTGGCCCTGATGAGAAAAACATTTAAGTATAAACTACACACATTGTCTAGTCGTACCATGACGCCGGTACTAGACAGAATTGAAAGCGTATAAAAGTGAATTACTGGTTCTTACTTGGTAATTTTCTCCTCTGCGTGGGCCTTCAGGGTCTGATAGCGCTGCTCTTCCTTTTTGATCCTGGCCAGATACTCCTGAGCACATCCTTTCAGAATCTCTTCATTCTAGATGTCAAATAACACACAAAACCCCCACGTCAATGCTGCCCCCTTTGAGGGATGACTGACTGGAGACTGATGGGTGTGCCATGGGAATGCTGACCTTCTTGTAGCCCTCGAGGACCCCCTTGTACTTCTCCAGTCTTTTGAAGAGCTCAGAGAAAGAGATCTCCATGGCATTCAGGTCCATGGATAGTTGTTCCTTCTCCTTCTCCGCCTCGTTGAGCTTCGCCTGGGCCACAGTCCTGTCCTTCTCACGATCAGCTGAGCAACACAGTCCCAGGAAAGGTAATTCAATTATGCTTCACTAGCGTATTGTGTAGTTTTCTAAAAAGATCCATATTACTCATGATACTTTCTAATAATCCATATTTCAAAGCTGGGGCCCAACGCAAGGCTTGTGTTGAGACTTACCCAAAATATTTGCGATTGTTAGTTCAAATTCAGAAATGATTTTCCTATGGGGAAAAAAAAGACAAGGATTTAGTTTACTTTACTACATCACTTTTTCACTACAGCCATCAATGTCCAGCTGTCCATTGTTTAGAACAAAAGTGATGGCTGCAGTAGAGAAAAAGAAATACTGCCGTTATCAGCATTTTAACAAGAGATACATGAATAAAGCGGGATTACCTCATTTCCTGGCCATCGTCATATAGCTTCTCATATTTTAAAGTAAATTCCTCCTCTTTTTCCTTTGCCTACATGAGAGGGGGTGGGGGTTACTCAGCAAAACAGACACTTATGCAGTACACAAATAAAACACTGTACAATAAAATGGTTACCAGTTATGAGGCGAAAAAATGTGATTACAAAACTTAACCTCATTTAACTTAATTTGCAATGCACATGATTTGAATCTGCTCCTAATACATTCTGACAAGATGCCTTGTCAGAGGCATCTTGCCAACAATTGCCTACCTCTGCCCTGACCATGGCAACGGCTGCATCCATGTCTTTCTGACTGTATTTCAGAACTTCAATGATGGCTTCCTCTGTGTTTGTTGGGGGAACCAGACTCTCAAGCACGGTAGGATTCTGGACAAGCGGTTCCACAATCTAAACAAAGACAATCAGATTGCTCGACATGTAGCCGCTTATATCACTAAACCGACATTAAGCATCCAATATTACCATGATATGACTTACCGGTGCTGCTGTGGCATCGATGAGTTTAAAGTTGTCCATTTCTGGCCGATGGTGTACCATTTGTGCAGCATCCAACCTAATGTAAAAAACACCAAGTACAGGGAATACTGACACAGCAAGCTTAGGGAAGTTATTAAATGAGAGCACTAGTTTGGGATGGGAGGTCGTCCATACCGAGAAGCCAAGGCAGAAGGCCGTGGTGGATTAATGTGAACAGCTGGGGCTCCAGTCTTTTTTGGACTCTCCCTCAGAAGTGGGTCAAATTTAAGGTACAGGGACTGCTTTCTCAATGCAGACTCTTTGAACTGTGAACCAGAAGATGGGGAATTCAGAAAGAAATCATGCAGCAACATACAATGCAAATGAAAAGTACAAAATGAAATCTCACATTGGTTGAACCAAACTGCTCCAGGTAGTCCATTTGTCCATCAAAGTCATTTGATATGACTAGGAGAAAGAAAAGAAGATGTCATTATGTTGGCAACAATAGAGAGTAACGCTCATTACATTGCATACTACTTCATACTATTTTTATGACACATAAAGCTTCACTTTAAGTTTATAAAATGTGTACAAACAAGGTATAACAATGAAGAGAAAACATTTAGAAAACTGACATTGTATACAAGAAAGCAGTGCAGACAGGAGACTCACATGTTGTTCCGGGTACAAACTCCTCACTGTTTTCTACCAGGAGAGTCCCACTCCCCCACAGTGAATTGCACTCGTGTTGTTGACCCAAATCACCAGGTTCAGGCGTACGGCGCTCAGCTTCAAGTTTAAGCCCCAGGTCGTGGGCCGGGATAGACATTGGTTCCTCTTGCTGGAGAATTTGACCGGCTTCCGTGTTTGTGACATCATCTCCAACACTAAAAATAGCAATCACAATCAAACCATTATTTCAGTTTTTGTCACTTCAGCAAAGATTCCATTGATTTAAAACTTGCAAATCAATACAGGAAAAAAGAGGCAACTGTACCAGTGTGTGAGCGCCTGGTTCTCCACCTGTTGGGACATCTCCTTGACTGCAGGAGGTACCTTGCCCGCAGGACTGGACTTCACACCACATTGGTTGTCCATTTTGACGTTTGTGCCAAAAGGATTAAAGTTGGGATCATCTAACTTGTCAAAGTCAAACGAGTAGGCGACCTTGGGAAGATCGACATCAACGTCATTGCCAGCGGCCACTATGGTCGGCTCTTTTGGTGGCTCAGGCTGCTTTTCCGGTGCAGGCTTTTTCTCCGATGCCTTCGCTGTGGGTGGCCTTTTGCCAAACCTCTTGGGTGGGGGCTTACGTTTTACCTCAGCACCATCGTCAAAGTTAAACTCCAGTTTCACTGGCCCTCCCTTGACAGGGGAGTCTGCAGGTTTGACCACTGCTTCAGAATTGGGAGCATTAGTGATGTCACTAGAAATGGGGGCCACGGTAGCGACGGGCTTAGACTCAGGCTCGATGGGTGCCTCTTTCACCGCCACTGGCACATCTACGACATTCTCGGGGTCGGTCTTCTTCACTGGGGAGACCTCTGGTTGGTTTTCTGGCTGCTGTCTGCCGAGGGCGGAGGAGTTATGGATTTTAGAGCCTCCGGTTTGGAAAGGGTCAATGGCGTCAATGTTGTCAAAATCCAGACTGTAGGCACCTCTGGCAGGAAGCGGGGCGTCCTCTGCAGAAGAAGCAGCAGCCGAACTGTCGTCCTGGGTGACGTTCAAAGACACCGCAGCATGCGGCTGTTTATCAGGAGTGGCGGTGGAGGATTCCTCGTCCTCGAGAGATGAGTTCTTCAACACTGTGACAACGCTGCTCTCCGTGGAGCATATGTCGGTGGAGACGTCAGCCAGGGAGTTTTCCACCGAGGGGTTGAAGGGAAGAGTCTCGTCCAGTGCCGTTGCCGTTTCTCCAGCCTCTTCCAACACACGCTCAGGCTCAGGTTTGTTTTGCGATATTGAAAGGTCTTCAACAACCGGCCTTGCAGGGGACAAGACCATCTTATTAGAGCCCTGAAATGGATCCATGGCATCAAGATTGGCAAAATCCAGCTGATAGCCTCCTTTGCTTTTGATGGGCATTTCGTCGTCAGGATAGGAAGAAACATCTGTTTGGAAGAGACAGTGGGGGGGGAGTTTACACATCTCAGAAGCACCTACAAAATAAAAAGCAAGACATTTTTGATGTGAAGATCATTTACCCTTATCCTGTCCTGCAACTGTCTCAGCGCCCTCTTGCGGTGATTTGCTGGTAATGCACAACAAGGGGTCAATATCCAAACAAACCAAGAATTTCATAATTCCCAAATTTCAGCAAAATAAATGAATTTATCTTGAGGACATACCTTGAATGCAGCCGTAAGGACTCCATAGCCTTATTACACTCATTCACGCTTGCCATCTTTGCAGACTTGGATGGAGACAGAATCCTTTTGGTGACTGGGTCTCTTCTTGGAGTCTGGAAGCAAACCTAGAAGCAGCAGGAGGTGGATGAACATGTTAGAAGTCAATTATTCCGATAGCAAAGCGTGCTTTTAAAGATGATTCATTCATGCATTAAAAGTAACCTTCAAAGAGCAAGGTTCAGTTATGGACTGAAACTACTTTGACTTCTTTTTTTTTCAACGGGATCCCTTTTGAACACCCAATATTACAGTTCACATTAATACATCCAATTCTCAATATATTAAAATTCCCAATTAAGTACCTCAGAAAAACAACAATGGTGTACTTTGACCTTTTAACTATTTTGTTGAGTGACCTCAATACAAGCAAACTGCACACCTTTCCCCCCTTTGGTACAGTCTTGTTGGGTAGATTCTCAGTTTGACGTAGAATAGACTGCCTTCCTGTTGGCTGCTCTATGGCAAAAATGTCGTCCGCTGAAGTGTTGTGCTTCCCTCCAGGGCAGACCCCGCGATTCTCATCATTCACAGGGACGGAAGTCATCCTTAAGGAAGAGACACACACATGCAAAACAGGACATTAATCAACCCCAGCTGGGCCTGGCCATCATGGATTATGTACGTCACCGGCGCTGCCTGCATAACGTTTATGCACGGCAATCAAATTCATTCAGTTACATCGATTCGGTACTCCTACCTACTGAATTGTAATGGCGTTATATGCTTATCCACTGGATTAAAATATGATTGACAAAGTTTGATTGCAAGTTGACTTCATATTCCCATTATAGATTTTTTTTTATAACGTCGTCATCAGGCCTTTCGACACTCGCCGCCTCAAAAAGAAAGAACACATCTTTTAAAATTTAAGTGCTGATAAGACAGCCAGACCAAACCTTCAATCTAACGTTTTATAATGACGACACTAAATACAAATGTGGACAGGCAGTTTCAAAAGCAAACATTGGTCCAAGTCAACTCTGGCAAGTCAACTGCCACGCAGCATCCAGCTAGCAGCTAAAGTTAGCCATAAAATAGCGAAGAAAAAGTGCCAAACATGTAAAAACCAACAACTCCCCTTCCGTACACTAACACGTTAACGGTGTGTGTATAGCGGACACACGGCGGAGCTGCGCTGAGCTCAATGCAACAACCTACCTCAAATACACAGATGAAGTCGGCTAAAATAGGACGTTTCGCCTCCAACCGAGCAGCACCACAACAAGCAGCCCGTGTGAACACATTTGAAATGCCCTCTCGCGAACCGTTTGGAATTTAAAAGTCGTGAAATGAACCAATAGAATCACTAGAAACTCTATACCGGAAGCGCCATGCCGTCAAACAGCAAATAGCCTCACAGGGCGGATATGACGAAACGAAATGTTGAAGGATAGGCGGCAGAGTCAAAACAATCAGTTATGTTAATTTTAAAATGTTGCCAGCTATTTTAAGTCACTAAAAATATTTGGGAAAGATTAATAGAAAAGCTAAAAGCTATTATTTTCCTTCGTTTCATTGTTACTTGTTATTGTCCTGATGTTTGTGATCGAATATCCACCACTGTTGACTGGATTATATTTTTAATTTGTGTATACCCATTCCCTGTCTTGTTCTGCATATTTTCCCTGTGCTAAATAATATTTAAAAGAAAATCATATTATATCAATCGCTTCGATCTGACTCACTTGTGAGGAATTTTGCAATGCAATATTTTATCTCTAACTATGCACTTTCAACAGTAACGTCAACGGATCTATGAGGGCTCGCTGTGCACCTGCGGCTCACGGCCAGCAGGTGTCAGTAGCGGCGCTCTGGGCCCAGCGGACCCGCCGTAAAACCCGGAGAAGAAGATACCTCTCCCGGCGGTACCGGGCCCGCCAAATTACAAGCCTGGAGAGGACGTAAACACTTTCCTACGGACTCCGCTATGTCGCCAAGACGTTAGAAAAAGCCGACCTAAAAGCTTTCTGCCAACATGAATATGAGTGGGAAAGGTAGCCATATACACGCACAACACTGAACTAGTCGTCGTTGTCTTTGTTTAAGCAAACTATTATAGCAGTAGTAGTAACGGTGAGCCTTGTGTAATTGTAAGGTAGCTTGGGGTTCATGATCCGTCCTTCTCCGTGTTTTGTCAGTTGAATGCCTTTCCTATGTTTCGTTATGTCTACTTCTACGTGTAGGTTATGTATCAATTCACTTACGATCACACACACACACACAGTGGAAATTGCAGGGTGACATTAATGTACCGATTAATCCTGACTCCTGAATGACCGTTACCTCCACGTCTGTCCCCAGGGTCTGGCGATGCAACGCTAACCGCTGCCAGGTAACGTCGTTGTTATTTCATCACAGCAGGCGCAACATGGCAACAATGAGTTATAGTAAAACTAGCAGGCCTGAAACAGTTCATTGTTTGTGTTATCCCTACATACTGTGTCTATATACCTATCTTCATAAGGACAAGACGTTAGTTGTCTTGGTTCCATGTAGCTGCATAGTCTCTATGACTCTGATTGATGATGATTTTACATGCATTGATGATTTTTGCTGCGACCCATAATAAAACCCCAAAAGTCATCCTCAGTGAAGTCATCCCTGTGACTTGTTCATCCCACAGCGGTGACAGTGATTCCATCAAAGTGTTTGTGCGAGTGCGACCTCTGACCCAAGATACTGGGTTAACCACAGATGGAGATCAAAATCTGTGCTTGACTGTCACCTCGCCCAACACCATTCGCTTGCACTCAAAGCCAGAACCAAGGACCTTTACTTACGATCATGTCGCCGACGTGGACGTATCTCAGGTTAGTGCATTCAGGACATCTGCATTATGCAGACTTTACACTTGTGTGTGTTTTACTGACATACGCAGATTGCATTTTAAGGTTAACTCACTTTTTTATCACTGGTCGATAGGACGCTGTCTTCGCCAGTGTGGCCAAGAATATTGTGGAATCTTGCATGAATGGATACAATGGCACAATTTTTGCCTAGTAGGTGATGTTTTAATTGTTTCATATTTTATTTATTTCATATAATATTCTTATGATCTTATAAATGTTCAAGTCATACTCGCCATCATACTTGAGTTCATTATGCTACTTTTTTCAATAGTGGACAAACAGGTTCTGGAAAAACATTCACTATGCTTGGTGAGAACCGTTTCTTCATCTTCTCATTCATAGTAAAGATCTAATCTTATTCATGTCATTAGTTCTTACAGTGTTTGTTTTTTTTCTATTAAGGCCCGTCTGACTTTGATAACTTCACGGACGAAAATCGAGGGGTTATTCCTCGAAGTTTTGAGTACCTATTTTTTCTCATCAACAGAGAGGTAGAAAGGGTAAATATAATGTTTCAAAGTCAGTTTCACGACCACAAACTCTAAAATCTATGATATAACTTTGCCAACAACATTCAACAGTAATGTGCCAATGGCCTTTTTTTTTTACCTCTTATCTGTTAATTTAATTATTCATTTTTTCCATTCTAGTCTGGGAAGTCCAAGAGCTTCCTCTGCAAGTGTTCCTTCATCGAGATCTACAACGAGCTGATCTACGACCTGCTGGACAGCGCCTCAGCCAGCCTGTTCCTCAGGGAGAACATCAAAAAGGGTGTGTTTGTCGAGGGAGCCGTGGAGAAGTTTGTCACCTCTGCTGCAGAGGCTTATCAGGTAGGAATCCAAAAATGCATGTCGGGTATCCAGAAAGCACCAGGAGATGTCCCCCTCCCCCTCTGAGTCGCTGGTCCTCTGCTGCCTCCTCCTAGGTGCTGTCCATGGGCTGGCGTAACCGGCGTGTGGCCTCAACGTCCATGAACCGCGAGTCCTCCAGGTCGCACGCGGTCTTCACCATGGCACTGGAATCCAAGGAGACCGTCAACGAGGTGGTGAACATCCGCACGTCTCAGCTCAACCTGGTTGACCTGGCCGGCTCCGAGAGGCAGAAAGACACGCACACAGAAGGCTCTAGACTCAAGGTGAAGTACACCAACGTCATTACGTTGTTGTTATTGTACCTGGCTGTCGGGATGGTGATACTAACGGTTGTCTTTCTTCTTGTCTTCCTCCAGGAGGCCAGCAGTATCAACCGCTCCCTCATGTGTCTGGGCCAGGTCATCATGGCGCTGGTGGACGTGTCCAATGGCAAAAACCGGCACATCTGCTACAGGGATTCCAAACTCACATTCTTGCTGAGGGTGAATAGTCTATGAAGTGATGCATTCTTTGCCTCGTGGGAGTTTATTTGAAAATATTGAGTCGTGTCATTGTCAAATGTAAATTTGAAACTTTGAGGGTGAAACATTACACATTTTCTAAGTGTTTTTACATACGGTAGTAGTATGGTGCAAGTTGTGTTGATCTAAACTACCTTTAATAAAAAAACATTGCCATTTTTACTATAAACTGCAGTTTTCACTATAAATAAATGTTAAGACTTGCCATCTTTTGACAGAAAAACAGCAGTTAAGTCCTTATAGATTGGTGGGTGTATAAAAAATGGAACACTACGTTTCTCTCTATATTGGATTTTCCCAAAAGAAATCATCTGCAAATATGTGTCAAACTATTATCTCGCACAACTGTACTATTGTTCATCCATGCCCATGAGTGTATATTGTCTTCTGTTTCAGGACTCTCTTGGAGGTAATGCCAAGACGTACATCATAGCCAACGTGCATCCAGGTTCAAAGTGTTTTGGAGAAACGCTGTCTACCTTGCATTTTGCCCAGAGAGCAAAGTTAATCAAGAATAAGGTACTGTCATCAATCAAGCCTTAAGATTATTTTTACCTTTGCTTGCTATTATATTGCTGTCTGTATAATTACAGACAGACTTCTTGATATATTTGTGTTTAGGGAGATTAGTTTTGAATATCAATGTTTTTGTCAGAATTTGTAGGAAGTGAACTGTGGTAACTGCATGTTGACACATGGCACACATTGAAAAGGATTAGTGCATTAAAACTTCAAATGAGCATAATTGAAATGTCGGTGCCATTGTGTTTCTACTCTGATCTTACAGGCCATGATTAACGAGGACACACAGGGCAACGTGCGGCAGCTGCAGGCAGAGGTGAAAAAGCTAAAGGAACAGCTCGCCCAGGTCCTCGCCTCTCCGACCTCCGTGATGCTAAGTGGCAGAGACGTGGCTCCCTGGGGGCCCCAGCTGTCCAGCAGTAAGTGTGTTTTCAAGTTTAAAACTCTGGATTACTGTATAATAATATTATAACGTCAATAGTTAAGTGAACTTGGTCATTGTTTGCTTGTTTATTCATAAATTAATTCCCACTATACATTTTGATTAAAATCCCTTTAAATCAGATGCACCATTGGAAGCTAGGTGTTTCGTAGGTGTTGGAGTAAGAAAATACATTTATTCTTCTTTCAGGTCCACAAAATGACCACCTTGAGGTCTCCTACAAGGCAAAGTTTCTCCAAGCCATCGGTCTGTGGAAGAAGCGTGAAGAGGAGAAAACGGTATTGTCAATCTTTTGTATGAAATCAATACATTTATCATTAACACATTTATGAGACGAGGATGCTAAATAACATGGTTCTGTTGTACTCTCAGCTGCTGCTCCAGAAGGTGGCCCAGCTGGAGGAGGCCTGGGCCCATAAAGAGAAGTTCATCCACTCCAGCCGCATGATCGTGAAGTTTCGAGAGGACCACATCTCTCGCTTGGAGAAGAAATTGAAGGGGGGTCAGTTTTCGCTCTCAGACAAAGAGAGCGAGGTGTTGGTCAACCAACTCAAGGAAGAGATCAACATCCTTAATGATCAGGTGCAAATGAGATGCCGTATGAGATGCCGTATGAAATGCCGTGGCTTGAAGGCAGTGAGCAAATCTACCAGCCCCTTGCATATTGGCTGGTGCTAATTTTGTCTGCTTGATGGTAGATTTCTTGTTAGCTAATCATATGCCACAGATAACCATCAAAATTCTTTCCAACACAAAATGGCAATTTTACTTTTCTTTACGTCTCTTTCAGATCAACCATCACCCAAAGATGACCCGGTATGCGGCAGAGAACTACAGTCTGAGAGAGGAGAACCGCCACCTCCGCTCCCTGGAGTCCATCAGGAAGGCAGAGGAGGCTGCAGGCCAAGCTGCTGTTGAGCTGGAGGAAGCCTTCCAGCTGGCCCTGGAGGCCCCCAAGCCCACAGAAGGTAATCCCCCCCTCCCCCCCATTAAAAAAAAAACCAACCTAGAACTAGAGATGCACAATACACTTTTTTTCAGTTCCGATTCTGATTCCTGAATTAGGAATCAGTATCTACTGATACTGATTCCAATACCATAACTTTTTTTTATATTGTTATTGTTGTTATTTTTGTTGTTGTTTTTTTGTGTAAGGTTACATGAGACACACAGCACCTATTAAAATATACAAACATACAAACAACTGTCAGGTTTTCAAATTGAATATTTATTCAATCCAATGAAAGTGCAAGAACTGTGTAGTGTACGTCGGATATTTTATACGTGATATTGGATCGGATCGGTCCCAAGATCAAAACATGTTGTTTTTTCTTTGCCACAGCCCAGCCTGCCTTTTCGACACCAGTGACGGCGGAAAACGTCTCTGCCATCTCCGTGGAACGGCAGAAGGCCCAACTGCTCCAGAAGCAGTCAGAACTCACCGCCACCATACAGGCCTTTGAGGAGTACAAGGAGGTCACCAAGTAAGAGACAACTGGGCCTCCATGGAGGAATTTCATCACAAGGCAACATGTTCACATAGCATGTTGATAATGGGGATGTCACATTTCAAAAGTGGGCTTGTACCATTAAAGCTACATTTGAAGTGGTCCCTGCAGAACGTTAAATATGGTTTTCGGATGACCCTGTGGTTTGTAGGAAGCAGATGTTGGAGTTGGAGTCTGAGAAAAGGTACCTTGACAAGTCCAACAGGCATTTGGAAAACATTCTAGAAGCCACAAACGCTTACAAGAAACAGGAAGTCTCGCAGCTCAACAGAATCCATGTTGAAACCATCAAGGTAACCCTCCAAGCATTTAAACCTCAATTTGTCCTGCCTATAAACATTTAATTCAAATTTGTCCCATTGTTCAAAAAGGCTTTTCTCATGGTTGAATTAGTCTTCTTTGGGATAAGAATGTTTTTCATTAGCCAGTCTCAAAGAAATTGGATTTCCTCTGGTTGCTCCAGTGCTCTTCCAGACTCTTAAGACATGCATGGCAGGTTAGGTTACATTGGACTTAGAGTTAGAATCAGTCCCCCACATGCCACACGTTTGGCTGCACACTGGTCCTAGAAATGTATTCAAACCAGGAGGCCCAGTACTCTTATCCATTCAATCTGCTCATTGTCAGAGGGCCTAGAAAATTGGTGCATTGTAATCGATCCCCAATCTTTTTGTATTGTATAAAATTTAGAAAATACATTTCAGACTGTTGAAACCCCTTGTTTATCTGTTTCCCTACTAACAACCACACTCTGCAGATCCTCACCACCCCAACCAAGGCCTATAACCTGCGGCCCCGGCACGTGGCTCTGGCTAGCCCAGAACACCTGAACGGAGAGGAGGGGGGCATGGATGACATCTGCAACGAGCAGCCTCCTCCAGAGATGGCCGAGTTGGCATGCGAGGCCCTAACCGAGGAACTGCAGCAAGTGCAGGTAAAGCGGTGTAACCAGAGTTCATCCCATATGTTCAGTAGTTACATGCATTACAAAGGGGGGGGGGGGGGGGGGGGGGGGGGTGCGCGATTGTCAAGGGGGGGGGGGGGACCCAGCACCGGACCCGGCAGCCGCGGACCCGGCAGCCGCGGACCCGGCAGCCGCGGACCCGGCAGCCGCGGACCCGGCAGCCGCGGACCCGGCAGCCGCGGACCCGGCAGCCGCGGACCCGGCAGCCGCGGACCCGGCAGCCGCGGACCCGCCCGCGGACCCAGCACTGAACCCGCCAGCCGCGGACCCGACCGCGGACCCGAGTCCACACACAGCCGGTGTGCATGCTGTGAGGATGTCATCGTGCGCGCCTATCGCATGATTTAGACTTGACGGTTTCGGTTGAGTATGTGGGGATGTTTTTGGTCGCTATTGGTTTGCACATTTTTAAAAGTGGTGGGGACAAAATTCAAATTATAAATAGTGGTGGGGACATGTCCCCCCCGTCCCCCCCCGTAATCTACGCCTATGCTGATAATTAAATAATGTACAACGACTCCACTCCCTGCTTGCAGGAACAATCTGATCGTGTTCAGACTCAGTTGGACAAGGAGGAGATGAAGAGCAGTAAGCTGCTGCAACAGGTTGCAAAGCTTGAAGAGCAGGTGGCCGTGATGTCACAAGAGTCCAGTCGCAAGGACAAGGTGGGACTGTCATCCATGTTTAGAACAAAGAAAAAAAATCTAAAGTTCATTGAATTTGGGCACACAGGGAAACTTCAGTCACATTACATACTTGTTCGTCACCTGACCTTGTGTGATATTTTTGTTGTTTTTCTGCAGCTGCTCTCTGCTGAGCGATCCAGCAGGAGCATGGAGCAGCTGGCCCTGCAGGAGAGCATCAACAGCCTGCAGCAGACCCTCGAGTCTGAGCAGCGCACCGGCGTGGGTAAGAGACCTCCTGTCAGGATCCAAAATTAACACCTGCCACCAGCCAATGGTGGGTAGATTTGACCATAAAGCAGGTTTAAAAAATGCAGGATTACATATTAAAACAATTGCTTTGCCGCTAGATCTTTCCACTCTGGCAGGGATTCTAAAATGTAATTTTGGACCCTGACACCTGTGCTGTGATGATTAAGTTCCAGTAGTTTACAGATGCTTTGTATGTGGAGGTACCATTAATCACACAAAGTTGTACACTTTGTGACTCTCAGTCTGTCTGTGACTATCCACTGGGTCAGTTCTGCAGACTGAGATCCGCGACCTGCGTCTGGTGCTGCAGTCGTCCGATAAGGAGCTAGCTGCTGTGAAGAGTGAGCTGAGGGACGGCCAGGGAGAGCAGCAGAAGGAGATGAGCCAGCTCTCCAGCAACCTGATCAGCACCCAGCTCCAGCTTGACAAAGTCCAGTAAGAATATTACATTTATGTGATCTTTACACTGAATATTAAGCCATATATTTGTATACACCTGTGTTTTTTTCTCATACCAAAGCCCAATTGAATTCTTATTCTTATTCTGATTTAGTAGTCTAAATTACACCCAGACACATTATGAGTTTTGAAATATATGTATTAGACATTAAGAGCTTGATAGTCAAAAATAACTAGCAGATATTGTGTACTGTGTGACGTTGAATAAAGAAATGGCAATTTATTTATATAAATAAACCTAACAAACAAATGCTACCCGCTGCTACCACACACATACACGCACATGCACGCGCACTTGTGCCCACTATGGCCAGGCCTCGAGCACAATGTAAAACTACCGATGTTTATGACGACAATGCCGTTCTTCCATAGACTTGTGCATGGATTAAAATCTCCCTAATGCCCATATCTCTCTCTCTTTCTCTCTTTCTCTCTCTCTCTTTCTATCCCAGACTGGAGTGGGAGCAGCTCCTGGAGCAACATACATGCCTCCAGGACTCCTTTGACCAGCTGCAGGCTGAGACCAAGTTTGAGGCTGACCAGGCCAGACAGCAGCTGCAGGACAGCCAGCAGGACGCGACCTCTCTCAGAGCCCACATCACGGTTGGTGGCGACGCAGTCCACACATGAATCCACCCCAAGTGGGCTCCTTGACGGATATGCTAGATGGAGGCTGATGTATTCTCTCTGTCTGGGTCCCTTCTTTTTATTTTTTCCCTTCTTTATTTTTTCAATGTCTTCTTAGGAATTGGATAACTGTCTGCAAATGGAGAGGAACCACACAAGCACACTGACATCCCAGTTGAGAGAAAATAACGAGAGCACATCAAAGTGGGTTTTAAAAGACATGCTAGCCTGCCTAGACGTTTGGCTGGAGGATGTTTTTAAAGCCATCCTTTTTATGCTTATCATTGTATGACAATGCTGGGTTTGTTCTTATCTGAAGGGAACTAATTGAGACCATGGAGCAGAACACCCAGCTAAAAAAACAAGTGTCTGACCTCATGACTCAACAACAACAACAGGTCAGAGACTCGCTGTGTGCATATTTCTTTGATGACAGTGCTGTTTTGCACAGTGGCTATATGAATTGATTTTTTTTCCTTTTTTTTCTTTCAAAGGTTTCTAATCATGCCAACCTTGAGCACAACCTGGCGTCGGCTAAGGAAACCGTAAATGTCTTGGAGCAGAAGATCGAACAGGACAAAGTAAGCGTCTATGTCTAATTCCTGCACTATGTCTATGTTCCAATTCCTTTTATTACTCTGAAGTTAAACTGAGATATGTCCACCTCGCTCCCCCTCTCTCTCTCACATCTCTTGTGCTGTTGGGCAGAGTGTGGTGCTGGACCTGATGAACCAGACCAGGGTGCTCCGCAGTGAGCTCAGCGAGAAGGAGGAGAACCTAGCCCATCTATCTGGGGACATCAAGGACATCACTGTATGTTTCCTACTACTATACTACATAACACTATGTTAACAATATATTTTATTTATTGAGCGCCTTCCAATGATTCCAAGGCGCTTTACAAGTGATAAGAGAAACAAAAATAAGATAATCCTTACTTGATATTAATGAGCAGGTGTTTTTATCCAGGGCTGTAACTTGGGGCAACTAGTGGATTAAGCCTTTTTTTCCAGGTGTAAACTGAGAAAATTAGTAAATTTCTTATGTAGTCTTGATGCCGTTTTACTTTCCATCAACTCTTGCCCAGTAGTGGGTGTTTTTTGTGTCTAATATATAAACGTGTCATGTTGCTTGTTTGCCAGGCGAAGTACAATGCAGTGACCAGTGAACGGGAGGAGGTCAGAGAGCAAAACTCCAGGATGCAAACACAGCTTCATGAGCTGAAGGAGGAAGTGGGGAAAAAGGTGGCCTCCAACCAGATTGAGGTGAGACTTGTTATCACCAAGCCCAACTGTATCTCTTCTATTATTATTATTATTATTATTATTATTATTATTATTATTATTGTTATTGTTATTGTTATTGTTATTATTATTATTGTTATTGTTATGATTATGGTTATGATTATTATTCCACTTCCATGGTCAATCATTTCTAACAAAGTGTGCTTTCTAAAAGGAACACCCTATCTACCCTATCCTAGGTGGAGCTGTTGCAGGATGAAGTGGTCTATGCCACAGAGGAAGTCGAACGGCTCACCAAGGTGTTAGATGAGCAGAACGGTCTTCTGCAGAGCTTCCAGGAGCAAACTACTCAGAAGGATGCCATGATCCAGAGCCTACAGCAACAAGTATGTTATTATCTCTTCATAACAGAGAGAAAGGCTTATTTTGTGAAATAAAGTGTACAAAATGCGGTGTAGTTCAATTGACGCACCTTTACTCATACCAGCTGAAGAAACAAGAGGAGGCCGTTGAGAAAGTGACCCTAAAAGTTGGCTTCAACCCGCTTCTGGAGGGGACAGTCACACCCAAGTCTTCACCTCGGGTAATTGGCTCTTCATTCTGAAAAAAGCCCCTCTTTGCTCGTAAGTGGTACTATTTTGAAGATTATTGTTATTTCTTTCTTTCATTGTTTGTTTTTTTGAAGACGCATTTCACGCCCCGGAGCTCCAACACTGACTTGACACAGGTGCTGGAGAGGCAGGAGCTGGAGAGCTGTCGCTCCTCCATGATCACCATGGAGATCCTCCTCGCCGAGCACAACTCTGAGAGGTCTGCCAAGAACTCGGAAATCCAGAGGCTCAAGGTACATTTACGTCCTGCACACTGCCAAAAGCCCTCTGCGCAATGTTGGACATTCATTTTGCCACGTCCAACACTAAGCTTAAGCAACGCTGCTGCATTTGTGCATTCATTTCTCTTCTAGCTTCATTATATATTTTTGGAATTATTTTTACATTTTGTATTTTATCTTTATTTTACCTGGAGAAAAAAACGAATTGCGAGTGCCCTGGCCATTGCTGGCAGCAGTAGTCAATGACAAAGTTTCAGACGGACAATAATCAACATTTAACTTGCACAATAAGTAAGGGATAATCCATGATGAGGTGTGCATTTATTGAAGAATAATGCATGACACGGGGGAACCCTCCATGAAGTGCATGCACACATGCACACCTCAGAGTGGATTATCCCGCTTATACCATGGCCACTTATGAATCAATAAAAATATATGGGTGTTCATTCTGCTTTCACCCTCCATAGACTCAGCTGAACGAAATCCAGGCTCTGCTTGACGAGTTCTACGGAAAACAGAACCACCTCGAGCAGAATGGGAATACAAACGGGTCAGTCATTCTAGCTGTCTTCCTCGTACCACTTTCCATTGAGCAGACATCAGGTCGTCATGAAGATTAATGGTACAACTTTTTTTTTCTTGTGTTTTGGTCTGCAGTGAGCTGATGAATGACGCCATTAAACAGTCCATGCTCCGAGAACTGCAGGAGGAGAGGGCTGAGAAGGTTTGCCTGTCAGTTAAAATGAACCGCTCTTTATGTCCCAACATCTCTTTATTCTTTACTCATTGTTTATTTCCATTGTCAATTATTAACAGAGCACTGCAACACAGAAGCTGTCAGAAGCCCTAAAAAGGTAAGCACGAGTGGACGAGTATTGTTTAATATTATTAAAATGTTTAATGTTATCAAGTGTGGATTGGATTGCCCCAATCTTTACGGGGGTGTGCGTTCTCATCGTCTTGATGGGGGGGGTTTATCGCTTTTGGTTAGACTGCAGGCCCAGGAGTCCATGTTGGCCCAGTCTCAGACCTGTGTCCAGGAGCTGACCAGTGAACTGAGAAACCGCTGTCTGGAGCTGAGAGAGCTAAGCCTGAAGGATCAGGAACAAGAGAAGCTCCTCAACGTAAGAACGCCGGCTGTTTTTTGTTTTGTTTTGTATGGTTGTATTATCAAGACTGGGCTTTACTGACTTGGGTGATTTCAGATTTCATAATTCTGTGTCACACAGGAGGTGGAGGTCCTCCGCAAACAGGTGGACCTCTTGTCAGAAGAGAACGGCAAACTTGTGGGCCATAAGAACCACAAGCAGAAGATTGAGTATGTGGTGAAGCTGAAAAAGGATAACGCCAAACTTCAAGAGGTGAGGAATAGTCGTTATTTATTGTTGGGGTTTTTTTGTACAAATGTGAACGGTAGAACTTGGGTCAAGTAACAACGCCTAAATCTTTTGTCCTAAAGGATAACGAAAAGCTTCGCTCTGAAATGACCTTACTGCGAAATGGCGTGTGAAGCTCTCCTGCAGAAACGGTCTGAATCCATCAAAGGCACTTGTTTCTAGAGAGACATTGTAACCTCATAAACCTGTTTTGAACTGTGCCAATGGTCGTCGTAACTCTGTTTCAAATGTTTTTGGTAATTTACTGTAACTGTACAGTGTTTTTTAATAAAACTGATGGTGCTTATACGGGACGCTATGAATTTGGTTTTAAATTTGTGTATCGAGATTTTCTTGTTTTTCCTTTTCACAGTCATAAACGTCAATGCTGTAAAATGTAATAAATATTTTTTCTTGAATTCTTGACGGTTTCCTTTATCTTTAAAACGCAGTCGACACGGAAAAAGAAAGGCGGGGAAAAGCCCTTTTGAAACTTTCCATGACGCCAACACATCCACGCGGCCAACAGGTGGCGGAGTCAGCGACGACGACTGAAATTCAACATGGCGGTCAAGGCCGCGGGTCTAGTCGGCGTGCTCTAACACGTTTCCAGTTTTCGTAACTTTTCTGTATCTTCCTGTGAAGCATGAAGAGCGCCATTACAGCACAGCAGATCGTGGAGTGGTTCACGTTAGGCTCACAGTTCACCAACATCAGAATCACAGATGAAGTCGCCAAACCGGTGGACGCGACGTCCCCGATACGGAGCTGGTGAGTTAGCTTAGAAGAGGGCGCGATTTTGTTTAAAAAATTGTTGTTGTTTTTTTTGCACATCCATCCACATCGTGTTGAATATCCGTTAGTGATATCTTAAATAACGTTATTGCAAGCAGAAAAGCGTTTTTTTGGTGGTAAATATTGCGTTTAAATGGATGTTGTGGGCAACTCGTGACCTGCGAAGCGGCGCGCCCTCGCAGTGTGAGCCCACGAGGCCAAGCACCGATTTTAAACGTCTCGTTTGTTAAGTCAAATAATGGAAAAATAAGACGACGAAAAACTAACTGGATTATGATTTCACCACAGTAAAAACGGCCCAGCTACAGTTGGCTTGGTAAATAACATCTTAGACGTTATGTGACCCTAGTGTATCCACCACGCGGCCATTTTCAAATGGGCCATGGTGGGCACCCATACACCCAGTGTTAATACCGTCAATACCGCCGTGAAAAGGCTCCATCGTCATTAAACATGATGAAGATGTATACAATTTAATTTAATAAAAAGGGTACATGCACGTTTTTCAGGACAATTCTTGGTTTGGATTTCATATCGTTTATAATCCCAAGTACGTCTCGCTGCGGCCTGCGGGAAGGCCCACATCACGGGCGAGACCATTCTGGGATTACTTGCGCCCGATCGTAAATATATTAATTAATATGTTAATATTATATATATATATATATATATATATATATATATATATATATATATATATATATATGACATCCCAAGTTCCGGCCCCCCCCCCCCCCCCCCCGTCGACAATCGCGAACACCCCCCTCCCCCCCCCCCCCCCCCCCCCCCCCCCCAATGTATTTACCTGACTTAAAAATATATATTATATATATATTAAATATTATATATTCTATATATATTTTTATATATGAAATATAAATATTATATATATATATATATATATATATATATATATATATATATTTTTTTTTTTTTAAAGTCAGGTAAATATATTAATTACTATGTTAATATATAATATATAGGGTTAGGTTAGGGTTATCGTATTTAGAACTCCGTTTTCGCTGTACACATAAGTAGCTGCTAGTTCAAGAGGACGTATTTAGTTCAAGTATTTTCAAGAAAGACGTGTTTTTCTTCTTCTGTTGGTTTTATATGGGCTACGCAATCCCAGAATGGACTCGCCCGTGATGTGGGCAGGGCGTGATGTCACGCCCCGCCTTCCCGCAGGCCGCAGCGAGATGCTTCTCTATAATCTGCTGACGGATGACCTGTCTAAAGGATGAGCTGTGTTGTAGTTCACCACAGGCACCACCAGAGGGCGCTGAGAAAGACGGCGACTGCGAGCTGTGCGGATAGCTACAGTTTCTAGGAAAGAAAAGAAAGAAAAATGCCCCCTCTCCCCTGTATTTTGGGTTTAGTATCATAAAGGTGAGCCAGCCAACACGGACCAAGCTGTGTGCGCTATTTGCCTTGTTGATCGTGATTTACTGCTTTGCACATCGGGTCATTAGGTTGTGGGGATAGTGTACTAGTAATAGTAAACAAAGAAAAATGCCTCTGCCCCCCCCTCTGTATTTTGTGTTTAGTGCCGACGATAAAAGGTGAGCCAACCAACACGGACCAAGCTGTGTACTATTTGCCTTCTTGATCGCTTGTTTTGCTTTGCAAATAGGGTCATTGAGTCACACTGGAAAAGAGACAAGCAGTAGTAGCAAAGCGGATTCAAAACGCACGAAATGCGAGACTTAAAGTAAGCGATCGGATTAATAAGGCCTGAACTTTGTCGTTGGTCCATCTTTTTGCGGTTGCAGGTGTTTAAAAAAAATGGAGCCTGAAATAAAATGCTGCTACTTGACCAATCAGAAGTGTTCAGCGTTGCAAGCCCCACCCCCAAACTTCCTGTACTTTTGGAAAGTACTACCCCCCCCCTGAGCAGGGACTTTTTTGGGGGGGTAAAATAATGTCCCCGGTATTTAAAGGCTGTGGTGCAGGTTTAATTTTCTAACAAATTTGCGTATTTGCTTGGTGGTAATAAACATTTAAACTGTTATTAATTGTATTTGATGTTGTTGGGTATCACGAAACGTAATATAATACGAAAAAGTAGCTACTATTTTAGCAGTTTGGGATTGATTCTCATTTCCCGCACAATGCATTGCATGACGTCACATCGGGGAGAAGACAGACCAAAGCCCGCCTTGAGACCATTGAGAGAGACGAGTAGAGAGAGACTAGTAAGAGATTGTTCAGCAGATTATACAGATAAATAGATAAATACATATAGTATTTTTCTATCAATCTATCAACAGTATTTGCAGTAGTTGATGTACTCGTCGCATTGCTGCTCGAAGGTGTACCGCCCCGTAAAGCGGTGCCGGCGTCTGTGTCACTGACAGCGTCACCCATGCTGCTTTGTTGTGTTCCGCTATCTTCTCCGTGAGCGACAGTACCTCGACCAATGGGATGAGCGTATTCTGTATCGTCATACTCGTGTGTGAATATGCTGTCAGCTCATTGGTCACAGAACAGGACAGGGCCCGCGAACAACTTTACCGTACATGTCCATATAACGCGCCCTGTTATTCATTTTCCATTGGCATTTTACTATTTTACTATATGATTTTTTGACTCTCTCAGTAATACGGGACGGGTGCTTTTGTTTCTAAATACGGGACGAGTCCGTGTTTCAAGGGACGGTTGCACTGCACTTACGCACTGCTGTCCATAGACCGCTCCAGCGCTCGTTGCTGCGTTTCTAAATGGTAGCTAGCAACTCACCAGGACACTTCACCAACATTGTGGGTCTTGCCACAATTAAAGAGAAATAAGAAATAAAGCCTTTGCCGTTGCATGTTGTTATTGAGACTAAAATAGGTTTGTTTCGCCAATGTTTAGTAGCCGGCCCGGGGGAGGGGGGGGGAGTTACCCAATGTACAATGTGTTAAACAATAATTTCCACCCGCCAGGGACATCCCGACATCAAAACTGAAAATTACATTTATAGCAGCATAGCGCTACTGTGGTGGTGTATTCAAATAATTTCAATAGCAGTATGTATTTTGATAGTGTTTTTTGAAGTTAAAGGCCGTGGTGCAGGTTTAATTTTCTAACGAAGACGCCATAGTTCTAGTACAAGGCTGAGGCTTCCTTCCACACGTCTCCCTCATGTGACGTCATCGCTAGTCCTAGTCCCTCGGGAAAGTTCCTGCGCTGGAAAAGCGGCTATAGAGTTTTTTGGGGGGGAAATGCTTCCCCTCTCAAATTGTAGTGCTGTATCCCTCTGTGGCCCGAACGGGAACTGGACAGTGGTAAGGAAGGTCCCAGTCGCTGTAGGCTGCGAATGAGCCGGAGCGTCGCATGGCACGATCCACATATCCAGAGATGGTGGGGATCTCTTCCCTTGGATGTCCAATGCCTTTTGGTACGGTGGGCGTTATAAAGCTGTGCTTAATTTGGTAGCGGTTGGTCCGTGCCTCCATCGGTCGAAACGTAGCTTGGGGCCCTGAATGCTCCTGTTCTTCAAGTTCTTCTTTGCGGAGAAAGTCGCCTAACACCTGCTTGAAGACGTACACCAGCTCCCAGGGCAGAATGTTGTCGGTGGCGAGCACCTTGCGGAACCTGGAAATTACACACATTTGAGTGCTGTAAACGCAGTGATCATTTTGCATAATGAATTAAATGTATAAAATCGAATGTATTTCATTTGTTATCTAAACTAACATAGGAGAGGAGAAATCAAATGATGTTGTACAGTGTCCACGGACAGAATATTCACTTCACTTGTGCCTGTAATTGTGTCGAAATGTGAACTGTGAGTAAATGCAGTTTTTGCCCTAGCAATCCTTGTAACTGCCTTCTAGCTAGCCCAACACACCCACATCACATCAGTCTTCGCTAACACTGCCAACCTACACCATGGCAACAGCCATGGTGTAGGTTCACTGAAATCCAATGTCTTACTATTTCCACAAAAATATTAAATATGTATTAACTATAAGACCCAACTGTAGAACGAACAGAAGAATGTGGTTTTGTATTCATTTAGAGGAGGCGGCCAGGCTATAGGCAGCAGCCCCAGTAGTGGTATAGAACTCATTGAAGGCAGTTTTTTAAGGTGTTTTGATGCTCCAGGCTCTTCCTGTTGTCAGGAACCACCACTGCATTAACATTGCAACCTTTATGTAAAGCAGTGTTCCCCCCCAGGTTTATTTGACTTTTCTGAAGCCTGTAAGGCATCCTCGACCGCATGTTTGGCAGCGTACATAGCCTACTTCTGTGATGGTAACGCATAATGGCTTGCTTGGCAGCCTGCCCTGCCGCTCTCTCCCTTCGGGTCTTTTCTCCTCTCCTACTGTCAGCCTCTGTGTAGCAACTGTGGCTGCTAGCCACAGTTGACAGCATGCTAGCATGAGGCCAGAGCATGGTGGGGCATTTGCTAAGCACCTGGAAAGAACGGCGGCGGCGTGGATCGGAGGGACCTGAGCACACAGGCACTCCAGCTGGAGCAACTCGGAAGCCAGGATCAGCGTCCGCACCCTGGGGTACTTCTGGACCCACCGGAGGCCCAGAGCGTTGTGGGCGAGACAGTGCTCCCGCTCCAACTGCCTGGCGAGGCGCTCGCGCTCCTCCACATGCCACAGCAGCTCTCTGAGCAACATGTGGCCGGCTACCACCCCCGGGGTCTTCAGACACGGCCCCTCAGTCTTCACTTGCTCTTCCGCTTCATGCGACCATTTCATCCAGCTGAACAGAGGCATGGCGGAGGGAACAAGCGATCCTAGGGAGAAAACAGGATTTTATTTAGCTGCTCTTTTATGGAACACAATGACTTGCTTCTACTTCCACTAAGCGTCTTTGTTGAACATGAAGATATTATGCACTAAAAGAATTAAACTAATGTTGAACTCGATTTGCTACATACGTTCCCAACACACATGGGGGTGCCAATCTGCACATGGCTTTTTAAACGTTCTTTTTAATATTTGCATAAATTACGTTTTTGAGATGAAGATCAAAAGTTGGGAAAGGTGACTGGTTTAGCATCGCTTTCGCTGACCTCTGGTCCACACCATCATTGTGGTTGTGAGTGTCCCTATAGTCCGATTCTCTCTAGAAGATGTCACAGGTGTGTGTGAGTGACTTTAGCTGGGCTAAACATTGATTATTTTTGCACAGCTCACACCTGAGCTTTGGATAGAGAATACAGCCTTAAGGGTCAGAGGTCACTGCACAGGGTAGCGATTTGTTGTGAGCACCAATGGCAAGGATGAACTCCATTTTACGAGTATGACGTTGAAAGTGAGCCTCTGAGGCTTTTCATAACACTCCACTGTACTATGCCTGTGCGGAAATCTTTCACATTTATGTCTTTGGAAAAAATGTATTTTGGAAGTTGTCTGAAATCATAGAACGGTCCATACTTACAATTGTGCACTTTAATGCCGATGCTGTCGTGTTAAAATGCGATGCCAACACAATCTCTTCACAAAGCACTGCCTCTAGTTCCTTGCCTCCGTGGAAAAGATGAAGGAAACTTAATTCCTGGAGTTTTCTAAAAGCATCCCTCTGGTGCTGCCGTGAAGGCATGAATGAGTGCTCTCAGTTTTCTCGTTTGTAGAATATCTTCCTTGCCACCGATGAAGATGGAGTCTTCTCCTTATCATTCCTCCCTTCACTCCTCTGTCTGTCTGGGGGAGACTTGGTCTCACATGGGTGTATGACTAAGAGCTGTCACCTCTCCTCTGCTCTCACCCCGCTCTCGCTCTCTCTCCGTGCTGCTTCGTGGTAAGGTCAGCAGCTTTGTTGGCTGCACGGAATGTGGACGCTCGAGAGTGGGAGGAGCATGGGAGAGCGAGCATGCGAGAGCACATGTGTCTCTCCTGCATGTGCCTGGGCAGATGCATGTGTACGAGCTCCTCGTGGCTCCTAGTCTGCTGTACTGCTGGTTTTCCCATGGCCAGAAGAGAGGCTGAGACAACTATAGGAATGGTGTGTCCCTGCAACTGTGCTCGGGGCTTGGCCAGAGTGGGGGGGGGGGGGTGTGTGTGTGTGTGTGTGTGTGTGTGTGTGTGTTTTAAAGGCTTCAATAAATGCTGTAATGTTAGTCAGAAATGGTTTTCTGCTGGGGGTGAAGCACTAAATGTCTCTGAAGGACACACACTTTGTATTACTTATATCACTTGTCCACACTTACAACGCCTCTGTATTTCTTTTGGCTACCCTGCCTGTGTGAGACTAAACACCCCAAGCTGAGCTGTCGACCTGAATCACTTTAGTGCTGTTGTTAACAAGACCTTTATATTCAGCAATTGAATAAGAGCTGGAAATAATAGAGTAAATAGCAGAAGGTTTGTGGTTGGTTAGTACTATAAATAGTTAATACTATTTAACTGAATTTGGCTATTTAATTAACCAAAAAGCTATCTTGATATTGGTAAAATACAACTTTTGCGTTTGGAACAGCAAATATGAGATTAAATTTGTTTTTTGATCTTAAATGATACTACAAACCAATTGGACTGTTGCAATATTTATTTTTTAAATTATTAACTGTATAAATGTTTTACTTAGGTCGTAAACAACTAGGGATGTTACATTTACCAAATCTTAGTGCTTAGTATTAAATAGCAGTATTTATGTTTTTTTTTGTTTTTTTTTTGTCAGTCCGTCAAAAGAGTCTGACCAGGGCAGCCCCAAGAATGAATCTCCAGATGGTGGACTGAGGACCAAAAGAACAGAGCTCCTGGGAGGTAGGTGTTGTAACTGCAGTGTTTTATATGTTTATTTTAGTTTTTTTTGTCTCTATCTGTCTCTCTCTCTCAATTCAAAATGCTCTTTCTTGATGGGTAGATATTTCTCTACTAACAGTTGTCTATGTTTAATGCAGGTGGTGCACCTCGTCTAGCAAGATATGAGTACCCCAGCTTGCCGATAACCAAAAACAGACAGGAGGTAAAGATATTGTCCATAGTATAACACGCGCACGCACGCACGCACACGCACACACACCTGCCTGCGGTATTGCTGTTACTCTGCTGATGTTGAGGCTTTTAGACATGAGATGAAATGAATCGGCTCCTCTGGTCATTCCTCCACTCTGAAGTTTTTCTGTGTAAATGTAGGATATGTTCAGCTGTCCACAAGTCATGTTGATGTGTTCTCCCTGCCGATCACCCTAGGCTCCTTTTAAGCTGTTTCACATTTAGTTTGAACTTAGTTTGTATTGTTGTTTGCTGTGTATCTCTGTGATGTTTGCTGTTATTATAAACTCATTTCTTCTTGTTGTCTCACTTGCTTAGCACCTTGTATTGCTGTTTTGCACAAAAAACACTATAAATAAAGTTTCATTTTAGTTGGGTGAGGAAGTAGAACCACTTCAGTGCTGTTATTTTTTCTCTTTTAGTTTTGTCGTTGTGCACATTTTAATTACCATCTTTACTGAAGCGTTGATGCAATTTTCATAACTGTGTGCACACATGTGCCCGCTCTTCCTCTTGCCCCAGCTCATTTCTCTCGTAGAAAGCAACTCGGTGGTGGTAATCCGTGGAGCCACAGGCAGTGGCAAGACCACCCAGCTGCCCCAGTTCATCCTGGACCACTATAGCCAGAAGAACACCCCGTGCAACATTGTGGTCACCCAGCCGCGCAAAATCGGAGCCACGAGCATCGCCCGATGGGTTGCCACAGAACGCCAGTGTACGTTGGGCAGTCTGGTGGGATATCAGGTTTGTGCTTTACGGTTCACCTGTATTGACCGACTTGTGTAACTTCAGCAAACCAAGATAATGCAATTACATTGCTTGAGTGACGCTTTTACAACAATGCATCACACAGAAAACTATTGAAAAACATTAGCAATGTCTACCTAATGACAAACAACAAATGTACATTTCTTTGGTATAAAGGTAATATCTAAAATCCATGAAACAGGACAGGATTACAGGGTGACTTATACAGTCTTGTGTTTAACCTACTAAGACCTCTGTGGTTACCTAACATTGTCAGACTGATTACGTTACACAAATAACCTGGAGATATTGCTTCCAATGAGGCCCTGAATCAATTTGACATCTATCACAATTCTAGGAGTTTTTGTTTGTCCAACTCTCACAATGCCAAAATGGGTTTGTGGAGAGTTACAAGGCTGTCTGTATTGTATGTAGCTCGAGAAAAAATGTGTCCTTCTGTCCTACAGCACATACCACAACTAAAAAGCCCTACAGCCTTGCAGGGCCCTTGCTGTTGCCCTTCTTGCACACTCAGCTCAAGACCAAATTACATGGACCTCCCACTTGCTTGCTGCTTTTCTACTTGACACGTCAAATGCAAATAGGTTCTTTCTATTCATGAGTAGAGAGCACCACACAAATCACCCATTTATATACATGCTCATTTTTGTGGCTTGAGCTCTATAGCAGCAGCCATAGTCGGGTAATCTAGCCATCCATCCAGCCATCCATTCTTGAGCAGCCAAGGAGAGTAACAGGTCATTATCTTCTCTTTCAGTGACCTTCCATCTTTTATTTTCACTGTGAGAGCTGCTTTTATCCTGTCATCTCCGTTTGTCTCCAAGGCGATTGCATTGGGTGGATGTGTGTCTCTTTCTCTCCTTTTTTCGCTTCTCTTCCACTACTATGGATATGCTCTGGTCTGAAGTGAACAGAGGGTGAGATGCCCATGGTTCTGGCGGTCATGAGTGGCAGTTTGTAGGATTTTTTTTCTCATTGTGGGCCATTTCTGGAGAGCGGTCATGGCACCCCCGGCATAAAACAAAGTCATAAGTTAATTACAAATCAGACTCCCTTACTCAGCCATTGTCAGCATGAATTAATTGTTTATTCAGTCTTCTATATGCCATATCCAATGTCAATATGCAATTAACACAATAAAATGTAGTTGTCATTTTGGGGCGATTGGAACGATTAATCGTTAAGTTAATGAATGATTGACAGAATAAACGTGTGTGTGTGTGTGTGTGTGTGTGTGTGTGTGTGTGTGTGTGTGTGTGTGTGTGTGTGTGTGTGTGTGTGTGTGTGTGTGTGTGTGTGTGTGTGTGTGTGTGTGTGTGTGTGTGTGTGTGTGTGTGTGTGTGTGTCAGGTTGGCCTGGAGAAGATGGCCACCGAGCACACCCGGCTCATCTACATGACCACAGGCGTGCTGCTGCAGAAACTGGTGGGAGCCAAGACCCTCACTGAGTACACGCACATCTTTGTAGACGAGGTGCGGGAAAAATACATGATGTGGAACAAACCGGTCATCCGGATGTTTTGATGCGTTATGCAACGTTGTCTCCATGGACTTTAGAGTCTGTAATCCATCTCCATCTCCGCTGTGTCCCAGGTTCACGAGCGGACGGATGAAATGGACTTTCTCCTGCTGGTCATCAGAAAGCTCCTCCACTCCAACTCTCGCTACGTCAAGGTAGCGTCTGGATATAGCATGTTAGTTCTCACCCCCGCCCCCTTTGCCACCTTAATCTGAACCTGATGCGTCCCACCAGGTCATACTCATGTCAGCCACCATCAACTGCAAAGAGTTTACGGAGTACTTTGGCACGGCCGTGCGTGGGCAGATGAACCCAGCCTATATGTTTGAGGTGGATGGAACTCCTTATGCAATTGAGCAGTACTACCTCGACGACCTCCGCAGCATGTGTCCGTGCAGGGTAAGGAGGAGGCCGACTCGGCCAACGCCGTCACTTTTCTCTTATTTCGTAGCCTCATTGCATGTGTATTTGTGCACTCACCAGGTAGTGCCTCAGAGCAGTGATGAGCCTTGCATATCATTGGAGATGTACAATATTGCCATCAGTCTTATCCAGAGCTTTGATGAAATGGAGACCAAAGACCAGTGGTAAGGATTCTCTCATTCTTTCTTTAATTGTTAAAATGTATTTTTTTAAAATGGGATCAATAAAGTGCTATCTTATCTCGGACAATCTCACCAAACTCTTCATGTCGTGTGTGTGTGTGTGTGTGTGTGTGTGTGTGCGTGTGCGTGTGCGCGCGCGCGCGTGTGTTTGTTTTTTAGCAGGAAGACAGCACAGGATGTGAGTCTGAATCTGCCACAGCGAGGCAGTGTGCTGGTGTTCCTTCCCGGAATCAGGGAGATCGGCCACATGCAGGAGGCCTTGACCACGCTGGCACGCAGAAGGTTGGGAGCTGGATTTAGTTTTATTCATTTAACGTAGCCAAAACTTCCCCTCACAAGCTTATACAAGCTGGGAAAATGTGTGTATAGAGGAAAGAGTGGATGCACAATGGTTTATAACCAATGAGATGGGGATGGGGAGAACTTGGCACAGAGGCGGTCTTTTAGTATGCCCTGTATATGTTTTTGTATGTATAGGTACATGTACACTGTATGCGATGGCTGTGCTGTTCCTCAGATTGCAAGTGTATCCTCTTCACTCCACGGTGACGCTGGAGGAGCAGAACGGTGTGTTCCTGGTGCCCGTTCCCGGGTACAGGAAGGTAAGGAGCATGTGCTCCACACTGCCGTGTAGACGTCCATAGCTCTTGCTATCCATTAGGGGTTGGCGTACTCGAGTACTCGATTTTGGACGTCAGTATTCATTGGCTGAAGGCGTCAATAGAGTAACACATGTATTTGTTGTCGTGTTATGTTATCTTTTTGAGTAATTTATTAATGTTCAATAAAGAATTAAATGAGAAATGTAATTAAATTAATTCAAATGCCCATCCCTACTGTCCATGGCCTTGATGAGTCTCCCCCCCCCCCCCCCAGATCATCCTCTCCACCAACATTGCAGAGAGCTCCGTCACTGTTCCTGACGTCAAATACGGTACTGGCCCACGCTTGATGTTCTGATGATATCACTGTCTTTGTGAGCCGTGGATCAGTTTTAGGCCATAAACAATGCAATATGCTCATGTGCCCCCACAGTGATTGACTTCTGCCTGGCCCGTCACTTGGTCTGCGACAAAGAAACAAATTACCAGTCCCTTCGCCTTACCTGGGCCTCCAAGACCAACTGCAACCAGCGTAAAGGTGCAACACACACACTCAGACACCGTTATGTGCTGCAGAGCAAGACTATGTCACACGAGAGAGCTAGGGCTGGGTGATATAGAAAATGTATTATCACGATAATCATGGGGAATTTTACACAATATCGATAAATATCACAATATGGAATTCAAAATACCAGTCTAAACAGTAAGTTTAAGTAAGTAAGTAAGTATGGAATCGGACTAAAAATTGTTTTCCTTTCTCTCTGACGTTTCAACCCTCATATCTTGATCATTTAAGGGCACATCTTCTCATTGTAATTCATTTAGACTATGCAACTGGGCTTCACGATAAGTCGTTATCGTCATTTCATGACGATACGATTCCATGAAAAGATGATAAACGATAATATTGTAACACAGTACTACTGTACTTGCTCCTCATCTCTCGTTCTCTGCCGATGTCATGGCCAGGCAGGGCAGGCCGCGTGTCTAAGGGCTTCTGTTACAGGCTGATCACCAAGGAGTTTTGGGAGAATGACATCCCAGAGTACATGATCCCTGAGATGCTGGTAGGAAGAGGCTCTTCGGATGTCCACAAATAACCGAAGCAGTTGAGGTGGTCCACCTCCACGAAGTGCCCTGGTCGTGATAAGGATTCCTTTGTGTTCCTTCCCTTGTGTCTCAGGTGAGCCCTTTGGCCAGCATCATGCTGAAGGTGAAGCTCTTGGACATGGGGAACCCCCGCATGCTCCTCTCTACGGCCCTCTCGCCCCCCAACCTCAACGACATCGTCAGGACAGTGCTCCAGCTCAAAGAGGTGCTGAACCCCCACCCACCCACCCACCCCCTTTCCTCGGGATGGTTCATATTTACACGTGTGCGCTCTTGGCAGGGGTGAATGTTGGGTGTGTGGCAAGCTGACCATCCAGCTCTGTCACAGCACATTAGAGATGTCCGCTGGACATGCTGTGTCAGGGCCACGCGTCGGAGAGAGTTAGCACTTTAGCAGGGTGTCTACCACGATTAGGTGTTGAGGAGAATTTGTGATAAATCAACATATCCGTAGACCTAGTGCACAGCCCTGTTGCAAGAAAATGTAGACTCTTTACAGCAAATGAGATTGCAAATGGCATATTAGCTTGCAGTGTTTGAATGTAATTATTGGAGTGTAATATTTAATTGCTGTGTATTAACTTGGTAGTGCTAAGAGTATGAGGTGTGTGTAAGCTGAATGTGTTTCTTGATGTGGTCAAGACGAGTAATGTGCTAGAAACATCGTCTGCCTTATAGATGGGTGCGCTCTCTACCAAAAGCGACAGCCTGAACCATAACGACGACGGTGAGCTGACGTTCCTGGGCAGGGTGCTGGCCCACCTCCCTGTGGACCTCCATCTGGGCAAGATGATCGCTCTGGGGCACGTCTTCGGCTGCCTGCAGGAGAGCCTCATCATAGGTCAGTGAAGCGATTCACTAGGAGAGTGAAATGACTGTGTTGGACGTCTCCACTGTCAGCACGTTTTGCAATGAGTGTGTTCTGTCCATCGGCCACAATGATGGCTCTTGTCTCATCCCTCAGTGGCCTCCCTCTCTCTGAAGAGCTTCTTTGCCATGCCCACTCTGCAGCAGCTGGCAGGCTACAGGTAGGCCCGTCCTAGCAGTATTACCCCTGTAGCAAGCAGGTCTATCAGTATAACATACTATACAGGACAGGTACAGAATAGGTGTTTTGGCTGATATTGGTAAAGCTTGATTTGAGGTTTTGTTGAAGGAAGTGAAGCTACCCCTTTGTCTAACTCATGAAGGAGTAGTGGCTATATTTAGCCGTCTAAAAATGACAGTTAAACATGCTAAACAAATATATTATATATAGATATAGATATTATATATTATATATATGATGTTCTTTACTCTGACTTTCAGGACAAAGCTGGGCTTTGCTAATGGCATTCCAAGTGATGCCATAGCTTTTGTCAATGCATTTGAGGTAACAATTTATTTTATTTAAAGTTGAACATTATTGAGAGTATAACGTGTTTTCTCTACCAGTATATTTATGAACTTGTTTCATACGTTTTCTACTTGTTCCGCTAGATGTGGCACTCTGCTAAGAAGAACGGACAACTGAGACACCCAAAGGTGAACATGTGCATGGAAACAGAATGTAACTGATCATTTGTGACTACCATGGTGTTCAGTCGGATTTTGATATTGGTGAAATACATTTACAATTATAAAACACATTCTCTTGACATCATTTTAAAGAGACATAGTTTGCCGTATGCACCCCAGTACAATATGAATTGATGATGTTCTTAATTGGCCATAGGACTTTATAGCACTTTACTATCCTCCCAAGTACTACTGGAATCCTCATTAAAGTTAGCTAGTACCCTGTGACATGTTTTTTTCATTGTGGTGTGGCACTTGACGCCTTGCTCTGTGTGCTTATGGTGAACCTTCTTTCAAAGGACGAGCTGGACTGGGGGAAGGCAAACTTCATTCAGATCAAAAGGATCAGAGAGGTACTCAGCAACATGCCTGTAACATTGAGACAAGGTGTAGAACATAATAACGCCGTAGTCAAACTCCTTTCAGTAGTCGGTACGTTGAATAGGATTATGTAACCAAACCTTTTGTGCCAGTGCAGAAAACAAAAGGTAGTTTATTCTAATTTCTGTGGGTGTAAATCTCACACAACTTACACACAAAGCCTGGCATTTGCTAGAAGTTGTTCCTGACCTTTTCACATGCTACAGTCAGTGATTGAAGTGATGTGCCGTCTGAATTAGGCAGTGTGCCTTTGTGGAAATGGCACATTAATCCAAATCCAAAGGTTGTTGCTGAAATTCAGAAATATTGGCAAAGAAGTATATGTTCTTCACTTTTCTTAGGCTAACAAACATCTTATTGTAGTAAATGTGTTGTTTTTTGTAGATGTTGAACTTTAGAAACATTTAGATCCTAGAGTGGCAGAAATTGCACTATTTTATCTTAAGTAAAAAAAAACGACAGGTCTGTTTAGCTCATTTAGACGAGCTGCCACGGTTAGGGGTCACCCATGCAAAGACATGTATGTATACACAGTTAACGCTTTGGATAAATACATCCACAAAGTGACATTATTGTAACATTATTATTATTATTATTATTATTATTATTATTATTATTATTATTATTATTATCATGTCGTATCATGCTGCCCTGGTACTATTGAGCAATGACTGTCTCCACCCTCAGGTTGCAGAGCTTTATGAGGACCTGAAGAAGCGTGTCTCCCAGTTCAACATGCACGTGTCGGAGAGCCCTCCATCCATGGACTACACCAGCATCCACAGGCAGAAGTTCATCCTCCAGGTCAGAGATGGGCAAATTAAGTTTTATTTAAGTTTTTATTCTTCCAAGAATATAACTTTTAATCGAAATTGAGCTTTCAAAACAAAAAGGGTATCTAAAAAGTTTTTAAAAAGGGAATTTTAACGTACAAGATATTTTCCTTACTTGAGTCTTGACGCTCATTAACCTTGGAATGACCTGTGAATAATGAAAATGGAAATATGGAAAACATATACCCTTCAGATGCCCTTCAATCTGAAGGGTATATTTCTAAATGGAAATTTCCACACACATCAGATATATTTCAAGGTATGTGGTTAGGACGGTCAGAGCCAAACTGCCACTGTTGAAGATCAATGGAATATAGATCATGATTACATATAACTTTCTCAAGCCTAATACAAATACAACTTTAATGGCGCATCAATGGCTGGATGTGCCCACTTTCCATCTCGTAGGTGGTCATCGCGGGGGCCTACTACCCCAACTACTTTGTGCAGGGTGAAATGGACGAGGGGCTGGCCGCCAGAGACTTTTGTGGCCATGACCCAAAAACCACAGTCATGGTATGTCATTTAGAGGTCGAAAACATTGCTTGAACTCGAAAGAAATCCACCAGTGTCTTTGCCTTGCACACCAGCAATTCTGACTAGAAGGCAAGCAAGAAACTGAATCACCGTTTATTATATCAAACTCCCCGCCCTCCATACAGACTATAGACACAGCTTTTTAGAATGTGTATTAGTTGCGAGTTAAGTTAGATTCAACGTTTATTTAACTAGGGAGTTAAATACAATGTCTCCTCCTGCTGGCAGCATGCTGTCACTGCATCCGTGCGCGGTTATGGATACACTGTAAAGTTGTCATCTGTTTATCGTCAGGTGAGGAACCTGCCTCCATACAGTTTCCTGTACTACAAGCAGCTGCAGTCTCTGTTTCGCCAGTGTGGCCAGGTCAAAGCCATATCCTTTGACGGCTCCAAGTGAGTACTGCGCTCACTATTAACACGTTTATCCTAAATCCCACAAACTAATAACACTAATGCATTACATTTGTGTTATGCTTTTCTAAATAGTCAGACATGGAGAAAGTCACAGTAAAAATATCAAACAAATGTGATTTATAAAGTCACATTTTAATTAAAGGAATAATACAGGCTCAAACACATTGTTATGAAACGTCTAACATCAATGTTCTATTCAGTCCGGGGTTTATTTTTCCGATATGTAAAGTATTGTATTGAGGCAGCATTCTGTAAATTGTACAAGTTTGTGTTCGCTTGTTAATAGCCAATTACGCGCTTACAGATCCCTGCCTTCAGCAACATGATTGGTTGAAACAAGTATGAAGCAAAAGAAAGTGAAACGCCCCGTTCACCCAGATTTGAGCTCGTCTGCCATCAGACTTTAGATATTAACCCAAAGTCTGATTTGTGAGACTAGAGAGCTGGTGACTCAGCTGGGAGAGCTAGCCTGGCAACGCTAACGTTAGTCGCGGCTGAGGTTGCCGCGGCTAACTCTAGCTTAGCCAGTGGTGCATTCTAGAACATTCGTTGTCAGTTTTTTGGTGCGTTGTACTTCACCAACAGACATATTTTAACGTCAAAATGCTTTAGGCCATAGTTTATCTTTAAGTATAACATGTAAGTGTCAGAATAAGTGACACAGGTGGGAAGAGTTAAACATAAAACACACATTAAAGGCATGTGCAGTGTTTCCCCTACTATGTATTCAGCAGTGGGGGTTGAAATAAGGCTGTTTTACTCGCCAAATGCGAGTAATTTTTGTATTTGTCGAGTAATTTATGAAGACCACTTAAACAACGGACCCACTAGCCGCGGACCCGACCGCGCAGCACCCACCGCCGTCTACAATCGCTGTTAACAGCATGTTACAGCGGTAACAGCATGTGTGTGTCCGAGAGGGCTGCTCTATTCGGACACATTACTATGAAGCCCCGGTGACGGTGTGGGAGTGCGGATGATAATAAAACAGCGGTAACAGCGATTGTAGACGGCGGTGGGTGCTGCGCGGTCGGGTCCGCGGCTAGTGGGTCCGTTGCTGGCGGGTCCGCGGCAATCGCGGCGAATTCTTAGATTACTCGCCAGAGTGGCGAGTGGTCTTCATAAATTACTCGACAAATACAAAAATTACTCGCATTTGGCGAGTAAAACAGCCTTATTTCAACCCCTGTGTGTGTGTCCGAGAGGGCTGCTCTCCTGAAGATTCACATTCAGAACGTTCATAACTTGTAGTCCTGCATTTTTCTTCCGGTGATTTGATGACGCGTCAAATCACCGTTACTGTAGCCGTTAAATTCTTTTCTTTTTTATATGGAGTTAGTACATTTGATGGCAGCACAATCAACGTTATTCATGTGATGAAATATAGTGTTGGAGCATAGTGTTGTTTTTGGGTTCATTTCCCCTTTAAGACAACATTTTCAATATTTTTTGCCCCAATCAATTTCTACCAATAATGTAAATAAAAGCTTAAAATTAACACAAAAGAAAAACATGAGTAATCCTGTCTAAAATTATAAAATCAAGATTTCTGTTTCTGACCAGTTCAAGGTACGTGCTCCAATATTAAATCTGTTGATGGTATATCATATTTGTCTCAAAATGTCCATTTCTATCCACAAAACTTGCCAGAAGTTATGGTTTAAGGGGTTATTAAAAAAAAAATCTTCCGGAGGTGAATGCCCCCAGACCCCTGCGCGCCGCCGCGTGCGGCTTGCCTCCGTTACGTAACAGCACCACTGCTGGAAAAATTTCTAGGGGAAACACTGCATGTGTGTGTGTCTGTCTGTCTGTCTGTCTGTCTCCCTCCCCTCAGAGCGTATGTAGAGTTCAACCAGAAGGCCCGGGACTCAGGTGTGCTAGCCGAGGTGACACTGTCTCTGCTGCTGGCCCACCAGAAGCAGCCGCTGGACCTCTTCATGTACCCCAGTGATGAGGTAGAAGCCCGTGCCGCTGGCAGAGCCATCTCCCATATGAAATACACCCGGTATGTAGCCCCTCCCCTACTTTAATACCGTGTCATGGATGAGTGGAAGCTTTAGCAGCAACTACTTCAGAAAAAAATGTAATATCTATGTATTTCTGGTCATATATTTTATGCTATAGTATACATACATCCTTAGTTGATCCGTAGTCAACAATATATCGATCCAACAATTCATAACTCGTGGTGGTCCTTGTGTTGGTGGTTTTTCTTTCTGTAGGGTGAATGTGGACTTCCAGAACAACACTGTGCGCCCGGTGGGAGTCATAAGCAGCAGCGTGGAGCCGGAGAAGCTGCCGCCCACCCAGATGTTTCTGGTCAACATTACAGAGGTCAGTGTGGTGCACCTGCCCCCCCCCCCCCCCCCCCCCCAACGTTTTTTGGGCCTCAGCAATTAGCTAATAGTGAAAGGTCGCCATTAATGTATTTAAAAATAAATTACAAATAAATCTGTTGTACGCATGATGGATAAAAAGCAAATTACAAACCGTTACAACTCAGCAATTGCTTTTTTATGATTGTTTTTTTTATGCAGTAGGCGCCACAGAATATTAATTGAATCGATAATCTGTTGATCATAATGAATTATCACAATATTGGGCAAAATAATCACGTCAACATTTTTGTCATAATCAAGTAAGGATAAAGCCTTGGTACAACCCAGTAAGAATAAAGCCTTGGTATAACCCAGTAAGAATAAAGCCTTGGTACAACCCAGTAAGAATAAAGCCTTGGTACAACCCAGTAAGAATAAAGCCTTGGGCCTGGGTCTGTCCTGGGTTGTTGGGCCTCCAGGTGATAGAGGTTGGCAAATTCTGGGGCTACCGGGCCGACGAGGCCAGCATGCGGCTGACCATGGACATCAAGGGCCGCAAGCTGCTGCCCATCACCATATCCCTCTCCCCTAACCTGCTGTGCCTCGCCCCCTACTTGGAGAACCAGGAGTGCCTGTACTACCGCGCCAACATCCAGCACGTGCGCGGCAGCTCAGTGGAGGTGTGCGCTGCATACACATCAAAAGAAACGCAAACTAACTTATAGGCTGGGATTTCTTAATCACATTATTTCTTGATCATGGTATTAATGGAGAAGATAATTATTATGGGGGGGGAGGGTGTTGACATAATCGTAAAACGCTTTCAATTAGTTTGATTGCAGTGTGATTCAGTCAAAACCTGTTGCATTTGAATTATGCTGTAGGAGCTAAAGTCTACAATGTACATTGAACACATGCATACTAACATGGTCGACGTTAAATAAATATTTACTAGTCATTTAGCAGACACTTTTATTATCATTAGAGCAGGTGGGGTCTAGGCTTCTGGCTAAGGGATACCTACCTAGGTACAAGTACCTCACAGCTGGGAGCGCACTACACTATCCTGACCCAAATCATCCATCACTGTGCTACAGTGAACATGATCAATACGTACAGTGCACTGTAGTACAGTGATGGAGGACGATATCGACCTGCCTGCAGGTGTTCTTCGTGGACTTTGGCAACACGGCGTCAGTCTCCTGCAGCAGCCTGCGAGAGCTTCCTCCCGACCTCGCATCCCAGCCCTTCCAGGTAGAAACCCCTCCCTCTTAACATCATGTTGGTTCTCCAGGCCTTCCAGGTAGAACCCCTCCCCCCCCTCTTACTCAACATCATGTTGTTCCTCTTCCTCTCAGTTGTATCTCCTAAAATAGATTTGCCCTTTTTCCACTACATGGTACTGCATGGATTGACTCTACTCGACTCTGGTACCAAGTATTTTGTTTTCCACTGCAGATAATAGCAGGACTCTTAGCTGATCGCCATAGCGATGGCGCATAATATTGCTGTGACTTCAACGCAACACAAAACACACAGTAATAATGGAGGTGTTAACCTCCCTGCCTTTATTCACTGACAAACTGTAACTGACAACACTGTACATTTACTGCTAGACTGTCAACTTCACTGCTAACCGGCTACGCACGTACTCATAGAACTGGAGTTACATCCAGGTAACTACAATCTCTGCTCCGGTTGCATTCTCTGCTGCTCGCTCTCTCACTCGCTCTACCACACACTCGCTACACACTTCCCTATTCCTTTAAGGAGTAGGAGTGCAAGTAACCTTTAGGAATTTCTTTAAAGGAGATACTCTACTCTTATAACAGGATATCAAGGGGATGGTGTTCTCGATATGTCTGCACTTCATCAATTGACCACGGCATGGGTTTGATGATTCTAGTGATGATTCTCTCTGACCAATCTGGTCTGAGTCAAGTAAAGCTGGTACCATGCGGTGGAAAAGGGGCATTAGATGGATAGTGTTAAAGGGTTATCTATCTTAGGCCCGAGAGAATCAACATGGTGTTGTGTGTGACAATAAAGCCAGCATTTCCTTATCCGTTGTGGTTGTTGTTGTTGTTGTTGTTGTTGTTGTGGGTCCCCCCAGGCACATGAGTTCTGCGTGGTGGGCATGCGGCCCTCCGCCCAGTCCCTGATCCTGGGGCAGCAGTGGAGCAGCCGGGCCCGCGAACGCTACATCGCGCTGACGAGGGGTCACTTGACCATCGTGTCGCTCTACTCAGTGCTGCATGGGGTGATGTACGTGGAGCTGTTCGTCACCGCCGACGGCTCCTCCGTCAACGTGGCGGACGTCATGGTGAAGGAGGGCCATGCCGTCAAGGCCCCGGAGAGCTACGACTGCAAGGTGACTAGAGCTACACCATATGTTTAGGGTTAGGGTTAAGGTAAGGAGGAGCCCAGGAGGGCTACGACTCCAAGGTGACTAGAGCTACACCATATGTTTAGGGTTAGGGTTAAGGTAAGGAGGAGCCCAGGAGGGCTACGACTCCAAGGTGACTAGAGCTACACCATATGTTTAGGGTTAAGGTAATGAGGAGCCCCTGTCCATTAAAGAGCATACAGTTAACATACTCATAAAGAGACTTAAGCAATTCCTCCATAGCACCATGGACTACTGTGATGTGTTTTTTGTGCTTTCAGCAAAACCACAATAGTATAATGTCGCTGTACAAAGACATTGCGGACGGAACCTACATTCCCAACTCCACCAGCAGCTCCTGGCAGGACCGCAAGGTGGAGGAGACGGTGCTCATAGACAACCTGCTGGCCAGCTTCAAAAACTCCAAGTCCTGCCTCAAGACCAAGGCAGAGACACACTTTACACTTGATACTTATGCCAGAAAAAAAGGGGGTCTTGTGGAAATTGTAAAATTGTGTCCCCATTCAGACTGACCACATGAGGGCGTCAATCTCCACCATATGTTATTGTGTCAAATCGTCCAGCAGATGGCACCACCGCGGCAGCCCAGTATTTTTTTATCATCATGGCTACGAGCCAGCGGCCACACCCCGCTCGGCCTAGGTGATGGTGATGGGTGAGGATAGGTCCTGACTTGCATATTGTGTTGTCTCCCTTGCTCTCTCAAACTCCCACCATCCTGCCGCTGCAGGTCCGTGTGAACGGGCCCCATAGCCCTAATAAAGTCACCTTCCACAGCTTCAGCCACATCACCCACTACAAGTAGGTGACCGTGTCTGCTTGGGTGGCGTCAAGAGCCCGGTGCACACAGCTCATTTACTGTTTGTACATGCGTCCCCAGGTCGGTGTGCATACAGAAGAGCAGCATCAACTCTGTGGCCGTCAATGAGAACCTACAGTACAAACATCAGAGGATGCTGGTGGCTGGGTCGGTGGAGGTCAACGCTACAAGTACGCACCTCACCTGATCATACACACGAGTCATAAATGTCACAGAGATCTAGAGGTGTATTTATTATTATGGTTTATTTGATGGGGACAGATGCAGTGTACATAGACAAACTGAGAACCGCTATCAAATGCAAGTATCGTAGTTATAGCAGATGCTAATTTGCAACACCCGTTCGAGCGTGTGTGTGTGCGTGTGGGTGCGAATGTCTTAGGTTCACAAATTCTGCTGCGGGAGACCACTCTCATGCCTGACATCCCAGGTCTGCCCGCTTTACTCACCATGCTCTTCACCCCAGTGATGGAGCTACGGTAAGAAAGTCTACATACCATGAATACATGGTAAGAAGCCCTTATTCATGTATTCAAACAGCTAAAGCGAGTCCCCCCCCACGTCGCCACACAATCCATTATCTTCTGCCCTTGTGTTTTTTAGCACCAACACAGAGAGGACCTGCTACACGGGCGCCCTCTGTGGCCTCGGGTGGAACTGCAGCACCCTGAAGCCGGTGCTCGCAGAGCGAGACATCGAGTTGGCCTTCGATACCCACTTTGATGTGGAGGACATCACGGAGGTGACGCGTCTTTAGATCACACCATCGTTAACATGTCCTCCGTTTTTTTTGCTTCTGTCACTTTCCACCGATCATAAAACCATGTCTCGCTCTCAGACCAATGCGTTGCGGGCGGCCATTAACCTCTTGTTGTCCGAGGGGCCCCGGGGCCTCATACATCTGACGCCCGACCACATCGCCCGTCTGCAGGAGGACTGTCGAGATCGCCTTGTCAGGTCATCAGCTAAAAAAAACAAAACAAAACTGCTCCATAGACAAAAAAACAAGCCATCTGGGTGGCACTTATTGATCACTTTGCTTTGCGTCCTACAGACTGTGTGCAAAGTCACCGGCAAGAGAAGACACCACTCCAGTGTATTACGAGAAGCCGGGCCAATGGAACCAGGTGGGGTGACGCAGTATTACTGCCGATTTCCTATTTATTTGTGGCCGTTGCCCTCTCAATGTTATTCCTGCCATGTGTACATTTAAATGGTGTCGGTTTCGTGCCCTTTTTTGTGTGCAGGTGGATCCGATGCTGAAGATGGCAATCGTTCACCCAGAGGAAGGAAAGCGCAAGAATGTCCTTTTCCTGTTGCATCCCATCATTCTGCTGGACAACTGATAGGGTCACGTTTATATCCTGGTTTCTGTTCTGCTGACCTCAATATAGAATGTGTTGAATTAATTTTTGTTTGCCTGATTGCATCATGTTTTACTTATTTAGGTCTATACCGATTTGTCATTAGTTCTGAGCAGCCGTCCTAGATTTGTTTGTATTGTTTGCACATTGTCATTCCTCTCCTTTTACGTTTATGAAAGAATGTTAAAAATCTTTGTTGCTTCCATACAGACCTGTACGCCTTGTTTTAAGGCCTGCCTCTGTGGGCTAATAAAAATATTTCTGTTTTGAAACTGTTTTGACTCGTCAATCAAACGGTGTAAATGTGAGCTGAAACTGTAACCATATCCCTCAGGACATTATAAAATATTTTTGTCAAACTGTGTGAAGGTACTCGCACACTGCCCCAACAAACACCAACATCAGGCCTGTAATCCATACCCGTCGGTGGTAGTTTGCTGTTGTCGGATAATGGATTACATTTTTGGCCAACGTGGAATCTGCATTGTTCAGAGTTGGGGCCATTAGGTCACCATTTTATAGTTGGGTGTTGCATTCACCTTAACACAGTTATCTCCTAAGTCCAGGTTCACTGAAATCAGTGGATCCTTCTTGATTAAGTTAGTAGAAAAAGATGACAGTATACATCAAGGAACATTTATTGTTTTCTTATTCTTGTAATTAAATACATATTGTAAGTGCAAATAGTTAGAGTCCGGGGTCTAAGAACTACATTGAGTATAGTTGAACATAGTACAAAGTTGGACATGTATTCAAACAAGCTAAATATCACCAGATACTCCTTGTCTTCATGGGCGTCGAACAACAGTACCTAAAACATGACCTTGTGTATTGTTCCTTTTATGGTTATACAAAAGCAAAACCCTACAATTACCACATCTAAGACGCTTATTGTTAAATTATGTTGTGCTTGAAAACACCAAAAGGAAATCATCTCAATATTTATAGTTATTGACATATACTGAGAAGCCCCATCAGCTGACTCCGAAACATGAAGCAGTATTTAACATCGGCAGCAGAACAATTCTGTGGGCATTTAGCTTTTTTTGTGCCATACCTTACAGTTGTAAGCACTGCAAAACAAAAATGTAGCGTAATAAAAACTGCACGAAATATATATCAAATATGATTTACTCAAGGCTCGACTTCATGCACTTAATAACAAGCAACACAAAAGAAAAAAATATTTTTTTTGTTTTGAAATGTGTACATCGTCTACCTTTACTGTGTGTGTGTGTTAATGCGTTAACCGCTAAAGACCATAAGGGTGAGGGCTTCTTCAGTGGGTGCCTTGTTTTTTTTCGTGTGTGTGTGTTTTTAAGAGAACAGCATGATAACACAGCACTATGCCCCACGGATGATGACTAGGCGTTTTTTTCCCCGACAGTGAGCAAGCTGCCTGTCTCTGGGCTCGACCGAACTGCCTGCCGGACAGCGAGGGTTGTGTGTGGATCTTACTCCTCCTTTCGCTTGGCCCCGGGAATCTTAGCCTGGATCCTGAGAGAGAAAAAAAAAACACCATACCAAATTCCTTTATGGAGCATTTAAAGCGAGCGAGTTGCTCGTGCGCTGCCAAAAAAATGCTCATCTTCAGAGAGCTGTGTGAAAATAAACACTTACTTCCCCACCACGGAGTTGACCTGGGTGCGTATTAGCCCTACGTACTGATCAATCTGTGCCTGAAAGAGGAATAAGGAAAAAAGCTGGGTCAACATTTTCTAAAAGCGTGGTTATGGTTATAACACACTGACTCCAATAACACATTTATACCTGGTGCTTCTCGTAGACCACAGGCATGGTGAACATGGAAATCACAGCTGGTGAGAAACACAAGGAGTAAAATAAATACAACACCGCCATTTATTGATTGATTGCATTGATCATATGGAACTGGTCCTGTAAATGACTCATTAGGGCTCTGCTACATGTGTGCAGTAATAGACTGAGCATGACAGGTGAAAACTAAAGACCACATCTGCTGAACGTGTGGCACTGGGAATTCCTCAATTGGCTCATTTGTAGCGTAATGGAGCGCCGCGGGGAATAGGCGGCCTTACCCAGAATGAGCAGTGTCAGGCCATTGAAGAGGGCGCCCACGTAGGTCAGAAGCCACATAAGAACCGCAAACTGAAATATCGCGCGCACACACACACACACACAAAAGACATACATTTTAGAGGAGGAGCTAACTATGACATTATTCCATCATAGCTCACATGGATGGGAATGGTGGGGACGTGCATTAAAACCCACCTTCAATGAGTCCACCAGATCCTGCACCAGAAACAGCCGGCGGAGCTCCTTCATGCAGGTGTTGCTGTAGAGCATGATCTTGTCGGCATATTTTCCAATCTGGTCCTGGGAGAGAGCAATCTCCACCTCCAGGAAGGATCTGAAAGCACGGACAGGACAGAAACACCCGTTGATTCCCAATCATCGCTTGGCTAGCGGTCGAAATCATGCCATGGGAGAAGTGACGGGAAAACCGCAGGGATAGCAAAGCTGATTTCTGATTGGTTGAGATTGGTGCCAGGTGACGTCACTTCTCCTTGACACCAATTTCAGCCACTCGGAAAGAGGCCATTTTGATTTGGTCATTTTGATGGGCCATTTTGATTTGGTCACTTTCATTCCCCCCCACACTCACTTGAAGGGATGTCCCTCGTCGGTCTTCTGCACCGCCTGCAGGACGGACTTATAGATCCTGAAGCTGATGGTGGCGCTGAGGGCGGCCAGGGCCAGGTAGGCGCCCACGCTGACCACGCTGAACTGGGTGAGGGAGAAGAGCAGCAGGAGCACGCTGCTGAACACCGCCCCCGACTGCTTCACATTCCTCCAGTAGAGCAGGTCAATAGCTGAGGGAGCGGGACAGAAGTCAGGGTTAGTGCCCAACGCCCCAAGAACAGACACCATACCCCCCCCTCCTCCCCACCACCATAGCCCTCCTCGACTCCTCTTCTCCCTCCCCACCGCCGCCGCCACCACCCAAGCAGTCTGCCAGAACTAGGCCCTATCATTTTCTAACTGGATTAGGCCGCTCTGCACCACTCAACACACATTTGGGTCAAATATCTGGAAGCTGCTCAGCACCCGATGTCCTGGGAGACTGGCTGGCAGTCATGTGACGCCGTCATAACCCAGCTTCCTAACCTAGCTCTTCCATCAAGTTAAGGCAAGGAGTCGTGCTGAGTGTAAAACGGTGTGAGGGCGTCAAAGGCAGAACTTTTTAATAGCCTTTCGGCTTATTTCGCCCCGCTATGTTTAGAGCGATCTTTGCAGAACCTTGGCTTGAGCGCTACGGTTTGTCGATGCAAAATTAAAGTAACTCAAGTAAACTAGGGGTGTACAAACAGCAGCAAACAAGTCCGCTGCAAGTTCTTATCTCTTTTGGCGCGTGGCTATCGGCGGTGGCGAACAGCTGGCGCGCTCTCGAACGTGCGTTCTACACACAAAACAAACCGCACACGCGCACACGCACGCACGCACACACACACACACACACACACATCCAGGCCTGTAATACAGCCCACAGAGGGCCACCTGTACTGGCGTGCCCGTGGCCCACGCGGCTGGCAAGTCAATGATTGACTTGTGATTCTGTGAGGACGGTAGCAGAAATAGACACGCTATCAGCAGAAAGGACAGATAATGGCTCAATGTGACCCGGCGGCGACCAGCGCAATACCGTTAGCCCCCGAAGGATGACGAGGATTTAGCCCAAGACTGGCGGCCTTGTGTACCGGACGACACCATGTGATCGTTCCCAGAATCGCATTTCTTATAAGGCGGCGGTGTCCTTCCCCTTCTTACGTGATGTAGTGACGGCTGTCGGTGAAAACCTGCAGCCAACCGGCGTACGCCCGTCGCTTTTGAAACATTTGATCGTTGCACGCGGACTCGCCCCTTTATCTCAGGAAGTTACGACGCCGGCGAGACAAAGCCGAATCTCCTCTGAGCCCAGATGGAGCCGTCACAGCGGAGGATTTGCCCAACGTACCGTCACAGCGCTTGTTAGGAGTGTGTTGTGTGTTGGAAATGGCTGGAAACCGGAGGCTGGTTTCCATGACAAGTGTGTGTGTGGACATGTTGGGGTGGGGTGGGGTGGGTGGGGGGATTTGATGGTTCCCCTCTGCTGAACCGCCACCATGTACCGGTACCTCCCTCCATCATCCTCAAGGAAATTCATTCATTCATTCAAATACCCCCCCACACACACTCGTTACTGTTGTCACCTGGAACTCCAGGAGCTAATTATCAAGAACAAGAAGAGGAACCGTCACTTTCTGTCAAGTAGTAAATTGCTACGGTCCCCTGGGTGTCTTCCTCTCTGCCTCCCTAAGCCCATCATGATTGTCCGCCTGCTCGCCCGCTCTAATTTTAGCCGTTGAAGAGCTGTGAGCGGCATAGTGATGACGGCCATCTTTACTTTCTACAGAGAGGGGAGGCATAGGCGGATGCCAAAAGGCAAGCTGAAACTACCGAGGGGACACTTGTTTGACCGGCAACTGGAACCGTCTCCTCTTGGTCACCGAAGCGACTCCAGTCATTCCCGCACACCGGCCGCGATCATTCATTCACGGTCGATACGGACGACGACGTAGACCGTGTACCTCCCCGCTTCCCCCGTTCTAACGATGAGATGCTTCAGATCCCGGTACCTCTGGTTGCCGTCAGGATGACTGTTCACACCCTCCTCACCCCCCCCGCCCCCCCCCCCCCCCCCCCCCCCCGTGACGTAAACAAAAATAACAGCAGTTTCGGTTTAATAAAACATGAACCAAAAAACAGAAGCGACACAGTACACACTCTGTATATCACACAGTGGATGCTTTACACACACACACACACACGCACACACATGCACGCACACACACACGCACACACACACACACAGGCACACACACACACACACACACAACACACACAACACCAGGCAAAGCGGGTAGCAGCTGTAACAACGGACAGAGGGAGAACCGAACAAACCGACAGCCAGACAGACAGAGACAGACAGACAGACAGAGACAGACAGACAGGACAGGGCTGCATGACAGTCTTGCTGGACAGACTACCACTGCCCGGCGACAGTAAAACGCTGGGCTTGGTGTGCCGCGCATGTTGCGGACGCACAGGAAAACGAGAGCGAACAGAGAGAAGCTTGCAGCGAAGCGAAGCTGTAGAGCGGTGTTACTGACCTGCGGCTCCCATGGCTGAACAGGGAAAGAGGCAGCTGCTTTATGCACAGACAAAAGGGAAGCAAGCAGGCCTCCCTCCTCTCACACTGGAGGGGAGGGGCCACACACGCAACGGCCAATCACTGGCTGCCTGAGCTGGGGGGGGGGAGGGGGGGGGGGGGCGGCTGTGGTGGTAGGGTTGGTTGGAGGAGGAGGGGCGGGAGGGGGGTTGAAGGGAGCGGTTGCCAGAGAACAAAAATATAACCCGGTGTCGACACACACACACACACACACACATACACAGGTACACACACACACACACACACACACCCTTCCTTAGAGCTCTTTCATACCCCGCTCAGCCCCATGGACAAGAGACAAAGGCAGCCAGGCATAGACTAACATTACGCCTCAAAATGGTGGAGAGGAGTCTTCTTCCACAAGAACAATAAGGACATCTCGCCAATTACTTATTGATTATGTGAATGTGCAACGCGTCCGCGGGATTCGTTTCACAACCACTAGCCGCAGACACCTCAAAATGGCCGAGACGAGAGAGATGACAACGGCATTTATATAAATGTGCTTCATTCTCTCTCGTTCTTTCGGCGGCAACGGATCTTGCGAGCACCTGCCTGCTGATGCAGTTACCATAGTTACCGTGCTCCATTTTCTATCCCCCGCTAACTGAGAGATGGAGATGCAGAGAGAGAGCGAGAGCGAGAGGGAGGGAGGGAGGGAAAGGGAGGGGCTGAAAGAGAAAGATGGAGTGGGAGGGGAGGGGTGTAATATTCCTCTGGGAACTGCAAGGGACTCATGTGCTCTGAATCTGGGGGACTAGGAAGCACATAATACTGCCCCCCCCCCCCCCCCCCCCCCAACAGACACCAACAGCCACTCCCTTCACTGTGGAACACAATGGGACAATGACCACGCTGTAGCCACTAATAGGTTTACCTTGACACGTGAAAAAATACTAAAGATAAGGGCCGGCGAGACATTACTGCCTTAATATAAACACCTGGCTAAGGTTAATATATGAGCTGCGACTGTCTTCTAAGCAGAAAAACAACACCCAGGCTCTCTCACACACAGCGTAGGGCCCAAATTGCGTTAGAATAACTCAAACGCAAATGTCAGGGAGCAAATCCGAGTGGAAGCTGGGCTCCATCGTGGTTTATGTTTATGGGGCGCACATGTTGGGTGGTAAAAACCGCCCCTGCGGCTTGTTGTTTTTATCAGGCCGACTCGTGTAAGTGTGCGGTGGGTTTTTTTCGTTTCGTTTCGAAGCTAGCTTTCAGCCTGGCCCGATTCAACGCGTGCTGCGATCACGTCAGCGCCGCTTCGAGCGGCCCGCTGCTAATATTACGCTCGGCGCGATGCACATTTTAACCCGTCGTCGCAGCGGCCACAGTGTGCCAACTCTGCAGACTTAAGGCGCTGTGATGAACTCGGCTTTGGGCCCGCGAGGATGAGCTCACACGCGCCAGAAAAGCGGGACCCCCGGTGGTCGTCAATGTGACAGAATCCCACGCCGTCCAATTTGACCCCCACTGACGACCGTCAGCTTAAGGGCCGATTAATGCTGGGGATGAATCGGCTTACGATAGACCCCCATGAGGCCTCTGCTGTACGACTCAGACCAAAAGGCCACATCCAGACTCCAACGCATACGTCGCGTCTGTCATTGAGGCTTATCCTATTCATTCAGCCTGCGCATCTCTCAGCACGAGCAAGCGCTAGTGTATAGCACATGAAGTCAACCAGTTCTCCTCTGCATTTCTATTCCTCCACCCCCCGAACCCCTTAAGGCAAACACCGGAGCAAGCATGAAAACACAAGCGAGAGAGAGAGAGAAAACGGAGGCCATTTTCTTTCCCTTTTAGTCCCTTTCCTCTAGCAGCCAGAGAGAGGGAGCCGGGCACGAGGTGGAGAGAGACATATGGTGGATGCATCGCTCTGGCCCAAACACCGCAAGGTGCCATGGCAGCCCCGGGCCAGAAAGACTAGAGAGAGAGAGAGAGAGAGATAGAGAGAGATGGAGAGAGAGAGAGGGAGTGAGAGAGAGAGGGAGCTGATGTAATCAGAATGGGTGTGTCCTGATTACCACAGAGACAAGTCTGTCAGTGCTGTTCCGATGCTCCCGAGAGCCGTTTCTACCGTAGAAGAAAAAAAAGAAAAGAAATAAATACAACGCCATGAACCCCGAGTCCCCCCGCATGGGCGCTAGACGGCGAGGCTCGGCAACAATGACACGCCCTGGTTCAACGGCGGGCGCCACATTGTAATAGACATGAAGCAGACGCACACATTCATCTGCTAACATGCTCGCAGACAGACCCCCCCCCCCCCCCCTCCAGAAAACCCTTTTGTCACACACACACACACACACACACACCCACACACACAAACACACACACGCGCAAAAGCCAGCTGCTGTCCATCAACTCTATTTAGGATATGTAAATAGCATTGTTTAAAAGGACAGCGGCCCCTCTTTTCAACCAACACAATTACCGGTAAATATATCTACATGTAAATGCACAAACACACGCACACACACACACACACACACACACAGACAGACACACGTACACACACAAACACACACACACACACGTACACACACAAACACACACGCAGCATCATCATTACGGCGAGGAATCTTAACGCAGCGCATGCACGGCGTGACGAGACGCAAACACGGATGCGACGACGCGAAAACAAACAAGACGTCAAAAACAAAATGTTAAAAAAAAAACAACAACAACAAATAAATAAGAGGGCAAAATGGTTAAGTACCCTGGCCTCTCCAACTGCTCCAGGAGCACTCCTTCTTGGGCACGTCTGCAGTGGCCTGCATGCTGGTGATCAGTCAAATGTGCCTGTTCTCTCTGTCCTCTATCGCTGCCTTCTCTTACTCTCTCTCTCTCTCTCTCTCTCTCTCTCTCTCTCGCGCGCACGCGTTTGCTCTCTCTCTCTCTCTCGCTCGCTCTCTCTCTCTCTCTCTCTCTCTCTCTCTCTCTCTCTCTCTCTCTCTGGATGTCCTCCGCGCTCTTCTTTGTCTCCCTCTCTTCTCCGTTGCACTGACTCACTCACTCTGGTCCCAGGAGGGCATGAATGGTTGGCTGCAAGGAGGCAGGAGCGGCGTTCAGATGACAGACAGAAAAAAAGGGGGGGGGGGAGAGAGAGAGAGAGAGAGAGAGAGAGAGAGAGCGACAGAGAGGATGAGGAAGGGGGGGGGGGGGGTGGCTGCTGTTTCCAAGGTGCTGCTAGCTTGCCCAGAACACGGACTGATGCTCAGGAGCAACATCAGCAATAACAGAAGGAGGGGGTGGGGAGGGGGGAAGAGAGAGAGAGAGAGAGAGAGAGAGAGAGAGAGAGAGAGAGACTGTGGCCATGTGTGTGTATGTATATGTGAGGGGGATGGGGTGAGGGGGAATGAAATTGTAAACACCACAGCACAGAAGCTTCGGCACTGTGTGTGTGTGTGTGTGTGTGACAGATTTTTCAGAAAAGGCTTTTTCAGAAAACAGTAAAAAAAAAAATCATGAAACATAAATTCAATTCAAAAATAAAACATTTCGAGTGGCGGGATGCTTTGGCAACATAACCCACATCCTCTCTGGTGAGACGTGGTTCCATTGAATTTGCCACGGTGCCTCTAGCGTTTTCTTTGTGGCGTGCGTGTGAGTTTACTGGAGCAACACATTTACCTCAATCTGTTTAATGTCATTCGATAATGCGTCTTCGGTTTAAAGCGTTGAGTCACCGGATGCTGTGACACCAGAAAGAGCAGCGGAGGCTGTAAGTTTAAAATAGAAGCTCTGAATCTGCTCTGTTTTTTTCCCCGCACAGCGCTCATGCCGGGTTGCGAAGGCGGCGTCCTGGGGATGGTATATAGCGCGAGCTTGTAGCCGACGTGTTGTCGGAAGGTTCTGGAAAACGATCGGGAGGCGTGCACAGGCTCGCAGCGGAGTCGCTAGCTCGCAGCGAGCGCAATACATCTGGCTATTTCCAGAGAGTCCCTCCCTGAAGAGATTGAGTGCTTGATGTTTAATAATGAATTAATGTATATATGCTGCTCAGCTAGACACAAAAGGGTCCCGGTGGTGCTTGTGTCAGTGTGCGCGCGTGCGTGTGCATGGGCGTGTGTGTGCGTGCATGCATGCGTTGCATTCAGTGCCTGGAGAAAATGCAGGTATGTATACGAGTACGGCCCACATAATGTATTTGCAATTCAAAACAGCCCCTCGTAAAAACATGCCGGATGTTTAAAGAGGAGACCGGTCTCCATGGTGACGATATCTCTCTCATCTGAGAAAACAATCGGCATGTGATAATATTTGGCGTCTAGCCTGACATTAAGCCATGAATCCTCCGGGTCCAGTCCCCCCCCCCCCCCCCCGCGCGCCCATCCTGCAGACAGCCCCTCCTTCCGCCTTCTGCCCAAACGCAACATTGACAGGAGGACTCATTGCCAATGCCCACCATTACAGACAAAAAAAGACCAACTATCTGAGAGCATGCGCTCCTGCCTCTGTTGCCATGGTAACCGTCGGGGAAGGGCACAGGCCGGTGGTACATGACGTCTTCTAACCCCCTGCTACAGCAGCGACGATAAAGGTGGTGCACTGCACCCTCTAGTGGTGAAGACCGCGCCACGGCCCACAGCAGACGGACAATGACCTGCTTTCGCAGAAATTTCCAGAAGCGACTCCGTTAAGTAAACAAAAGGAGGTGTTTCCCCCCTGAATGGATGGGGATCTTAAAGACGCAATACGTCGCACACCGTTTCATACATGCACTCACTCAGCGCAGTGGGGGCCCGAGGGCCAACTGTGTTAGTTGACCAGCACTACAATACACACACACACAGCTCATAAATCCAGGAGATTAATGAAGGCGTCTCTGCCGACTGGCAACAAACCAAAACTAACCTCTCTCCCTAATGTGATCTCCATGGCGACCACTGCCCCCGAGCGGCATCGCCACTAAGCCTCTAAGTCTGCACGTTGCCCCAGTTTTGACATGATGAGGAGGATTATGTAAGCCCACTGTTTACCAGGCCAGGGGGGGACCGGCCAATAGCCCACTGTTTACCAGGCCAGGGGGGGACCGGCCAATAGCCCACTGTTTACCAGGCCAGGGGGGGACCGGCCAATAGCCCACTGTTTACCAGGCCAGGGGGGGACCGGCCAATAGCCCACTGTTTACCAGGCCAGGGGGGGGGACCGGCCAATAACCCACTGTTTACCAGGCCAGGGGGGGGGGGGGGGGGGGGACCGGCCGATAGCCCACTGTTTACCAGGCCGGGGGGGGGGGGGACCGGCCGATAGCCCACTGTTTACCAGGCCGGGGGGGGGGGGGGGACCGGCCGATAGGCGTCGACAAAAACTCAAAATCTCCCGACACCGCCTGGTGGGATTAAACAGAACTAACATCAGCTTGTGAGTGTGACTCAACGTGGCAGTCACAGGACGACAGGATGTCGGTGTTGGGGGGGGCGACAAGTGGCTCAGTGGGCACCCATGTGGGAGTGTGAGAGTCTGGAAAATGTCTCACAGTCCTTGGGGCCGCGCCCATGCGTACCCACCGACAACTAGGATGAATCAGCCGGTGGTTCATATTATATCGGTTTTGTTTTTTCTTCCTTTCGCTTGCCATGATGGAGAGTTCGGTATATGGTGGCGTGGCTTGAGTTTATTTTTGTTTGCGAACCAGCAGAGGGAGGCAAACATTGCGACACGGTGCAGGAAGCGGAGCAGTGGGCCAGCCGGTTGCTGAACAGCAACCACCTTTCATTTCCTGGCTTTGTCAACAACACAAGGCGACACCACACCAAGCTACCTCTTTAAACATTCAGGAAGGTGTACGTATTGAGAGTCACACTAGTAGAGGAATACTGCGTGTCTAGTTCAGACGAGGCGTGTTTGTGGTACTTATATAAAATAGCTCTGCTCTTGGCGTGAAGATACAGTTCAATCAGTGCAAAAAGCCTAACGATGATATGATGTATCGGAACGCGGCAAAACTAGTGAGCAATTCAAAAATATTCCTCCGAAAACTGAAACACTTCCATGAGTGGAACTGCGGTTAGCTTTATCGGCCTACTGTTGATCGGAGGGACCCACCTTTTTGTTTGTCAAAGCTCTGCAGGAAGACGGCGCTGCCGGGCGGCTTCCCCGGGTCTCCCTTGCCCTCGCCGCCGGCCTTCATCTTGCTCCCCGCGTCCTCCTGCGGGGGGGGCTTCTCCGCGGAGCGCACCTCCGGGGGCACGGCGGCGGTGGGGGGCTTGGGCTTGCTGGGCCTGTCCTCCTCCTGCGTCTTCACCGCGGGCGCCTTGACCGCCTCGCCGTCGGACGCTTTGACCGGGGGCTCGGCCGCCGCCTTCTCCTCCAGGGGGGCGCGGGCCGGGGCCGGGGCCGGGGCGGCGGCGGCGGCGGCGGCGCTGCTGGGCACCAGGGGAGACGGGACGTTGACGGCCTGCTTGGGACCGCCCGCGCCCTGCTCCCTCTTGGGGCTCTCCTCGGACGCGGACTCGATGAAGAGCTCGCTGTCCAGCTCCGCCTCTCGCTCCTCCCTCAGGATGCTGTAGGCGCTGGGTGCGGCGGCGTGGTTGCCGGTCAGGCCAAATCCCCCCTTGGCGGCCGGGGCGGCGTCGAAGGGGTTACCGGGCGGGGTGACGGGGCTCTTGCTGACTGGGGGAGGCTGGGGGAAGGGGTCACTGCTGGTCTTGGTGCCGGGGGACGCCTGGCGGAGGACAGGCTCCTCGGACACCAGCTCGATCTCGGAGTCTCCCGACTCGTTGCTGCTGGCCTCCAGCTCCTTGCTGGCGGCCTTGGCGGCGGCGCTGTTCTTGGGAGGCGCGCGCTTCACTGTATTAGTGTTGTACATTTCATGCGAAGGGAAATCCGGATCTGCAGTGGAAAAGAATCAAAATTACAAAAATAAATGATTCAATTAGAAGATGAAATAGGATTTGTAGCTGCGAGCACGAGCGCGTGTGTGTGTTTCTGTGTGTGTGTGCATATGCCTGTTGGTGATGCGCTGGGCGTGGAGGCGGGGCTGTCGTCCTCGGGCTCAGACAGCGTCACCGTGGGAACCCCCTGCATCCCCACGCTCAGGACGTTTTCGCGGTCCGACCCGCCGAGCGGCGAGGAGCGCGGCGGGGGCTGGCTCTCGGGCTCCGCCGCCGGGGTCTTGGACTGGGTCAGGGTGATCTTCACGGGGCTGGCCGTCTCAGAGGTGCCCCCCAGGTTCCGGTAGGAGCGGTAGTCTGACAGCTCCTCGTCGGACGGCTCCTCCACGTAGGGGAAGGAGTGGGAGTCCAATGCCGGGCCCAGGTTCTCATCCTCTTCCTCTTCCTCCTCCTCCTCGTCTTCCTCATCTACGTCTCTCCCAGGGATCTGGTCCATGTAGCCACCCAGAGAGTCGTGTCCGGACGTCGATGACACCTTAATGTCCATCAGGCTGGCCAGTGGGTCGGGGCGCTGGCCCAGCAGGTCGTCCCCGTGGCTGATGTCCATGTAGTTGTAGGACTCCGTCTTGTCCGAGCCCAGCAGGGACCTGGGCAAGTCCTCCTCCAGGTAGGAGGTGGTCTTGGCGGAGGAGGAGGTTGAGGAGGAGGAGAACTGCTGGTGGGAAGATGAGCTGGAGGAAGTCTTGCCTGGCTTCAGGTCCTCTGAGAGGTAGGAGGCCTCCTGGCTCGTGGGGAAGTTCTGATTGGACAGCAGGGATGTGTAAAGGTCACCATCGTCACTCATGGGCTTTCGGAACAGTCCAGACATGAGGTCATCTGCATAGACAAAAGGAGAGGTGCAGACAAAGCATGGTTAGGTTACAAACGCCGCCATAAAAGATCTGTTTGAACATTTAGCAAAATAATTGTTGCTCTCTCTATTGCGTAAGGCTATGCTGCATATGCTGAAATATCAAGTATCCACTGAACTCCAAAATTTGTATTGGAATAAAACGATGTACCATTATTATGTACCCATTACCTCCACTAGCTGTATTGTCAAATACCGTTTCCTTGTGGACAAAGCACATTAAAATCTCATAAGGTGTGCACGCCACAGGGAGTGTTCCCCGTTTATTGTGTCAATAAAACAGGGGTTGGGGAGGGGGCGAGACAGGCCAGACAAAATGACACCCGGTGTCTGGCCAGCATCACATGGCTCGAATGAAACCAGCCTGTGAGCGAACAGTTCGATAACTAGGACGGCTGGACGCACCAACAAGGCCCAAGGCCGTGGGGCTGAGGGCTGAGGCGCTGAGAGAGACCGAGGGGGGGGGGGGGGGTGTTGTGCGGCTCACTGAGGCAGAAGCAACAGAGGGTGCTTGTGCCCCCGTGCTGGACAAAGGCAGATTGTTTAGACCCCCCCCCCCCCAAAAAAAATAAATAAAAAGGCCTTGGTGGCCCAGGCATATAGGTTTAAACTGTTGTCCTGCAACAGAGATCGGCTGTGTCTAGCTCTCCATCATCACAAACCTAAAACGACATGTGTGAATCACACACACACACACACACAATGTACACCGTTTTTGCACATCCTTAAACTGGCAACACGGGGCCTCATCTGTTGTGTGTTTTGCATGTCCTCTGAAATATACATGAAACTAGCGTTCAGCCAGACAAAAAAAAGAATATGTGCAAAAAGGATTAGGCTAGGGCTAGGCTATAGCTACAGAGAGCACTTAGCCTTGATGAAATCATTGATCAAAAAATACAGACTACTACAGAATACTAACTCAATGGGTAATAGACAGACAGATCAAATGCACACCCAAAGCGGGCTGCTGAGAACAGAGGCCCCCCTGGAGATGTTTACCATTGGGCCCTATATTGGGCCCTCACTATCTTACAACCTCCATGTGATGCCACGGTACCGCAGCGCTACGCCTGCTGTGACCTGACAGACAACCCGGGATTCATTATGATCCAGAGATGAATAGAAGCTGCCTGCCTGTCGTTCAAATATCCACATTGTAAAGCGTATTGTTCAATGATAATATAATACTTTTTCAAATGATCAAATTTATGTAATATAATATATTCCGCTTTGTAAAACAAATGAAGTACAAAACAGGGATCTATTCATCTATTTGTGTTTGGTAACCTTTGTACTAAATTCATTGCAAAAATAAGTTGGCTGCAAATGGCCTTTACATATTTCAGACAGCAGGGGGGTGAATGGTACAATGTTCAGAAGGAATCCTGCCTTTCTCCCTTCACAGTAACATAACCTGACATTAAATAATGTCTTATGTGTATATAGTTTGTATTCTATGTTTACAAGTAAAGATACACAAACGGATACATAACCATATACACAGAATGTTGTAGAGCAAGGTATCAGGTTATGAGGTGCAATCATTTTTATTGCATGTGTGCGTGCGTGCGTGTGCGTGTGCGTGCGTGCGTGTGTGTGTGTGTGTGTGTGTGTGTGTGTGTGAGGATTGTCCGGCTATCTGCCTGAACATTGAAGCATTGGTGTGACGCCAATTGAAACCATGTACACAATATTTGATTAACCTTCTTTCACTGAACTTGAACACTGAAGGGATTGATTACCAGTTGTGGTATAGTAATGAAGATGGTATCGTAGTGATAAATGACATAACATTAGGTTTATAACATAACATTGGGTTTATAACATAACATTAGGTTTATAACATAACATTAGGTTTATAACATAACATTAGGTGTATGACATGACATTAGGTTTATAACATAACATTAGGTTTATAACATAACATTAGGTTTATAACATAACGTTAGGTTTATAACATAACATTAGGTGTATGACATGACATTAGGTTTATAACATAACATTAGGTTTATAACATAACCTTAGCTTTATAACATAACATTAGGTTTATAACGTAACATTAGGTTTATAACATAACATTGGGTTTATAACATAACATTAGCTTTATAACATAACATTAGGCTTTATAACATAACATTAGGTTTATAACATGACATTAGGTTTATAACATAACATTAGCTTTATAACATAACATTAGGTTTATAACATAACATTAGGTTTATGACATAACATTAGGTTTATGACATGACATTAGGTTTATAACATAACATTAGGTTTATAACATAACATTAGGTTTATAACCTAACATTAGGTTTCCGATGCTGACGCTCTGACGCTCTTGTAGTACTTGTTAGTTCACTGTTTATACACCGCTCCACAAATGAATAAATCATTGTTTTCATTCTATGTATTTTTAGACGTTGCCAGGGCGCTTATTTAGCGATCCTCCGTCCAACGTGGAATCGAGAGGGAGGACGAGATATTGTCCTGTGCCTAAACTTTCCGCCCTGCGTTTGACACCCTTGGGTGCACAGGTTTCCAGTAGCAAAAGGTTGTAAAGGACGTAGGGAGGGGAGTGTTTGTCTTATCTTACACTGTGCTTTTCCTCCCTGCTACCCCCCCTCCCACCTAGCCCGTCTTACCCTGGGAGGGGGGGGGGGGGGGGGGCGGTGGGGGGGGGGGGGGGTACTGATCCAGCTGTACACGGCTGGCTGAGGAGGGGAGGAAGTAAAAATAGAAATCATCGCCGTCCATCCACTCAAGAGGGGGGGGGGGGGGGGGGGGGGGGTTGTGGAGTGACAGAGGAGCCCTCCAGATTAGGACATCCAATTTCTTCCTGACCCCCCCACCCCACCCTTTCCCTCCCTCCCTCCCTCCCTACCGCTCCTTCCTCGGCTGCTGAGCGCGGTCATAAAGGATACATCATACTGCAGTGAAATGGCGTAAACACTGCCGGGACACAGGGGAGTGGTGGTGACATAACATGGTAGCGGGAAAAAAAAGAAGGAAAGAAAGAAAGAAAGAAAGAAAGAAAGAAAGAAAGAAAGAAAGAAAGAAGATGAAGGAACCGAAGCAGGCCTATTGTCTGTGCCCTTGAGCTCTTAGTCTGCTTTTATGCTCAGACCGTCTCCACTGTGCAGCCCAGTGATGTCTTCCCTCCACTGTGTGAGGACAGGCCATTTCTAAAACCAAATGTCTGCAAGCTGTCCAGCCGGGTTGTGCAGAGCAGCATCAGAGGCCATCGCTAGCCGGACCCACGAGCAAAAAAAAAAATAAATAAATTATATAATCCTCTTACAGTGCTGCCATGGTAGAGGTGCCATCAGCCATCACTGTGACAACAAAACACAACATCATCTCGCACTTTCCCGGATCACAGTACAGGAAGCACTCAGGGACACACACACAGACACACACACACACAGACACACACACACACACACACACCGCCCAGTGAAGAGTTTAGTACCACCCCGGGTTATAAAACAGCGCCCTTGAATACCGACTGGAGGACAAACATCCATCCCGTGTTTTTATACCAACCGGCCTCCTCCTGTTAATGCGAGACTGACTGAAGGGGTCGCCAGATTTACGTCGCCAGAAGCATCCGTGTAAACGTAGACGGACGTACGGACGCTTCTCCGGAGGACTCAACCCACAGCCGGTGAGCTGAGAGGAAGGGGGGGGGGAGGCAGCGTGATCTGGAGAAGCGGCGTGATCTGGAGAAATTCCCACAAGGCCAAAACGTACGTTTATTCCTCTCAACACAAGATGGCATGCGACAAACAAAATAATTCACAGCTTGTATTGTTTTGCCACAAACAATGCGAATGAGCGAATGGGGCGAGCGGTTAAACAAATAAATCAAAGTCCTGGTGGCGGCGGCGGCGGCGTGCATGGCATGGCACAGCGAAGGGGCATTCCCTTTGTTGTCCTCCATGCAGCCACTAGTGCAGCTCATAAATTAATGCGCTCTGACAGTCTCTGCTATGCCGGGCATGGGCCTCTAATTATCAGGCAGGGGGCGAAAAATATGTGAGAAGAGACAATATCAGACGGACTACAGTGGTGAAAAGAGCAGGCGGCAGCATAGGAAGTAGAGCGCTGCGGAGCTGGGAGCGCTCCATGTGCGGCGGGTTTATACGCGACACGCGTATCGATCCGGTGAATCAATGCATGTGCTTCACGTGTGAATTTACCAGGAATCAAATAACTGAAAGTAGGGACTAGGAGGAAACGAAAAGGAAAATGGGTTTGAAGTCCGTGGAGAGCAGACGTGCACATTTATATGTTACCATTATTCTCACTCAAGGAGAGTAACAATCCTCAAGAAACCAATTCAACTCATTCGATCTCGATTTTCCGGCAGGCAAATGCAATTTTCTGCAAAGTAGTGATGGAGTTAGGGAGATACTATAGGCTGCATCAACCACTGCCCTGGCTTTGTAGCGTGTTAGCTTTCTAACTAGCACAGCAAGTTAGCAGCTCACTGCTTAGCAGACTCTTGTCGTGGCTCACGGGAGAAGTCGGAGAAGCCATGCATGCGTTGCGTTGAAGCTTAACGGTATATCTCTGTACTTAAAACATATACTGAATCTGCAGAAATGCACATTTTTCGAGGAGAGAACCAGAAGGGTAACTTTATGTAATGTTTGTTTTACTTCATTTCTTTCAAATATGTCCGCCCTCTTCAACATCAACACGCTGTATTGACTTTCACATTACCCATATGTACATGCTACGGGCCGACACAATGGCTCATCTCAACTATATTGACAAACTACGCTATATCGGTATGTATGTGACATATACATCTATAGCTCAACTGCGGTGTCACCTTTCGAGAGTAGCATCTCCGAGAAACAAACCCAAGTTCAACCGAGCAACCGCCGACGATCGCGTTTTCTCCGCCGAGCGTTTCACAACACACTGCCCCCTTTTGTCAGGTTTGTAGAAAATGTTATGTGTCGGGTTCGCAAAATATTGACAGCAACAGGTCTGGCGGTCTGAACGCCGCAGCGTTATTACCAAGGTCCATTGTTTGAACTCAATGTCACTCGAAAAAGGTCCACCGTTACAATGGAGATGCATACAGTACCTACTAGAGGAGGTCAATAAAACGCTCGGCAACACAGAGACCGAGGCGAGCAGCGCGGGGAGAGATGGGTATAATTGCCGGGAACACCATTGATCCGTACTTCCATTGCATACAATTTACGAAAGCAAACGTGTTGCATTCAGCCTATTTAAAGGCACAGTGGCCACCCAAGGCCCACGAGGACAACCATTGTTGCTCCAGTTTTTTGAACAAAGGGAAATCAATGCAGTCATTTCTGAAGGCAGAATACATGCTAATAATGTCCTTCATTCACATTCGGTCGAGTCCTTGTGTGCTTTGGTACCTGCCTTCCACTGTATCGATTGTACCGTCTTTGCTTTGTGGATGGATGGATGGATGGATAGACCTTCTCCTCCATGAGTGAGTGACAGCTGGCTGCTTTGGGTCCCGGCTGCCAAAACAGTGTCTTAGGATCGGTACTTGTTTTTTCAAGTGCCAGTCAGGCAGGCAGACACAAATACACTCAAATGATGCATTGGAAATCCAATTGAACAACACAAGACATAAAACATGTAATGCACATGGCCATGTTTGGCTCAACAGTTAGTACTTCATGGTGCATATAGTATATGCAGATTTTGAACGATTGGCTTTACGTCAGCAGGCAAACATAAGTAAAAATGTAGGAAATCCAACATCTAAAGGAGGGACTACATCATAATATCCTATAATCTCTTTTGAGGGTTTCCTAATCACGTAAGGCTCTAAAAGCCCTGTCAAACGTATTGATCGACAACACCGTTCTAAATGTCATCCTAGGAGGCTGTGGTTGGGATAACTCTGAGGCCTTCATGAATGACTGGGCGGGTCCCCGCCTCATCCCTGGGTCAGGGCGACCTCACTGTGCCCGGAGCGAGGGGAAGATGAATCTGAACGGAAAGCTGGCTAGCCAGACACAGCATGTACTCAGAGGACTCCCGAGTCACTCTGTCTCATACATAGAGAGAGAGAGAGAGAGAGAGAGAGAGAGAGAGAGAGAGAGAGAGAGAGAGAGAGAGAGAGAGAGAGAGAGAGAGAGAGAGAGAGAGAGAGAGAGAGAGAGAGAGAGAGACTGTTATTCCATTACTCCAGTTGTATTGACAGTTATGTCTGAGCTTTGACAGCCAAAGACAGATTTACAAACTGACTCAGCTCTGTATTTAGAGAAGAGTATTTGTTCTCCCCACCCCCCCCCCCCCAACTGCCAGTAAGCAGTCCAACCAGATGGCTTGCCTGTTTATACGGGCCGTGCATAATCTAAGAAATCCATTAGATAGGCAACAAGATATGTTCATCTTTATTTTATTTTTATTTTTTTTACGCATTTCTCTTTCAACACCTACTTCCCCTTGTAGTCCGTGTCTGGGGATTGGGACTGCTGACCTCAGCATCACGTGTGCACTTATTGTATCCACCCATCACCCATCACACTTGTTACACCCCCCCCCCCCCCCCCCCCCCCTTTACCTCCTCACCCACCACCCTACCACAATCACCCACACTCACACTACCCTCCATCTTTATTGTCTTGGCTACATCTGCAAGAGAAGAGAAGACCTTGCACTGCCCCCCCCCCCCCCCTCCATTCCCCCTTGAGGAATGGAAACAGGAGCAGAGAGCTCGGTTTCTCCATAATGGTGCGTGCTCTGTGCCAGGCTATGCAGTCCGCTAAGTGCTGTCTGTCTCTGAGTAATAGATATGGAGCGGTCCCAGCCAGGTAATGTGCTGTCTCATCCCTGTCCTCCTCCACTGACGCTCTGCTGTACAGGAGACGTAGATTTATTATACATCGTCTTCATATCTGCCCGTTGCTTATTGGTCTGAGAGGTCCTGTTATCAACCCGGGGGGGGGGACGTTGTGTTCTTAATCCACCGAGAGATATCAAAAGCGATCGTGATTATTAACAATCACGCTACTGTACTGTAGGGCTGTTTCCAATGTTGATTGGTTTATTTTCGGCCATGTCACAGAGCTCAGCCCCCTTATGCGTGTCATTCACAACCAACACGGCAGCATTTTTCACACCTTGAGTCAGAGTTTATCATGACGTAGCAACGGTGGAGTGGCACGGAGGAGGAGGAGGTGCTCAGCGGCTTTTTTTGGATTCTCTTACGTAAACCTTTCAAAAAGGGTTGGATACAGGATTGGGACTAATAAAAATAAATTAGACATATACACGCCTCCGCTTTGTTATTATGCAATGGCCTGGCCTGTGTCCGGCGACATTGACTGTTACTTAAGCTGGACTGAATTGTCGTCATTACTGATCTGGGGTTAGTTCATTGTTCATTTTTAACAACATTGGATTAGGTATGCGAGACAATTCTGTTACTCATGGATTGGTGTCATTTCAGGGTCAGGGCTTCTTGCTTAGCCTTGGTGAGATAGCCCAGTGGCTGCCAGCCTGAACTATAGGCTTGTGTAGCCTTGGTGAGATAGCCCAGTGGCTGCCAGACTGAACTATAGGCTTGTGTAGCCTTGGTGAGATAGCCCAGTGGCTGCCAGCCTGAACTATAGGCTTGTGTAGCCTTGGTGAGATAGCCCAGTAGCTGCCAGCCTGAACTATAGGCTTGCTTACAGCTTCGGTGAGATGGCCTGGAGCCTGCCAGCCTGAACTATAGGCTCGAGTGAACCCTAAAGAGTGGCGCAAAGGGAAAAGCATTGGCTGCACTGTTGCAGAGGAGGAGGCCGTCGGGCGCGAGGGTCCTTGACAAATATCAGGACGGACTAGCGCATGTCTTTCCGAGGGCCCGACGTCCACCGCTGTCCGGCGAGCTGCGTGGGGATCTGCCCCCTGTGCCCTCAAAGACCACAAGTGACAGAGTACATTAGCTCCGCCGCGCACAAGGCTCAATAATAAACGGAAGGAACGCAAGCGCCCATTTTTCTCTTTAACTCATGTAAACTCATATGCTATCTATGATAACCACTGTGTGCGTGTGCATCCGCATGCATGAGCTGAGTTGGCCCATATCCTTCAGTATAACCGGATCCTTGTTTATTTCTAGAAATCGAATGGGAATAACAGTGAGCCGTACGTTTTTTTTCTACGGCTGAAGAAACGTACAGCTACATTTTAATTGAGTTGCCAATTTATTTATTTCTCATGCAATTAACAATGACACCGTGTTTTTCCAAGACAGTGACATACATAGAGGTTTACTAGATCTAATATGTGTGACCTTGTTTCTCCCCGGGACTGTATTTTGTTGTGATATAGGCCTACTAGAGTGAGGTTGTGTAGCTGAATTGAGAGTGCTAATGAAGAGGGATAGACTCGAGTATAGAGTGGGGGAGTGTGTGTGTGTGTGTGGGGGGGGGGGAGAGAGAGAGGAAGTTGCAGGCGGTGGCTTTCAACACCATCTCATGAATATTTCAGTAGACCCGTGAATAAAGTGCAGGGCTCCAGTTCTGCTCTCCAAGCGGGTTGGCGAGCCCCGTTTTCTTCAGGATTAAAAATAGCAGCAAACACTGAACCATGCCAAGGGAGGTGAGAGACTCACCGGAGGACACTCCAGCAGACCTATGAATGACGCTCCCACAAAAACAATAACACAACACGGTCCACCTCCACCTCCACCACAACAACAACAACGTCGCCGATTCACGCTGAACTTTATGCCCTGGATCCCAGCCACACGACACAGGGACCTCATTATTAAGCAACTAACTGAAAATCAATTACGATGGTAATAGCCAGCAGCCCCAGGAATAGCACACATTGTGTAATTACATCTGCAATGCTTAGTTCTATTGGCCATTTTAAATGAGCTGCTTATTTCCACTAAAAAAAAAAGAATGTAAATCGTTTGTTGTCAAAGTTTGCCTATATTATTATTATTATCTTCTTTTTTTTTTGGACTAAATTAAATTCAGTAGGCCTAAATAAATAGGCTTTGTCTTGCCATCTGAGCGATGATCTAGGGCCATTTGCGCACATCTGGCCAGCGTGTGGCGTGAAGGCTGAACCCTTTAAACCCAGTGTGCCTCGTGGACAAAGTTTCACGAATTACCCGCACACACACACACACTGCTGCCACTGCATCCACTCCATCCACGTCCAACGCGGTTAGACACGCTGTCTCCCGCAGAGAAGGAGATGCATAGGCCTAATGAAACGCCCCCAAAAGACGATATGCTATATTTATTAAGACAACTTTAGAGGGCACTTAGACATCATCATCGTCATCGTGTGTGTGTGTGTGTGTGTGTGTGTGTGTGTGCAGACGTATACTATATGTGTCAGGCTAGCCATAAACAAAAGGGTCCACTACACGCATCAGGGATGCGGAGACACCCTTACAAGGTCTAACCCACTTAGGGGGCGAGTCCTGTGTGATGAAGTGACACCTCGGATATTTAAAGATTAAAAAATTAAAAAATTAAAATAATAATAATTTAAAAAAAAAAAAAAAAAAACAGCAGACGTATAGGCTACTATATACATTGAACCCCGCTTTTTTTTCTTTCTTTTTTTTACCTGTGGATGCAGTTTCCATAGCAACGGCGGGCCTTCTCACGTCGTCCTGGAACGGATGAAACTGCGGATCCGGGTCGCTCGCGCCGTCCCCGCGGCTCGGCTCCGGCCCGCCACGCAGCTCGCCGCCGAACCGGGACGCCGCGTCGCCGTCCCCGAAGAGGCCGTTCCTCTCGCACTCGTCCCCGAACCACCTCGTCTCCTCTCCCCCCGAACCTCCCAGCTCCTCGCTCGGCTTAGCAGACATGGCTTCTTCTTCTTTACCCGTCCGGCGTCGTCAGCGGCGGCGGCGGCGGAGAGATGGCTATACTTATTAACACTGAACGTGGTGGTGGTGGTGGGGGGGGGGCGATGGTGGTGGTGGTTGGAGGGGGGGGGGGGCTTTAAAAAAAAAAAGAAGCAATTAAAGGAGCGGTTACGAGGAGCTGGCTACTGCTGCGCCCTTCCTTGTTGGACTTGCTCGCTTCTCCTTTCCTTGTTTCTATGGCGCCGGCGTGTGTTTGTCGCTGAGTCGCGGCGGGGATGCGAGGCGGCCCGGCCGGGGAGCTGGAGACTGGAGAGAGGATGGGGGGGAGGAGGGGGAGGGATGGGGGAGAGAGAGGGGGGGGGCTGATTGTTTTAGTTCAGTGCTCCGGCGCTGACGTCACGGTGTCCGTGTGTGTGTGTGTGTGTGTGGCGGCGGCCACTTATTTATTTTTTTGGGGGGGGCAGAGTTGCTCCCAACGCCCGTTCTTCGTTTTGCACGGATAGGAAATGGTGGCCACATGGATGTGTCGCCCCCCTTTTTAAGGTTGTAAAGATGTTTTTAGCGGGTTAAAACGCGCAAAGTGTGCTACAACAAAAAAAATAAAAAAATAAAAAATGACTGACTCGGGGAAACATGTGCTTTCCAAGCCGTATGTGTGTCGTCACCTTGTGGCGTTGTAGGCCTATGAGGATGCGCTGTTGGCATTTCGCGACATGTATCGTTTATTGGTTATATTACGTACAACACTTGTGGGTTGTGGGTTGGGGGGTGGGGGGGGGGGGGTGGGGGGGGGGGGGGTTGGTGTAAAATAAAACGGATAACACGTTGAGATGATGGGGTGGTTTTTAGTGATGGCTTGCACCGTGGCGCCCCCGCGCGGCGGCTCGAGGTACCGCCGCGCGGCGCGCTACGGACGTGGCGGCATGGCAACCGGACGCTGCTGCTTAGAGACGGGATGTTGTCCAACATGGCTCCCACACTGAGATCCGTACTTACTGTATGTCCTTTAGACGAGTTAGTTCATTTACTGCAGCTGTAATTAGCAGCTGTAGTTAGTTTCCCTTTCCGAGTGGCTCGTTGTAGTTGTTGGTTTTCTTCTTGGCATTTGCAGGACTTTTTGAACAACACTAACAACAATAGTCGGTCTATTCATTTTTTTTTTTTTTTTTTATTTAAACAAAAATATAAATATTAACATGTGCTTGGACACATAGAGTCAGATATATGGTACCTACGTGAATTTCAGGACGGAACATTATGATATCAAGTGAAAAGCAAAAGCACATTGCTGACGAAGAGGTTGTTAAAGAATTGGTAAGTTCAAATCCACGCCTTAATAAAGAAATGGTTTATCGTACGCATGCATAACATTATATATAATAATTAACTATATATATATATATATATATATATATATATATATATATATATATATATATATATAACATTGTGCCCGTGGCACAACTCACTACCTATTCTTTATCATCTGTAATAGCATGTGATATCAGCAGAAATATTCAAATCCGCAGGCGACACCTTAATAAAGAAAATAGTCAAACAAAGCAGCTCACATAACATAAAAAAACATATATTCTGCCATGTCTGTAAACACCGTGGTTTCCCATCACAGTGCGTGGCCAATGGCGTCCCCTATGAGAAGATGCCCCAGGAAGGCAGTGCGCTTGCGTCGCTGGAGGTCTTCTTCTCTGGCTATCCGCGCATGGTCGGCCTATCGCTCTTCCCAGGGCTGGTCCAGCTCACCATAGTGGGCCAGAGCATCAGCCACATCCAAGGCCTCGAGTGCTGTCCCCTGCTCCGAGACCTGTGGGTGGTTGAATGCCAACTGACGGTATGTTTCTGTGCCATAAGGCTGTGAATAACTGCAACTGTGTGAGAGTTCAGTATATTTTTGCTTTAAGCCTCATGCATGCAACCCTCCCTTCTTGCAGGCAATTGATGGCCTGCAGAGTTGCGTTCAGCTGCAGAAACTGTACCTGTATGAGAATCACATCAGTAAAATAGAGAACCTGGAGTCGCAAGTGAACCTGCAAGTGCTGTGGCTCAACAACAACTGCATCTGTTGCATAGAGGTAGTCCCACCTGTCCTGTCTGCCAGGATTTGGATGATATTGGATGTAGTTGTGATTTTGGACGTGCAGTCTGTGTAATATGTTGCTCTTGATTGTCTTACGAATAGGGTTTGAGTACTCTTCAAAAACTCAGAGAACTAAATGTCGCTGACAACAAAATTGAAAAAATAGGTAAATACAGCAAAACATATACCCATTTGATTGGCTTTGAGGTACTGTAAGATAATTTACCAAACAATTTGTTATACAACACTTTTTCAAAGGACACAGCCTTGATCCCAATATCAACATTGAAGATCTGAATCTATCTGGGAACAAGATTGCCTCATTTAAGGTAAGTCAGGGAAAAAACATTTTGAATTGCTTACCTAAAAGTTTTTCTTTATTAGATTTTAATAGAAATTCAATGCCCTTTCAAAACCAGTGCCCTTGGTTTTGAAAGAGTATATTTGAAAAACCTTGTGAAATGTCAGGGGGTCGTTTTGTTGTTCTGATCACCTCTGCTTGGCTAATGGGATCTATTCAGCCCTTGCAAGACCTCAATTAAAAATACAACTTGTTGTTATAATATAGAATTTGTCCTTTGCCTTTTAATATAATTCTGTTTTTGAGATCGAGGTCTTGCTGCAATATATGTTTAATAATTAAAGCTCTTTGTCCAAGAAACAACAAACATTAGTGATACCAGATAATAGCAATAGCAATATCTTTTTTAGAATCCTTCTTTTCACCACAACCCATACTTCAGTTAAAACCATCGATGACCTTCAATGCAATGAATATTTAGAAGATGCAGAATTTTTCAACCCATCCGACATTTCTGCTTCCTAGTCATTATGGTGCAATGTTTATTTTTTAGCCGAGAAGACAATCCATTTAAATTGTACATTTCTTTCGGAGTGTGCAATCAACAAAGCAGGGGCTGTGAGATATCACTTGAACACAATACAGCAAATTGATTTGTTTTTCTTACGTACGGTGTGTGTCATAAAAAAGACACGCCATTATGCGTGTTCTGCATCTGTGTTTCATTCACTTCTCTATCAATATTGCATGTTACTACTTGTGCTATTGTGGGAGAATTGAAATACGTCTATTACGATGCAAAACACATACCTGTCAATCAAGTGCTTTTCAAATGACTTCTACGCTGTAAAACTAAAATATTCCTTTCCAACACAAATGATCCTCCATTTCCAAATTGTTAGAGGGGTCGGTGCTCTTTAGTCATTTAGAGGACGCTTTTAGTCTACTCGTGAATACAGAGATGGGTAGCGGTGAGGCCTCTTGCTCCAGCATGCTTACAGCACATTGGGCATCAACCCCAGAAGCACTTAGCCAGGAATCGAACACCCTAGCTAGCCACTGAATGAACAGCCGTCTTTCTTGAGGAAACACTAAACACTATAAAATGCTCAAGATGTAATGCTAATGTGAGCTCTTTGTACATAAAGCCACCGAGGGTTGCAACAAGACACCTGACGTACCTTCCCCCCCGCTAACACTGCATTCTGTGCTTTGTTGTTGTTGTTGTTGTTGTTGTCGTTGTCGTTGTTGTTGTTGTTGTGGTGCAGGAGCTGACCTTCCTGGCCCAGTTGCCCCACCTGAAAGCCTTGGGACTGCAGGACTCCCAGTCGGTAGCCAACCCTGTGTGTGTGCTCTGTAACTACGCCACCCATGTCCTGTACCACATGCCGCGCCTCCAGCGGCTCGACTCCTACGACGTCTCCAGTAGACATGTAAAAGAAGCTGCTGAGGTACACAGGGCAGACAGCCATTAGTATCGCTCTCTCTCTCTCTCTCTCTCTCTCTCCCTCTCTCCCGCTCTTGTTCTTTATCTCTCGCTCGCTCTTTTTCTCTCGCTCCCTCACGCTCTCTCACTCTCTCTCTCTCACACGAAGCGGTGTCCTTCAATAAAGTAATATTTCTCCCAAAAAGTAATCTGAACAAAAATAGCGAATGCCCCCCCCCCCACCACCAGGCCACAGTGATGAAGAAGATGATGTACTACAACATGCGTGTGCACACCGCAGAGAAGAAGCTCAGGGAGACACAGAGCAGGCTGGCGGAGCAGAAGGAGACGCTCTGGAAACCCGCCGTGGAGCAGATCAGGGCGTGCAGTCATGCCATCAAAGATGTATGAACCCCATCCTCTTCCAACTGTTGAGTATTTTGTTTTCAACAACAACAACAACAACAACAAAAAGCTCAGTTTGTTTCTATTTTAACTTCAGTCGATGATGTTGCTCCACATCGCGGCTCAGTTCACAAACCCGCCGGCGGTTATCTTTGTCCTCAGCTGGAGTGGGAGCTCTCAGAGGTCCGGGAGCACGGAGGGAGGTCTTCCCGCTCCTGGGAGGACAAAGCACCGTCGCCGCCGCCCCTGCCGCCCCCGCTGCCCCCTGCCGCGATCCTGGACCCAGGGGAGGAGGCGGACGATCCTTCTGACCTGAGCAGCGATCCCCAAGTGGAGCTGCAGATACTCAGCAAGATGGAGGCGCTCGCCCAATGGGTGAAACTGTGCGAACAGAGACTGGAAGAGTGAGTCTTGTTGTGTGTGTTAGGAAAGAGATCCAGATATACAGTATAATGATGTATTATGTCTATTTTTCAAGGTCAGATAAGATTTTTGATCCCAGACAGAAAATGTGGGTGCCACAGCAGCAAGTACAGGACACTAGTGTTATAAAAAAAAGGAGATACAAATTCTATCTACACATGTATATGTCTATGTACATGACAGTATAATATGTGCATTACTTTTCTCTGCTAAAGGATTGAGGCTTGGTACAAGCAGGAGTTATCCCAAGCCACTAACAGGAAGGAGGGCATGGTCCACTTCCTGTTAATGGAGCTTGAGACTGTCGGGAACATTCGTTTTGAAGATGGCTGCTCCACAGATCCCTGGTACACTTATAGCTCTACCACCGATGTGGCGTTTTACCATTGGCCTAACATCAAAAATCAACAATCAATCAACAAAATCAACTATTGAATCAATCAATTGTTTTTCGGTTCAAATCGCTCGATTGAATTCCTCAGGTTCACGTCCTGTCACGGCCTCATCCTGTCACGTTTTTCTGCTGGGGACTACAAGGCTCATGGCATCACCGGCCTCAAGATCACCGGCATCACGCGCGTACACAACAGCGCTCTGAGGCTTCGCTTCGAAGACAAACTCCACGCACTGTTGGCCGACGAGGAGTCGACTTTCTGCTCACAGTAAGTGGAACAAGATCAGGCCAAAGCACATCATCCGTCGTTACAACGTCTTTCTACTTTTGCGTGGTTTACAGTAGACCTTTGTGTCACTAACGGTGATGCGTGTGTTTGGGTCTTAATCAGTAGGAACTATAAGCGCTGGCTGGAGTACTTGTTCTACGTTTCGAACCCAGACAGCGAGGACAATGAAATGTTGCACATCCTGGAGGAAGGTTTCTTCAGCGCCTGAACAATATAAGGTGCCTTTCTCCTCGCCACCTGACACTGTTCATGGTTGTATCCGATGTTGAGGTATGTACCGCAGACAACATGTACATGCTTTTCTTTGAAAACCAGGCACTGGGTAGAGAGGGTGCTGTTCCTTTGTCCAACAGCCTGACCGTGGCGGACAAACCCAGGATGGAGCGCGCGTTGCGTCGGGACCCCCAGCGCTTCCCTCTGCCCTTCACTCAGGGTCTGCGCCTCCTCTTGCAAAAAATACCTCAGGTTTTGTGTTTTTGTTGAGTGTGCATAACCAAAGTGGTATTCCCGCTTTTGAAATCGCAGGCCACGTCATTGTTTCCAAAGTGTTTCTGGGTCGCAGCTTCCCAATCCGAGAGGGCGAGCCGGTGGACATGAGCTCCTATCCCAAAGCTTACTCGGTGTATCGCAACGTCACCATGGAGCTTGGGGTCAAGTCACACAGAGGTGAAGAGATGTCATATAACAAACGTTAATTGTTTTTAAATACAGCAAATGATTATACAGGCTCGTGTCACTGCTGTTTTGCTTTCTTTCCTTTCTTAGACGGACCGAGCCAGTGGTTTGTGTTTGACCATGAGCTTGTCTTGCCAGAGTACATTGTTTATTTTGAATACGTCACACAGGTGAGGAATTTTAACACCTTGTCCTAATAAAAAAAAAAAAAAAAAGGTTTACTTAAATCCAACAGGACACTGTGAAGACTGATATCGGAATAACCGCTGCTAAATGTCTGACGTGTTCCTGTGTTCTTCACATCAGGGTCCTCCAGCCTCCCCCGACCTCCGGACGGCCACAGACCTCCCTCGCTCCGTGGACAACACCCTCCTCCTGGACCTCCTCAACACGGCGCCCGTGCTGAAGCCACGGCCCCGGATGATCGGTCTAGACGAGAGGACCCTGCTGGAGGTGGCCAGAGCCAATGTCCTCAGTCAGATCACCGTAAGCATTCACCCCTAAACGTGACGTAACCGCTGCGTTGACAATACACACGCGCACGGTGGCCGTATCACTTTCCCCCGAGCTCTCCGTATCAACGTGTGTCCCCACGGTCGTCACTCCAGGTGTTAAATCTGCACGGCAACAGTCTGAGCAAGCTGAAGGAGATCTCCCGCCTCAGCGCCCTGCGCCACCTCACCATCAGCTTCAATGAGGTCACAGCGGCTGGACGACATCTCACACATGGTCAGATTCTCCAACTGGGTCATTCGTGATCAATGAGGATAACACACTTAGTTCCTCCTTCATAGTTTCATTATAGTCATTTTTACATTTACCATTTAGTCTTTCTACTATTTAGCTCAGGGCTGGGCAATATATCGATATTATATTGATATTGTGACATGAGACTAGATATCGTCTTAGATTTTGGTAATATCGTCGATATAGCATAAGGGTTGCCTTTTCCTGGTTTTAAAGGCTGCATTACAGTATAGTGATGAAAAAAAAGAGAAAATACTCCTCAGTACTTTTCATTTGTCAAGTATTTAATTCACTAAGGAGTATACAAAAGTAGCCTTTACCACCTTTTCTTATATAGACTCTTTATTTGTCGGATGATTGTCAGAAAACATGCTATAATCGTGATCTATATCGTGATCGAGATATTAAATGACCTATATTGGTTATAGCCGTGTCTGAAATAGTAGTAAATAGTATTTGTGTTTGCATCTTCCAGCCCAACCTGGAGTTTGTGGACGCCAGCTACAACCACATAGCCAGCCTGGACGGGTGGAAGGGCCTGGGGAAGCTGAAACAGCTGGACCTGCGCTGGAACAAGCTGACCAAGGCCCGGGAGGAGACGGCCACGCTCAGAAAGCATGCACCGGCTCTGCTGAGGCTGGACACCCGACACAATCCCTGGAACAGGGTAAGGGTTTGCCGTGGCAAAATGACAATGTCAATTCACACGGGTTCATGACTGTACATTTTTTTTGGTTTTAGGTTTTAAAGTATACACTTTTACCATCAATTTGAAATAAATAGGTTTGTGGTGAGGATTTGTGCATTGTATATGTTTTTTTTCCATTTATTTTTGTTTTGTTTGTACAGCCAGACTCGGTGAGAAGGACCATAGTGGGTCGCCTGGTGACCCTCACCCACCTGGATGACATCCCGGTCACAGAGGAAGAAGTGGCTGCAGCCGCTCAGATCACTGCCGGCTCCAGAATTAACCAGGTTTAGTGGAGAATAAGTCAATGCAAATCAATATACATGCATACGTGGAACTGATGAGCGCAGCGTCACTCAATGCTGACTTGAAAGTCTGTTTCATAGTAACGTCGAATGGCATTAATGTCAGTAGTACTTAGTAGGACATATTTGCACATATACGCAATGATTTGTGCGTGAACAATGTTCAGTCAACAATGTAGAGGAATGAGAAAAGATTATTTGTTTTTTTGTCATCAATGTCACCACACCCTGGCCACAGGCATCTCTGCTGGCTAACTCCCGCACGGACCGCGAGTGTCCCCGCAGTCTGAGCCTTATGTCAGCTGCCCAGCTCCTGTGTCAGCTAAGCTCGCCACCCTGGCCCCTCCACGCAACCCCTGAACCAGGCTGGACCGCCAGGGTAGGCTGCACACACACACACACGCACACACACACACACACACACACACACACACATACACACACGTACACACACACACACACACACACACACACGTACACACATACACACACACACACACACACACACACATACACACACGTACGCACACACACACACACACACACACACGTACACACGTACACATACACACCCACACACATAATGTTTGTAACACGGAAAAAACTAATATAAATGGTCAGGAAATAGAGGTTGTCAACGAGTACAAGTATTTAGGGTCTATTATTGACGATAAGTTGTGTTTTGAGCCAAATACTAGTCTGCTTTGCAAGAAAGGCCAGCAGCGCCTGCACTGCCTTAGGAAGCTAGCCAAATTTAATGTGGACAAGACTTTGATGACCCTTTTTTATAGGTCCTTTGTTGAGTCAGTTGTCACCTTCTCTTTAATATGTTGGTATGGGTCTATCTCTGTAAAACAAAAAAACTCCCTTTCCAAGCTTATTAAGATGAGTAGCCGCATCACAGGCGTTAAACAGAAAGGTCTAGAGGAAATTTATCAGAAGCAGGTGCTCAGAAGGGTTGATTCTATCCTGTCAGGTAGTTTTCATCCCCTACAGGCTGAATTCCAGATGTTGCCATCTGGATCACGCTTCAAACTCCCCAACTGTAGAACAAACAGATACAAACATTCTTTTGTTCCGTCAGCCATCTTACTTCTGAACTCTACAAAAAAACACAGATAAGCCCTCCCACACGCTTTCATACTTTTTGAATATGATGACGAGCCTTTTATTTATTTTATCATATTTTCATTGTCTTTTAGGAGCCTCTTATTTATTTTATCTATTTTATCTTATTCTTATTGGTTTTTAACTATGCCTGCTAAGCAGGCATTCTCTTAACTGTGTGTGTGTTGTGTGATTGTGTGTACCTGTACTATTGCTGCACAACAAATTGCCCCATTGGGGGACAAATAAAAGTCACTTACTTACTTACTTACTTACACACACACACACACACGTACACACGTACACATACACACCCACACACACCAGGACATTTACCTGGAAAAAATGATGTTAGCACTCATTATGTTTATTATTCCATTGAATTGCATTGCATTTCAATGGAATAATGTTTTCCTTGCAGGGCAAGGAAAACATCTGTGTTTTATAACAGAGGAACCTTGATTACGCACACGTCACCATTCATCAGTTAGTACAATCAGTACTACAAAGAATTACAAAAGATGCCTTATAAAACGGACAGTTCCGGTCCTTGATTCTGATTGGCTCGAAGCCTGTGACCTCATAACAATTCATTTTTAATAGTTTTCAATAAATGATCGCATTTTATGTTGCTGTGTGTTTATTTTGTGAAATCTTACTAGGTAGTCTATAGTAACCGTTTTAGTAACCATTTAATGAAGCAATAAGCCACTCAAGGCCATGATTTACACTGAATTTAGAACAGCTAGGGGGCGTTATACATGTGGTTTACATCACTTTCAATGTAACCACAGCCTCTCGTGGCTTGCTTATTTGGTGCTACATGCTGTCAACAGATCACAGCCCTGACCCTGGATGGGCAGAGGATCTCCAGGCTGGCTAACCTTGATAAGCTGATTCATCTGCGCTGGGCCTCCTTCAATGACAATGACATCTCCAAAGTGGAGGGCCTTGAGAACTGCCTGTGCCTTGAGGAGCTTTCGCTCAACCACAACTGTATCACCAATATTGACGGTGAGTTTCAATTTGCATTTTAAACATGCAGTTTGAGATGGAGGATCAAATATCACAAGGAAGTAAAGGACTTGCTTTGCTGATTGACAGCAAGGAACACGCAACGCCGAAACACACACACATGCAGAACCCCCCCCCCACACACACACACAGAAATACACGCATGCAAGAACACGTACATGCAGAAATACAGAAACACCTTACCCTCCATCGTTACCCTTCCAGCAGTGTTTTATTGAAGTGACCTTTTCAATGCGTGTCTTCTGTTAGGTCTGTCCAAACTGCATCGTCTGGTCAAACTGAGCCTGAACGGAAACCAGCTTCACTGTTTGGACGCCTCGGCACTGGAGCAACTGCCCAACCTGCACTTCCTGTCTGTGGAGAACAACTGCATCAGCTCCATGCATGGGATCCAGCGGGCGCGCGCTCTCCTAGAGCTGTACATAGGCTACAATCACATCGCCACAACGCGAGATATCTTCCACCTGAAGGTTGGAAAAATTAGCTTACCTATGTTTGAATTACTTCAATACTATTATATAGACCGAAAAAAAAGAATACAATTATTCAATGTAGGTATTTTTCATATATTTGTACCCAAAATGTATTTGTGCTTACTTCTGGTATACCGCTGTATTAGGTAGTTATGACGCATGCCTGCACTGGCGTTAAACTGACAAGTATTTTGTCCAATTACATTGCCCTATTGTCAACTGTAAGTCATAGCACGGTGATTGACAGCTAGCTTTAGGTTTTAACGGATTCAAAATATCAAGGCAAAGCTGGACCATAGCCACGGCGACAAACCCTCCTACTTTTTGAAAAGCTTTGTCCCGCCTCAACCTCCAGTTTTATGCAGTTTTATTTTTCAAATGTCTATCGATAGACGTTCGAAAAACGCCATCTGACGTCCGTTGGATAGGGCCTTTATGACAGTTAACAATGATTTTATTATCATTCTTAAACGTTAGAATAAATGTCGAAATGTATTATTGTATTAAAGATTGAAGGAGGAACATGGCGATTCCTTTCAGCATGGCTTTGTTGTAAAATTACAAATACTAGGTTTTAATACAGTGTTACACTATACCACTATTTATCCAGGTGTTGACTAACCTCATCATCCTTGAGCTGCATGGGAACCCCCTAGTGGACAAGCTGGAGAACTACAGGATATACGTGGTCTTTCAACTGCCTGCCCTCAAAGCGCTGGATGGGGTCGGAGTGGTAGGTGTTTTTTTTCTAACGCTCTCATCCCCTGTGTCCTCACCTGAGTCTTTTATAGAGACGTAACAGAGGGGGCTTGCTTCCACGCAGGAAGTGACCGAATCTGAGAGCGCAAAGGATGTGTTTGGCGGTCGCCTGTCGACGGACATGGTAGCGGAGAAGCTGGGTCACTCCAACTACTCGGACATTAGGGACCTCACGATGCAGGCCTGCTCTATCAGGTATTCGAACCCCTCAGATGATGGTTGAAGCACATGAATGTGAAGAATGCTGTATGTATGACTGTGGAATTCATGTTTCATGCAGTGTCTTTCATGCAGTGACGGTGAGTTGTCGCTCAAATTTAAAAACAAACAAATCCATTACATCTTTTTCTTTTAAATTATTATTCTTTTGTTTTGTGTGCAGGACGGTGGATCTGTCCCCAACTGACCTCTTCCTAAACCTGCGAAGTGTCAACCTCGAAAACAATAACCTCACCTCTTTCTCAGGCCTGGTGTGCCTGCCCAACATAAAGGTATATTGGGTCCGATCGCTACACTGGAAGCAGTGTATTTGAATTTTGGCCCAGGACAAACCTTTCTAATTGTCTTTCTTTTTCTGCAGGCTCTCTGTCTAAATCACAATCACATTGAGTCCATCTTGCCCAGACAGAAGAGCCAGGCCCACCTGACTAACAGGCAGCTGCTGTACCACAAAGTTAACTCTAGTGGTTATGGGCGGCCATGGCCATCCAAAGGTAGCAGGTAAGATACAACCTGTGTTAACTTGACATACAACACATCTTAACATATCGTCTCATTTTCTGAGCAATTTCAATTTCATACCAATTGTAAATTGTGAATGATTTGGCAGATGTTCACCATTTGGGGGCAGTATAGGCCCGTGCTGAGCTTGTTTATGGTGATGGTGGGACCAGTATTGCAGTCTGGGTGGCTGCAGAGGCCCGAGTCGTGGCTCTTTTTGCCCGAGATGCCCCCCTGGACAAACAAATAAGCATTATGCATATTATCAGGAGGATATTTTGTGGTAGGCCGTCTGAAAGTCTATCTGGAAACCGATTGCTGCAGCGGTCAGGAGGTCTACTTGGCACACAGCAGCGTTGTTGAGGATTCAGGGGGTTATAGTATCTGAGTCAGTGAATAGTTAGAACAGTATAGAAAATATCATGTTTAAAGTGCCTTTGGTGAACTGATTTTGCCTGAGGTTTGAAAGCTGCAACCTCAATGTTTAAAAGAAGTATTTATTGGATTATTTTCTTTGATATATGTAAAATTAGGGAGCAGCATTAATATTGCTATATCCAAATATGATTAAAGAGACCAGTAATCAGGACCTCACTGGATCAGTGTTTTAGCTTTTAAGCCTGTAGGCATATACATGAGTAATCCTATCAAAAAAAAGCATTTCACTACAGGGAAAATTAGTCACAATTTTTTTTTAAAGTAAGTAAATAAATAAGCAACAAAGAAAGCAATGTACCAATCAAAGCAATTACATTTCTTGTAGTCAATTTGCAAGTAGAGTTTCTATTAGGGCTGGACGATATGGCCAAAATCTTCTATCCAATATAGCTCATTAAATATCTCGATACCGATATATATCACGATATAGCATGCTTTCTGGTAATTCAATAAATCGTCTATACAAAATAACCACATGGAAAAGCCTATTTTTATATAATCGTTTGTGAATTGAATATAATTATTTTATAACTAAGTATTTTACATTTTTTTAAATTACTTTACTGTAATGCAGCCTTTAAACCAGGAAAAGACAACACTTATACCAAATCACATTATTCCGATATCAAAATTTGAAGACGATATCTCGTCTCGTATCACGATATCCATATGATATCGATTTATTGCCCAGCCCTAGTTTCTCTAAAAAAAAATGTACACTTGCTGATGGCAGTAGTAAATTCAACTGAAAATGCATCCCCCCCCCCCCACTTAAAAAAAAGAAGCAATAACGAACGCAGCCCCCCTCTATGATTGCCTCGCGTCTAGTTGCTTTGCACCTGTGAGGTCCGTCGATCTGTTAAGCAAAAAGAGCCAGCGGGGGGGCAATAGAGCTGCTCATTTAGTCACACAAAAAACAAATAGGGAACAGAACTCCCTTGGCACTCTCTCTCTGTCGCTGTGTCAAAGGGACGGTGGGGGTGGCGGCGGGCCGGCAGCCTGGAGCCACTGATGGGGCAGCCTGGAGGTGCTGCATTTGAGTCACAATGTGTCTCCAATATGTCAATCTGCAGCTCAGCAGGCTCACCAATCTCAAAGCACTCTTTCTTCAAGGTACGTTTGGGTGATGTGCCAGCACCCCCATACACACACACACACACACACACACACGCGCGGCGCCGCCGCGCACCACCCCTCTCTTTCTTACAAAGCCTGTGGAAAAAAGTAATTTGTGTGTGTGCGTGTGTGTGTGTCCCCGTGTCTGCGTGTCTGTGTGCCTCTGTGTGTCGGAGGCTGTTAAAAGGCAAACACAGAGAGAGTGACATTCTTCTCTAGACCTCTAGACCAGGTGGACGGAGAGCGGGAGAAAAGAATGAGCAACTTTGTTTTCAATTGCTTTGCAGGGAGTTTGGATTGTGTCGAGCTTTATCCCCCCCCCCCCCCCCCCCCCCCACCGTGTGATTTGCCGACTTGCGCTGACCTCAGTTGTTTGGCTGCACTTCTTTCCGCTTAAATGTCTTTTGAAATGCCTCTTTCAATCTTGGAGGGAGGGAAACAGCACAAAAAAAATTCCATGTTGTTTAGGACCTTAAACCTGTGACAATTGTTCCACGTTTCCCACTTTCCTTTACAAACGCGCGGTTCCAGATGACTTAAAAGTAAAACAATATTCCGCCTCAATCTCACCGGTTTCCTTAAAACGACTTATATTTCCCAACTACTTTGACCGTGTTTCAAGATTCAAGACCTTTATTTGTCCCTGAGGGCAATTGGTTCTGCCGCAGTAGCAATAAAAAGAAGACAACAGCACAGGGCGGGACACACACATGCAGAACCACTCATAATGAAAGTACATATGAATACGGGAGTAAAGGTGGACACATGAAGTACAAAAGTTACAATATTATATTAAAAAAGGTATATAATATAAACAAGGGGGGAAGCATGCATGGTTGGAGATGTACTGATGCTACCCGTACTTTACAGAGTGGAGCAATAAAATGGCAGAGGGTATGAAAGAGAATTATCTATCTGTTATACTTTTGACACATTTTCCTCTCTCTCTCTCTCTCTCTCGCGTTTACAGGAAATGACATCAGCCAGGTGGAAGGCCTGGAGGGACTGACCCGGCTGAGAGAGTGGTCCTTGACCAGAACCGGATCAAAGCCCTGGGGGAAGAACTCCTTGGTGGGTCAGAGTGTGCTGCTGGAGTTGCACCTGGCGGAGAACCGCGTCCGCGACCTTAGCAACATGGAGCCACTGGTCCAGCTGCGCAGGCTGTTCCTCACCAGGAACAAGTTACAGGTGCGGCCGTATAGCGTATTAGTATTTTTCCTCATTTCCTCCTCTGGGATCTTCTGCCTGGCGCTGAGCGCTCTCATCCAACTGCTGTGGCGAGATGAAGCCCTCGCCAGCACGCTGGTTTCCTGGATGAGGCCAGCGAGCTCAAAGTCAGCCCTTTTCTTCCCCCTTATTGTTTTTGTGTGTTGTGTATAGCAATTGATTTACCCAGCGGACTACCCACTGATTCAATCATATGCAAAACCTGCGCAATGTCTAAGAATGTGTTCCATTCAAACCCCCCTGGTGGGTGTACTACTTTTTTCCTTTTCTGTTTGCAAAACGTGGCGTGGAATATAGTAATCATGAGTCATTATCACCCCATGGTGGTATGCATGGGGTGGTATTAAGTAGAATCAACTTTGATTGAAGGGTCAGGGACTGTGTGTGTAAGGACAGGAGGGGGACAATCAAAGGCAACGTGTAACTCAGCTTCTCCGCTGGCGTCTCTTGCCTTTCTCACCCCAGGCGAGTGATTTGCACTTTCGTCGACGACAGCAACCGCTATTCCCTCGGTTCGCTAATTGTCTTTTTTTGGGGGGGGGGGCGGGGGGGGCTTTCAATAAGACATGAATTACAGCAATCACCCCCTATAGCGTCG